>BOPP01000020.1:12326787-12394409 GCA_017312745.1 Gryllus bimaculatus
GTGGGTGGGATTCATAGCTAGCCTATGCCTACCACCACTAAAAACCCCTCCCTTTCCTCCTATTCCTTCCCGCGGAACCGCCGTCAGGGCATTGCATCGCGAGAAGGAAGGATGGGCTTTTCGCACGTCACGAAATATAGGGATCTTTCTTCGTAACTGCTCCTCGGAGCGGAGCGTCTTCAGGACTTTGCGGCATAGGTGGCTACCGCACTCCAAATACTCTTGTGTAGCAGCATCCTAGTGACGGATGGTCTCAGGGTACTTCCTCTTGGAGGAGTCTGTGAAGTTCTTCCCTTTCCACTGCGAAGCGTGGACAATGAAAAGAACACGATGTTTACATCTTCAATCACCGGGGAAACACCTTGGGCATGAGGAGCTATCGTCCAACCGGATCTGAGCTGATACTCTCGATAACATCCATGCCCTGTCAGCAATCTGAGTAGATAAAATCTAATTCTGCCATGTTCCTTTGAATCCACCTCATGATGTCGGGAATGGCCGCGAAATGTCCATCGCCCAGTTGATGATTGCTCCCATCGGCGTTGCCATTGTCCATTGTCACCCCCTCTCTTCTTTCGTAATGGTATTCAGTTTGAGGCCCCCTCCGCTGCGCAAATAGAGTCTAGCTCTCTCCTGCGCAATGAGGTCGATCGGAGCATATCTGCTAACACACACACAGCATCATAGGATACGGTGCGAAACGCTCGAGCAACACCGCAAGGCGGACATTCTATGCACCGACTTAGCCCCACGGCGTATGACTGAATGCCCATGGCATCAGCCCAAACAGGGGCTGCCGTAGAGAAGAATGAATTTACTACCGCTAGTCAGCAGCCTCCGGCTTCTTTGCCCAGGACCCCCTATCATTAGGCATAATGCGTGCCAATGCGGATGCCATACGAGATGCTTTCTTCGGAGACATTGCGCAGGTGCTCGTCAAAAGCGCAGTCTCGCGCGTCAATATGCACCTCCCAAATACCTCAGTGACAGCTGCGGATATTTTGCAGCCTCCTACATTAAGAGTAATACTCCTCTCTCACTTTTCTGCCCGTCACACAGCAGCCTCTGTTTTATGGGCGGCCATCTTGTAGCCCTACCGACGTAAGCCACCGCCGGATCTCCGCCACAGCCTCGTTGGCAACCTGCGTGACTTGCTTCGATGTATTTGCCGACAACGACAATTGCAACATCGTCAGCGAATCATCGTTCTTGCGCCTTCCGGCAACTCGAGCTTCAAATCACCGCCTTTCCATCGTTTGCCTTCAATGGCCTTGCGTGCGATATCGATGACTGCCTTAATAGCATCTATATGTATGTGTGTATGTATGTGTGTATGTATGTATGTATGTATGTATGTATGTATGTATGTAAGTAGTCCTTTAACACAACAGCTCTTTACGAGCTAAGGCCTACCAGCAACACCGGGCTTGTGGCCATAATTTGAAGGGAACAAACGGTTAGCAGATAGCCATAAATGCACTCTATAAGATGACATAAACGCTATATTGCTCATTTTTTGTTTTTCCAAAAATTACAAAACTTTAATTTAGTTACTTGTCTCTCACGCCGTTGTCAGTAGCGTCAAGTTGTTCACATTATTATTTTAATGAAAACATGTGCTTTAAATAATTTCTAATAAAGTTTCTCGAAAACCTAACAATTTTCTGTAAAAATGAGCTCAAAATTCCGATTTTTTTAAAAAAAACGCTTGAACGTCATTTTCTCAAAAATGGATCCAGACTATTTCATGTATGGCTTCGGATGCTGCTCTCGACCAAACACAGCGCCTTTGCATACGCCATTGCACAATCGCTGAAGATATTCCAGGGACAACTCCAAGAAATTTTCAGTACACTCAGCTCATCTGCACTTAGATGCATCAATACAATTTACTGCGTAGTCATCTCTGACGATTCTTAAGAGAACATTCTTCAATTAACACTTTATACCTTGAGTTCTTGTATATCAACAAATGAACGCAAATAGTCGACACATTAATAAATATAAATACAGTTATACTACATACTAAGAGCATCTAGAATTTTTTTATCCCCATTGTTTTGTAGTCGAGACATTTCAGTTTACCTGCCTCCCTGCTGCCATCTGTAAGCGCCCAAGGAACCTTCTGGGAGGCCCGCGATACACCGTAGCACTGTAGTCATTACGCATTCAAAGGAACTGTTCTATAAAATAAATTGAGAAGTAGTTTTGATTATTGACTCCATTATATGTTTTGAGATGCTGAACGAATAGGAATTACGAATAGGAACGAATTACGAATAGGAAGTTTTTCAAAAAAATCTGTTGGAATTTGAATTGTAATAAAAAACAAAAAGTAACGTGATTGCGTGGATACCTGAACACAAAGTAAATTTTGGTAATGAAATTGCTGATTTAGAAGCCAAAATTTCAGCGCCGAATATTAACCAAATTTACTCAACCGAAAAAATTTAATTTGAATATTTATGGGAAAATATGAATCACAATTTTAACCATCACTGGATCAGCCTTTGCAGCACATAAAATCCAACAACATCCATCATTCAAGGAGCACATTTTTTTCATCAAATATCAATAAGGAAATTGGTCACAGGAAGCAGTCTTTTCAAGAACAGAATCTGGACATTCCAAATTAAGCCATCTATACCTATTGTAAAATCAGCACCCCAGACATGTAAACTGTGTAATACCAAACTTCACCTTGAACACATCTGTAAAGTATGCTCCCGATATAACCATCAGAGGCACTCATTTAGATTCGAATACGATGCTATCCTTCATTCATCAGAAGGTCAAGATCAAATAATCAACTTTTGTAAATCTATCAATATATTTACTGAAATTTAACATAATTTTTTTATGTAAATTTATTCCTCCCAAGTGTGGTTTAAAACCAGTTAATGTGTATTGTTAAGTTTAATTGTAATACTGTTTTATGCGAAATATCATTATTCTGTAATTACACCTAAATGTAATACAATACTTGTAATACTCGCTAATTACCAAGTTGTTGATGCAACTATAAATAAATTTAATCAAAAAAACATTTCCCTTTTTTGCTTGTATCTAAAAAGCTATAGAATATAAGTAAGAAATGCTCTTTACAAACATACTCTACATAAAATATCCTATTAAGTTAAAACTTCTTTCGTTGCGCGCACCATTTGATGATACACGGTGATGATACAAAGTGAGGGTGGTGATACAAGAAACCGGAAGCAATACTCGCCGTGCCATGTATTCCGGTAGAAAACGACGTGGAATGTCAACCCACGTCTAAGAAATGGCGGTTTGAAATAAATGTTCAATGTTCCAAAAGGCTTGAACGGTGGGTTGGTTGGGTGATGTCGCCACATTGACCATGACGCGGGAGAAAATCTCGTAAAATTCCGTAATGTTTGTGACAAAACACACGCGCGCGTGGGAGACAAAACAAGGAAAAGGGGGCCAGCTTTAGTTTTTCACCATAATCGCACTCCCGAGGCGGGAGTGAAGAACATTGAACCACCAAGCACAAAGTATATCCTAAACGGTAGAAGTGAAATGATTTGAGAGTTCACAAAGGTGCTCGTTAATCGACTACTTTGGATACCAACCTTGGAATACCAACAGTAAAAATAACGTAAATGCGAGAGACGTATTTTAGATTAACAGTTTAAGAATTAAACTTCTTATTATTGTTGATGACCTTTTTTATAAATGTATAAATCATTTACGTTGTATCACAAAATCGGTAGGGACATTTCAGAATCTTCATTCTGAACATAATTATATTATTTATTTATTTATTTATTTATTTATTTATTTATTTATTTATTTATTTATTTATTTATGTATTTATGTATTTATGTATTTATGTATTTATTTGTTTGTTTGTTTGTTTGTTTACGTCAAAAGCAGTTAAAAACTGTGTGTGATGTGCTATGGGGGGAAATTAATTTGAAGTTACATCTATGTCCAGAAGCAACACAAGGGGTCATCTCAGCATTTGCTTGAGAATGTGGGAAACTGGACGAAAACCTGATTGAGATGGAGATTATTGACCCAGAAGCTGAAGTACTGTACTTGTTACAGGTTCTTTAGAATTATACAATCCAAATGGTAAATAATACGTTAAATGTCATTGTTGAAATTAATATTACTTTCCTTCTGGATGCTCGGTATAGTCTCTAATTGTATAGAAACAGTTGTGCAGCAGAAAATATTTTCCTTGGGACTTAAACTCTTGTATCGATTTTAATCGTTTAATGTCATCCGGCTTCTTTTAAAAGATTAGTGCTTCAGAAATGTAGTTTGTCAAAAGTACAGTGTGCAGTTTAAATACAAAACAAAATAAAGTACAAATCTTATTTTACAACTTGAATATTGTATACATTTCTTAGTTTAAAGCGTATACGCTTCTACTTTGTTATTATCGATGTTGTCTCCAAAGTACTTCGTTATTCTAGCTACTATATTAGTTTTATTTTTGTACTTGATTCAAACATGCGTAACTTTGCTTTTACGGAATGAATCTAATTAAGAGTGTTTTAACATATTGTTTTACAAAAATATACTTTGTTAATGTTAATCTCACGAATCAACATATCGGTTGGCAGTTCATGGTCACGTGGTAACGTCAGAGTCGTGATTAGGGGTGGGATATGAGCGATAGAGATCTGTGTTTTCCATGAGCTTTGTGTGTGAAGTGTATGCACTCCGAGAAAGAGCGCTGCGCTGGGAGCGAGTGGATCTTTGCAGTCTTTCTGGTTCCCGACGCTGCGAGGGCCTTCAGCCAACGCTGTCCTCAGGCGCTGTTGCGTCATTGCGGTGAACACCTCGGGCGCTCTGCCCCTCCTTCCCCCTCCCGCCTGCTAGTGGTTTACGCTCCAAGGGCGTTATAAAGGTTGTAATAATCGAGCGGCGACAAAAGGCCCGACAGCTTTACATTATGTATAGGTGTTGTGGTGCGTAATCGTTGGCATTTCTAATGACATAATTATATGCGTCGTCATTGCCAACAATATTATTTATTACAAGAGCAGCTTAGCCATCATCATCTACCTCGTAGTCGTTTTTGTGGCTTCCATACCGCAGACAACTGATGATGATGGCTAAGCCATCGAGAGCTGCTCTTGTAATAAATAATATTGTTGGCAATGACGACGCATATAATTATTTCTATACATTTCTTACATACATAATATTATTTTTGACCTAATTTTAATTATTCATATTTACTTATCTACTAATTAACTAGTTGTGAACTTGATTCTGTTTGTCATTTCATATTTCCCTCCCATAATTCTCTCCATAAGAGAGCACGTAGCATCATTCAACTGTTTTCATAGTTTGCTCGTCCTCTCGATCCAGGTACGTTGTGCTGTGAAAATCGAGTTCCGAGAAGGCAAGAAAAAGCAATAACGTATCAGTCAGTAAAAAAATAAAAATATTAAAATAAATAGAAGTCAAAAGATTCCAATTTTTAAACAGCCACACGCGTATTCAGTACCATTCTGAAACCTTTTTATTTTCTTAACTCTAGCATAGAAGAGCCATTTCAATACTTAGAGTACACCAATGTAAGTCTATGGCGGACCCAAGAACAAATGGCAAAACAATTGAAGGAAAATATGTGTTTATTTAAGAACCAATGCTACACGTATTTCGCAACATAATAAAATCATTTCAGCAAGTTTTGTGTTAAAATTATTTTCAGATTTTGAAGTATATCAAGGGCATGTATATTGTCAGCATTTTCTTGACGTGACGTTTGTAATTGCGGCTCTTCCTGCAGAGGCACATGTCCTCGACCTGTTTTTGATTAACATTTTGACATTCACTATGTTGTTGCGAATGCGCAACTGTTCTCTTCATGGGCGTATAGTAAAATATGACTTAAAAGTGTTTGTAGACAGGCCTGGTTGTAAAAGAAGGGCAGAGTTTCCTGGAAGTGATTACGTGCGACGACGATTTCAATGTTTTGTAAGCAACTGGTAATCTTTGAAAGATGAATCTATCATTGCAAGTTCAGAAAGTTTGTAATAATAAAAATAGAAAACAATAAAACAAAAAAATCCTTTTTCTTGCAAAGATATAGCAAAAACATGTCGAAGTGATTCGATGACACCCCTTTCATTGCGACGCAACTGTTAAAGAAAATATTTACGAAAACACGATTTCTGAGGCTCATTCAGGAGACAGACACAATATAATGTCAAGACTTGTCTCCAATCTTGGCTGTAATCGAGTCGTCTCAGTACCTATTATCTTCGTGTAATGAGCATTTCATTACAATTTTGTGGGTAATTACTAGCCTGTAGTCTGTACAAACAAATACGAAAAATATTTCCTTTGAAGTTCCGTTATATTTTTATGTTTTCCCCTTCGAGGTTAAGTATGAGTTTCCTGAATCTCCTGTCTAGGGAGATCGTTACTGAGATATTTCGCCTGCGTGAGAAACTTTGAAGGACTGCCATTACGGCGCTCCTCGGTAGGAGAGTGGGTAGGTTATTGGCCTCATAACCTACAGAGCGCGTGTTCCATTCCGGTTCGAGTGTGTGGGTTTACGAAGGGAGGAAGAGCCTGCAAAGACCGTGTCGTACTTGCGCATTCGGCGAGTGAAAGTGCCCTGGCCAGAATCCCAGGAAAACTTAATCTGACAGCAATTCCGCAATACAGCAATCAGATCCTATAATCGCTTAGCCAGGAACGCCACAAGTGACGAATAATACCGGCATATACCGAATAATACCGAAATACACCGGCAAAGGTGGCTCTACCTCTGACCGGGAGGCGTTGGTTCGAGTACCAGTCGTAGTCAGTTAGAAATCATAAGCGGTCTAGAGGACATTCTAGCGGCCGGCGGTTCTGATCGGTAGTTTTCCAGCTATCTAAAGCCAGCAGCGCACAAAAACAAATTTCAACCAAACTATATCCAAAATTTTAGGGTAATTGGAGGCTATTTAAATGTTTAATTCCCGAATTTTAGGCTCTTTTGGATTTCCCAAAATCGTGGGGGATGCTAGCTCTAGTCTAAAGCAAGAAAATCAATATCAAAAATATGAAACCACACCCAAAATTTAAGGATAAAATTATCCTAGGATCTAGGGAAAAAATAATTCCCGCATTTTTATTCCAAAAATCGGGGCTGTACAAAGAGAAACAATTAACATTAGTTCTTATGGGCGAATAAACACCAAATCTAAAACCCTCAGAAAAAAATATGAAACCCTACCCAAACTTTAAGTTTAATTTGAGACTTTAGAGGGAAAAAATGTTACTGCATTTTTATTCTAAAAATCAGAGCTGCACAAAGAGAAATCAGTAGCATTGATTCTTATGGGTGAATTAACACTAAATCTAAAAAGCTCAGAAAAATATGAAACTCTACCCAAAATTTAAGGTTAATTTGACGCTCTAGGAAAAAATGATTCTGCATATTTATTCCAAGAATGAGGGCTGTACAAAGAAATATATCTGTTCCTGACTTGTACTGTGACAATTTTGGCATTTACAATTTCCGCTAATACACAACGCAAACTGGTGCCTGAACTTCATTGGCTGAAGTCGGATGCGGGAGAGTCCACCCATCACTTTCCGCAATGGATATTCCAACTGAGTTTGGTACATAACCGATGTAACACCTATAAGATTTCAAGAGCATATAAAAAACTATTTTTACAATCACATTTTGGCGCTAATTTAAATTTGAGATATAGGGTTTCCTAATTTTTCTAAGATTTTTTTGATTTTGGTTTTTATTTGTCCATAAAAACTAATGTTAACTGTTTCTCTTTGTACAGCCCTGATTTTTGGAATACAAGCGTAGGAATATTTTTTTTCCCTAGAGCCTCATTTTAGCCTTAAATTTAGAGAATAGTTTCATATTTTTGAATTGATTTTCTAGGTGGGCGCTGCTAGCTCTATTGTAAAGCTAGCAGCGCCCACGATTTTGGAAAATCCAAAAGAGCCTAAAGTTCGGGAATTGAACATTTAAATAGCCTCCAATTAACCTAAAATTTTGGATATAGTTTGGTTGAAATTGGGTTTTGGACTCTGCTGGCTTGGAAGGCTTAGTTTTCAGTAGAAAAGCAGCATAATTACACAAAAATTTAGATATCAGATCATAAGCCGACTACGCCGTTTATAGCAACTGGCACATGTGGGTGAACAACCGCTGAAAGATTTCATTCCACATTTCTGAAATCATGTAGAAAAGAGACCAACTACTTTCTAAAACACGCGACAGTCGGTATATGTCATGAGGTTAGATTAAATATCTCAAGAAAACCAAATAATTAGCCGCAAAATAACAATACTGCCTGCTTAAGATAATAATAATAATAATAATAATAATAATAATAATAATAATAATAATAATAATAATAATAATAGATACGTACGCCCCTCTGCAGAAACTATGACATGTGGTCTCGTGACAAGCCGCAAACTTTCTGCTCTCTGGATTAACCTTTCTGCTCTCTAGAGTATAACATTAGTTCATAGGACAATTGTGGCTAGCGCAATTGGGAGGGGCGTTGTCTAGGAAAGCCAGACCGAATTGCGGAAGCACGATCGGACTTCACTGTGCCAAAAGGTTACTAAGTAACGCACCTGCATAACATTCAGACAAGAACATGGAAAACGTTGAATATGGAGAACGTAGACGTTGGGAAATTTCCTTTTGCGAACCGAACTCGTATTAGAGACCAAAAAAGTTAGCCTGCGAAAACCTTTCCACCTTTTCCTCAAAGCTTTAACAAATTTAAATAGTTTCCTAGCTGTTTATATGTCAATCATCGCACGAGTCTACACCGTTCACACTTTTTTCAGCATAATTGAGTCTTCGATCAATCTAGCCAAAATCGAGGTACTGTGTGTTTCAAATGAATATTTTTTTTATTTTAGGCAATACTTTAAAGAAGTCACAATCACATTTTCAAATGATTCTCAAAAATGGCTCCACATTTGTTTATTAAACATTGTCCTCGGATAGCATAAATAACGCATAAGAGAATTGCAAAGATCGAATATTCGTTAAAATTTCTGAAGTTTCGAAAGTTGCAAAAGTTCTAAATTGTTTTCTTCCTACAACTGCAATATTCAAGAAAGATTTTTTTCTTAATGACTCTGTTTTTCAAAGTTAAATCTTAAAATAACGCCATGTTAATTTAAAAAATATGAGTAATTTCGTGAAATATAGACAAGTTTATAAAATTATTATTTTCTTAAATACAAGTCCATTTTTTCTTTATTTTTCCTGTATGTAGCAGTGGGCGTTAAAAAATAACGTTAGTCTCACTTTCGGCAATCCCTCTGTTTATGAAATTTGCAAAAAATGACATTGAAAAAGTAGAACATTGATGATATAGATTGTTTCTCAAAGAATGTTCTAAAACTAAATCTTTAAATATGATCATTACAGTTTTTTTGGAACAAACGAGTAGGTTTCCCATAATTTCTGCTTGAATTTATTGTAATTTATGAAACAAAATTCTCAAAATTGGAAGCAGTTTTTTTTTTTTCTTTAATCTTTTTCCAAACGACGCTTAACAAATAATGCAGATTTCATTTTCGTTTAACTCTAAATTTTCGAAAAGTGCAAAAAGTTAAAATATTGCGCAAAAGTGTGTGCTGTTATAGCACACGTGATATTACTATAACTTTACAAGGTGATAGAATAATGAACTTGTTTTTAAAGAGTTGTTTCTCTTGAAAAACGCTTCATTTCGTGTCTGCCCAAAATGAGGATCCCGAAAATATCACAAAATGAGTTGTTTGTGAGTGGTAGATCTATAAAACATTCAAAACCTATAAATCATTGATCAAATTCGAATTTTATGATTTACCTTCAAGAAGAAAGGAACTGCCTTAAATTTTTTATTAATAAATCCTTAATAAAACAATTGCATAATATTAAAATATTGCATTCTTGAAAAAATCTTCAAAAAAGTATATGAAAATGATCAAGATCTAATATTACATAAACATATTTTCATACGTATTGCATCTGCTGGACTGATTACGCACATTTTATTTCATAAAAGTATATGTTACATAATATTTCCATAATACAATACCTTTTATCAAACCTCGTCCTCAGAAAGAGTGTACGCTCAATGAAAGGCCAAATACATACGTGATATTACACGTTTTCATGAGCCCCGGAATATCTACCCTGACTCCGTTGCCTACATTAGGTGATTTAGGAATAAATAATAGCAAGGAACGTTGTAGACAAAATCTGATAACCAGAAATGTTCTCTCCCATATATTAGAAACTATTTTGCATCGAAAACGAACGAATTACTTTGATATAAAATACGTTTTGTGAAAATAACCAAACTTCCCACTCCTCTGGCAACTAGCGAAGCGAGGGCTCAAGAAAATGTTCGCGGATAATTTCAAAGACTCATTTTTCAGATGTTTAAAAATTAAATAAAAAATACAGTTGATCGAAAAGTAATATTTGTTTACTTAGCTCCTAAGATACAAAGAAACAATTATTTCTATTACATTGTTATTGTTATAAAATTGTTATTAGCATGTATCGTTATTTAATGAAATAGTAAATACATAAAATTACTACAATTAGCTGTTCAAATTAAAAGTAACCTATATTATTTTGATAAGTTTGACGTATGTGAAGTATGACGTTGATGGACGCGTTATTTTCGACCGTTTTATATCTCCATTAACAAACAAAATAATCCTTACAAAAAAGGTTGTTTTCTTTTCAGGGTCCGAAAACATGTTAAAATGACCAGGAAAGAGTTACTTAATATCATTTGTGGTAACTTGTCCATCACGTTGGCAGAACGATGTGAGTTGTTGAAAGAACATGTGAAAATGATTACTCCTTCGCCTTTCGAAATCTCCCGTGTTCTTAAAAACGAACTGATCAACATAATTTTTAAAATTATGGAAAAAGGCGTAAAGCAAGTAGAACCTTGGGCCGGTTCTTGCGTTCGAATCTAAGACGGATGCAAAAAACTATTAGTTTCCCAATTTCTGCAACTACATTAATAGAAAAAAGCGGACGTCCTGTGCGGGATTTCAGAAAAAGCAGCAAACGCACAAAACGAAGGGGAAAAATGAAAATAATTTCTTCTGCTCTACTGAGCAATGGTCAAGTATTAGTTGAAGCCCAAGAATCGCGTCATAAAGATTCTAGGCGGTAGAGAAAAGGATTCAAGATGTTCAAGACTCCACACAATCCAGGACATGCTTAACATCCAGTTGATATCATCCAATCTGTTCATTTCCAGTTAGAGGGATCTTCCCAAAAAGGAAGTTAAAATGCTTGGACAAAGATGCTGTGTCCGTTTTGTCTAATCCCGGTTACACCGAAGTAGCTTCTAGTGAAAACGTTTTTTCTTTCCGGTTTTTCGGTCTCTGAAGATGGACTTTCTCTGGCAGAGGCGGAGAATCCACGGAAAACTGCCGATCGGAACAGACGTTCGCTCGAATTCTCCTCCAGACACCGAATTCGACCTAGCAATCCAACTGGTGTCGAAAACCCCATCGCCGTCGGAACTCGAACCCTGAGACATCCCGCCCAGAGGGACTGCAGTGACATCAGTTGATGGACTGAACCATCTCTCCCGTTGCGGCTTCTTAAGATACTATACCTATGCTATGATAAATGCAAAAGAACGTATGACGTATGTCCCAAGGTCATGATAGGAATATGAAGATGACGTAGCTGATACGTCCTTATGATCAAAAGTAAAAGATATTTCAAAAAAATTAAATTTGTAAATTTTTTTAAAAAACCCAAAGAATATATAAAAAAACTAAACTTGTTACTATGAGATATATTGATTTTTGTTTTAAAAATATCATTAGGTTCCACTCTTATTAAATGAATTTTTAAAAAAATGTAAATGTGAAACATGTTTCAGTTATTAACGTGTTGGGCTGATAAACAGCAACCAGCTGAAATCTATCATATGGGTTATCAGCCATTCATGGGCAGTAGTAGGTTCAGGAAAAAAAATGTTTAAATACTGTGTAAGCAAAAGCAAGTAATGAATAAATGCAACTGAATTTTCACTGTAAATATGCCACAAAATTTAAACTTTTAATCCAAAAAGCAGTGGCTAGCTGACCTGATGCTCTTTTAGGCTAGGCATATTTTGCGTACAGATGGTCCTAAAAGTGAAATAAAATATATCTACTCTATGTAAGAAAAAATGATATCATAGGGAAAAGAAGCCATTATAATAAAAATGTTGTAATATACATTTGACAATTGTAAATATAACTACAATCTGAATATATTAAATTATTTACATACCCTCTTTTTTAGAATAAAGGAAACCATTATATATTTATTAATTTGTTTCTGCAGAAGTAAATTGTTTCATATTTCCCCATTGCTAGGCTATTCATATTATCAACAGTTCAGGTTCTTAAGTCATATGAGAAGAAAAACCTTGTATTATCCATTTTTCTTGGATATCATTGAACACAATAAATCACAATCATGTATATTTAAAATTATTTATTTAGTAACAAACATAGAAAATGGAATGTTCTGAAACACTGTAACATTGTAAATGGTGATTTTCTATACAAATATATTTATAACTGTGTCATGTCCTAACAGAATCCATGATGATATTCCCATCTTTGTCTTTTCGTCTCACTCTCCCTGAAGCATATCTTGATTCTTGAGATCCGTCAAGATAAACTAACTTCACAGTACCGTCAGGATACTCTCTTCTCTAGAAACAAAAGTAGTAAGTACTCAACAGCAAATTATTACTTCCTAAGTTCAGAACAGAGATAAAATACTCACTTTATGATCTTCTGCATGTATTTCTTTTTGTCCATTAGGATAGACAATCTCCTTAATACCTGAAGCACTTGTGCTCACAACTGTTCCATCAGTCAAAGTCAACTTCTCGTGTCCATCTCTGTGCTTCAACAGTGTACTTCCATTTGGGTATGTTATTTCAACAGTTCCATTAGGCATCTTGCACTCTACCTGGCCACTGCAACAGACACATTTTGTTCAGCATCAAGGAAACAAAAAAGAATGTGGATGAAAATGGAAAGCCAATTCCACATTTTCATTCTCCTTCAGCTTTTAATACAGTTTCAAAATATTTATACATACTACAAACATTTGATTTACTTATTACAATAACTTATGAGTGCTTTTGAATTAATTAACAATCTGAATTCATCAATACAGGGTTAATGTCTGTATAGTCATTTTACGAATAACAAATATCGATTTTTTAACGGACACATTTACAATCAAAGAATGGTTATTAAATTGTGAATGTTACTGATGTTTTGACCCTTAAACATATTGTGACCATCATCAGGAAAAGGAAGAAACCTTGTAGTCATATAGACTCATGCAAAATAACATGTAACAAAACAATAAGAATTGCTTCATGTTGCAAGGCTTCTTCTTTAAAAGCAGAAATATCATTAACATAATTCACCATTTAATAACCTTTCTTTGATTGTGAATGAGTCTTTTAAAATGGTCGATATTTGTTATTGACACACTCAGAATTATTTCCCTCGTAACTAATTCATGTTTTTAATTTTCCTTGCTTCAACAATACAAATGCCATATTTACCTGAATATGAGACTTAATATAAGAAATTCTCTTCAATTTGAAGAGACCTGAGATTTTTTAAAGTTTATAATTAATTCCCACCATTGAGACAAAATAATATTACAACTTGTCAAATTCACTATAACATTACTTTGTGCCTGATTTATACCTGCGACCGTTTTTTGCTAAGATTTTTTATTATTCTGAATTGGGAATAATTGGGAGAGAAAAATATGTTAACAAATTTTTTCAGTCGTTCTCTAATACCAATTTTCTTAAAACCCTCAAGATAGAATATTTCATGCATCCAATTTTTATCTGTAAAATTCATGAATGAGAAAGTAAAAAGTAACTTTCAAGGTACATAAAAATGAAAAAAATAGCAGAAAAAATAAAACTGATTTTTAATGCATAAGTAGTTAAGCTTCCCACAATATTAGTGTTTGTGCAATACAAATAAATTGACTTGGAAACCTACCTGGGAAACTCTATAACTTCTCGGCCATCAGAGTAAGTTGTTTGCCAAGTTTTTGTTCCTGCATAATAATATTTCTCAATTCCATCAAAATATTTTTCTTTGACATCACCATTAAAATAAATCATTTTAGTTGTCATTTTATCAGGGGATACTTTTTTCACATTGCCGTTTGCATACCAAATTTCTTGACGCCCATCAGAAAAATTCTTTTCTCTGGTTCCATCCGTATGTACAATTTCGGAAAAATCTCTTTTTTTAGCATTCTCATTCAAAGATTCAGATGACATTTGGGTTTCAGTCATTTGACTCAAAACACACACTTCAGAAAGAGGGGAAAGTGGTCCATCTGTATCAACAGTGTTTTTAAGTGGGTGACTAATTACATTTTGATTTTTAACTAAAGAATATGAATTACTTCCATTTTGAGGAGTTTCGGATATCTCATTCTCCAGTATTTCATCTGAATTTTGATCTATGTGCAGATCGGTGTTCTGTTCATCAACATCCCTTGAAACTGCTTCATGCTGACTAGGGAAAAAGGAATGGTATACTAACATATGCATTGGGGAGGTATCTGCACTATCTGAATGACTCTTACTTTCACAAGCTTCTTCTGAAATGAATACTTCTTCATCTGAGTTTCTGTACATTATTTTTTCAGAGATATTGCTCTCATCATTGAAATTCTGATATGTGTCATCATTTTGTTTATCTGCATTAACTGTTGCCTTTTGCAACTTACTTTGCAAGTCAGGCACAGCATGAATGATTTTAGTATTTCTCTCCAAATCTTTTCCTTTCATATCATTTGTACTTTGGCAGAGGACATGAGCTGGGATTCGTTTACGTGGAACCACATTCTTAATGACAATTGGATTTTCCAAATCGTCAACTTTTAACTGTGCAAGTTTCTCATTTATACTGTGTAACACTTTCGTATTTGAAACCATACTCACTTTAGGATTAGAAAATCGAACCTATAACAGAAATTCATATAAATTTGGAAACTTTCTAAACTACCAAAAAAATATTATTAAAAACCAAAAAGAGATATAAATATATTGATACATACATACAACAATAAATTACTTTTTTTAAATGTAGAATATAAGAATCTTAAGAAAAGTTTAAATATATTCTAACTTATTTCAAAATCAATCTGCAATTTAAGTCAATTATATTTCAATATACAATAATGGAGGACTATTACAGAATTTCATTTTTCTGGAATCAGTAAAATTTTTTGGAGGGATATTTACATCTTACAATCCTATTTTCAGTTGTTAATTTTTAGAAGTTTATTTTGCTTATTATAAGCATATTACCCTTTTAATTTTAGCTTTTTCAGCTTTCAACTTCTCGTTTTCTTCTCTGAGTTGAGACAGCTCTTTATTTAATTGTCTCATACGATCTCGGGTTCGCACCTGATTTGCACTCCAGCGAGTGTCTTTGCGAATCAGCTCTTCTTGTAGTTCCGCAATCTAATAATGAAATTAATTTTATTAGAAATGTTATAAAACACACAGAAGAATCCATCAACTGCTTTAATATGAAATTTCAACTGTGAGTTGTTAACCCAATCACTACTAAGAAGTTACAAATTCAAAAACTGTATGAACCTTTGTGAGAATATGAATATTAAAATTTACAAGTTTTAATTAAGATAAAAAATTATTAAAGATAATTTGTATATAATTTATAAATTGTTACTGCTTTTTTATTTCTAATGGAATTAGAATGGTAAAGGAAATAAAGAGTGACTGTGGACAGTGTGAAGAAGAGAAAGTGTAATTGCTCCAATAAATTCCTGTGAATTTCTCATAGACCCTTGTTTTTCAGGTTTCCCCCTCTGGACATAGCAAGTACAGTGATCTGTAGTTGCTCTGTATTCAAGTTTGTTGAGACGTAGAACTTCCATATTTGTGTTTTTTAGTTTTGTGAAAGGGTGACATTAATTCAATATTTATTTAGTTTCATGTCACCGTTTAAGTTATTCTTGCAAATAGGTACTCAATAATTACTATATTTTTTATTAAACAGCATGCAAATGGCCTTCCAGATTAAGGCCAGAGCGGAAAGTTTTGACATTTGTTTATGTGTTTATAATTGCAACAGGTCAAAATGTTCCATTGCAAGTTTTTCTACACATCTCAGAGCAAATGTTTAGAACTAAAAATTGCTAGTATGAAAGAAATTGAGAATGTGCCATTAAAATAAAACCTTCTAGACTTTTTTATAGTAAAATTCCAATAAAATCTCTGTATAATTCAAATCAGATGCAATAAATCATTAAAAATTCAATCGTCAAAAATAATAAGAATTGCATTGTAAAAATAGAACTTTTAAAATAAAGAAAGTGCTTCATTTTGTACATTCTTAGGTCTCAAGCCTAATCTTATGCTGTGGCACATCCAGACTACAACAAGCGTTTACACTTTCTCTTTTACATGTTATAAAAATGCATTGGTTTCTACACTCAATGTGACGCATCAGCGTCATGGCCAATGTGCTCTCATACTTTTCCAATTTAATGTGTATCACCTGTTACAATGGAATCTCTTGCATTTTAGTTACATACAACCATACCACTGAAAAGCTGTCACTGAAAAGCATGGTACTAACTGACTCTTGATTCTCTGAATCTTTCTCAAAATAAAACTCTCACCCACTACAAAGCTACACTCAATCAAAACAGTGAATTTCAGGAAGAGCTAATTCATTTCTACAAAAGAATTAATTGAGAATTTCTGCAGGCAGCAAGAAGCAGTAATTTTCAAACTTGGATAACTGTCAATGTATTTACTAACTAGAAGCAGATTAATCAAGAAATAAACATATGACTTCACACAGATAAAGGACAGCTGATGATGGAAAACAATAACATTCTAAACACATGGGGACACTGAGAAGGAATGCACTGTGATTGTGAGCGTTCCAGGACAAGAAGTGGCTGCATCATTCAGTGCCAACGACAATGACAATTCAGCTTAATTTAACAGTTTTATTTTAGTTCATGGTTTGGTTTCATTCACATCTTACTAGGTAATCTTGTTTTCATTTTTAAGTGATATTTTTCGTATTTTATTTAGATCTTTGAAGCTATCTTACTGGACTAAAAACGTATGCAATACTCCTGACAAGATAAGCAAAATATAGAATAAAACAAGCACAATATTTTACTTAATTTGTGCCAAACCTAGCGTATCGAATTAGTACAATTGTCAAAATCACACTAATCAGAAAAGAGTGTAACAAGTATTTCTTAAAGCTTTCAGGTCACAAAGATGAAACTCACCCCTTGGACACATTTATAAATTAGAAATAATATGCCTCCAAAAAATGGAAGACAAAATTCCAAACTTTTCAAATACCTGTTGTTTCAGAGCTTGAATTTCCTCCCTTTCTTGGCGAGTTGGTTGACTTTTTTTTTCCTTGCTGTATCTTTCGAAAACCTGTTTTTCTCTTGCCAGTTTCCGCCGCTCAGCTAATATACTTTCCTGCATCTTTTCAGTATTTTCTTTCAGAATTTTTTCATGTTCTTTTTTCTCTTTATTAAAGTTGGCAATGTCACGTTCGTACTGTTGTTTCAATTTCTTTAAATGAGCATTTTCTTTCTTAAAAATGTCTATTTCACTTTCAAGTTCTGCAAGACGTTCTTTAAGGAGAGCACTTTTAAAGGTAATTGCATCCCTATGATCAGAAGTACATTCTTGCACAGATTTGTTCTTACTATCATCCGTATCGCAATGTTCTTCAGAAGTAACAGCTTGCTGCAGAGGAGGATTTGGGACTTCGTGTTCACTCTCAGTCCCAGTCTCTCCACAACTACTGCAACTGCAGTCGCTCCACACTTCAGAGTCTCTGAAAATATCAGTTTCGTCATCTACGCTACTCAGAGCAGTAGAAAGGGATTTGTGTCTGTATTGTACTTTATCCTGTGGAACTTCAACACCAGAAGGTATTTTGCCATTGCAATAAAGAGAATTTGAGAGATCATTTTTTTTTGTTTCATTTTCACTTTCATAAATATTATTAGGAACTAATTTTTCATGGACAGTTTGTTCAGAATTCAGGAGCAATTTCTCATTGGTGGATTTCAGGGGCGTATTACATGAAGAGTCACAGAATTCAGCAATTCGCTCCAGTTGAGAATTGCGGGTTGTGCATCCCACATGTGCTTTAGTTATATTGGCATTTGAGGAAATAGCATTCAAATTGTTTGAAGATCGATATGGATTTGAAATAATTTCCGGCTGCCTCAATGTATGTGGAAGTGTTCTATTTTCTACAGTAGCACTCTGAGAAGTATTCTTTTTATAATCTACCGAGTTGGTAACTTGGGCAGAAGGATCTCCCAGAAACCGCATAACAACAGATGAAGTGGAACAGAAACTGGAATTGGCTGCTTGCTGCTCCAACAATTCAAACAAATGCAATTCGTCCTGAAAAACAAAACAATTCTATAAATTACATTTATTCAAAAATAATTAAAAAACTTACAATTAAATTGGTGATTTGAAAAGGGAAATCTCATCTACTCATAATCCATTTCAATTTGAGTCTGTGTAGAAGTTGAGATATTCATATGAGAGGTATTTAACAATTTTTTGAACATCGATTATTTTCTCTCTGGTGATTGGAAGAACAGCTGAGCGATTAACTTTCAAGAAAGGCATTCATATCTGGATGTGCCTTCCCTTTACCAAAATGAATGAGTACTTCATAAGCCCATCGACTTACGTACTCACATGCCAAAAGATAACCAAAATACTCTCCATCATATGTTTACTTGGAAAAAGTAAACCCAGGCTCACAATTAGGACTATCAGAACGAGCAAGAGATTTGGTTGTCTTCTTAAAATAGTTTGACCACCAGGTTTTAAAGTAGAGGATCTCTCAGTTTCTATTACTGTTATAATGAATCATTAAAGCATTTCCTAGCTGATAATAGTAGTTCTTCTGTGGATCAGAAACTAGTCCTGGACTTCTTTCTCTTTTCCAGTCACTAGAATATTTGGTTGGCAAGAGAATATGTTCTTTAAGCTGGATAAGTTTCATTTTTACAGTGATTTTTAGCTTGTAAAATAAACAAGACAATGTATGTTAAATTTCATGAAAATAGTGGATTTATTTCCCTTTTAAAATTACCGGTTCAATTATGATATAAATTTCTAGAAAAAATTATTCTGTGAACATACACAGGGATTGAATTTAATCTGATAAATACATTTGCATATTTGATAGTACCAAGCACTCAAAAAAATATTTTTATATAACATATTTCATGGTATTCTTCTAGAGACATACTTCATTGAGAAGGTCACAGTTTGAAATCATCAAAACAAGCAAATTTCCTTCAGAACAACTTTCCATCAATTTTTTTTATGAACATGTTTTTAACTCTAACTAAATTTATTAATTTTAAGGCAAACAATTTGGAGCCGTTTTTGAAAAAATGGAATTCTAAGCATTTTAAAAAAATCATCCTAAGATCATTTCATTCCACTAATTTCTTCAAAACCATTGTCGAACAATCCTTTCTTTGTAATTTCAAGGGAGTGTAGAATATTACACCCTACATCAAAAAACATATATTTCATGCAAAATTCTTTATTAAATTGAAGGTGTGAACTCACATTCTGGAATGAAAGACAATTAAAGAGAAACTGTATACGCTTCACAAAATCTTAAATAACTACATTCATTATAATATTATACATATTTTTACAGATTGCATGTTCAACAAAAATATTATTTACCTGACTCTCCTGCTCAGACACACAATGAAGTCCACGTACTTTCTTTGGTGAATATAAACTTTTGGTATTAAGGCTCAGATGAGTTTGTTCCACAGAATGAGTCCTCACTGAAGTAGGGCCTTTTTTCCCCTGCTGATTTTCTGATACAGGTGCCACAACAGATTTGATACCAGATGGAGCCAGAGATGACGTGTTCCCAGTAAGTTTCCTTCCCTTTTCTTCATTAGCGTTCATTAAATCTACTTTCTTTGTCAACCGCGGAGGCCGCTTCAGGCTTTTATCAAGAGTCATACGGTACCGAGCTAACCCTTCGCCTTTCTTCAAAAACTTTCTCTTTGGTTTTACATTTGCATCAGCATCATCTCCATTTTCATCAGTGCTGAGTTTCTCCTGCAGCAACTGGGTGAAACTCTTTGTCACTTGCTTCACAGGCATCTCATCAAAGGAGCCCTGCATCTGAAAGAAAGTTTGAATAATATAATGTTATTAAAAAATTTATTATCTAATCCAATGAAATTCAAGAACATTTCTCATCTTTCCTTGTTGCATCTTGATCTCCTAGATCAAAAAGTTCAGTGGAAGAAGGAGGAGGTAGTTAAGTCTTTCAAATCATCATTTTAGTCCAAAGTAGATCTTTTGAAGATAACTTTTATAACACAAGAATTTTAAGTCAAGAATAGATTGTTAAAAGAAAGTTTCAGATACTGAATTTATACACCAGTGGATGTATAGAAATTAAGCAGAATCAACTAGCCAATTTTTTGAGATCAATCTTCACCTCAAATTGGGTTTAAAAAGTGCTGGTAACATTTTAACTATGTTTCTATTAAAATTTGTAATAATATGTTTTTATAACTATTGAAATATTCTGACTACATGAGACATTTGGACATAAATAATTGTATCCGACTTTTTGACATAAGTGTGATTCTTAGTTTTTATGAAGAAGAGGGAGAAGCTATATCTATTATTCCATATGGATTCAAAAGCACACAACAAATGACAATAATTAATTTCACATGAACTGTGGTATCACAACATATATTGTTACAAAACCTGTGGAACAGAAGTATCCTTTTGATCCAATTCCCTGGCTTCTCCAAGATGAAGCTCATGGTGTTTTGTATTATCCACATCTTGTTTATCAGAGTTTTCTTTTGTTGATGACAAAATATTTCCTACAAAAAGAGAAAAAAAAATAAGCTTTTTATAATTATACACAAAAAGTCAAAACCAACTCACTGTGAACATCGCAATGAATTAAATCTTTGAATTAGATGTCAGTCATGTTAAATATACCACACGTGAGGAATATCTGTCCGCAGAAGCACCTTGCTGATGAGAGTGTTAGCAACAAAAATTATGTTGGTAGCATGAACTGCAGCTTGAAACAAAACAAAATGTAAATACCACAATCATAAGATATTGGAAGAGTTGACCCTTTCTCTTGTTTTCCAGTGATTTGGTTGCTACCAACATCCATTCAATTTTGAATAAGAGGCCATGACTCAGGTCAGTGCAGAAAATTTTTTCTGGTGTACTCTAGAAGACTATTACACACATCACAAAATATATGCTCATAAAAACCTGCTTTTTATTTATTGATCTTTGCACCTGCTCTGGTCTTTAGCCCTGTTATTGTAGTGAATATTATATCTGGGGTGGTTATTCCTTTCCCAATGCACGAGATCTGGTGCCAACCTAAACATTGGCTTGCAAGGGTTTACCACTTCCAGGTCTCTCACCTCGACATGTTGATTGCCTGATGATTCTGGCGGCATCAACTGCCAAGATCATTAGTCCCGTTAGTGTGTGATCTTCCCTGCTGTATGTGAGATCCGACACCAACCTACCATTGGCTAAGGGGATTTCCCCCAACCAGGTATTTCCCACCAAAGGGTCACCATCCCACTTGGGACATGCTCTTTCCCGACAGATCTCCCAGTATGTGTGGTAGTGTAGTGCATGGAAGAGTAAAAAGGGTGAGAATAGGACAAAAGAGGAAGGAAAGATTGCACATGGCGTGTTTCTTAGGGTTCTCCTGGTCAGAGTCATTGCACATGCAGCGGTAATCCTTCTGGTAACAAGAGTTAAACCCCTTTGATGACCTGTCAAGGCAACTTCACTGCAAAATACCATGTGTAGAAAGAATGGCACAGACATGAACCGAGAATGACAAATCTTAGAGATGAGAATATTTATTTAAAAAGTGAGCTGGATCTGCACACAAGTCTTAAGCTTGTTCAGATCAATCTGCACACCTGAATTTAAAGAGTTTGGTAATATTAATGCAACAACTTCAGAATTGAAGATTTTAGTTTGTTAACGGTCATGAAATATTTAAGATATACTTTTATTTGTCTGATAATTAAAGAAATTGACTACCTTGTTCTAAAATGGATCCTATTTCTTGAAACAATCGTTTTTGCTCAAAAGTAATTAAGGCCTTTTGTTCTTGTTGATGTCGTAGTAATTTCTCCTGCTGCTGGCGTTGCCATTGCATTAGTTCTTCAAGTCTCTGCATCCTTTTTCTAATTTAACATTCTACGCAATCCTCAAGATGAATGACGAAAAAAAAAATCACTTTTACCGATAACTAATGAATAGCGTTACTACTGTACGAAGCACAAAAACATGAAGTAGCAAACATCCATTTCTAAAATCTTCAATAATAGTCACAATATGCAATGTATCTTATTTTGTGTAAGCATTTTTCAATTGCTTCTCATTTCCAGTTACTGCTAGGCGTTCCAATATAAAATTACCGCCTGAAGCCTGTTGCACCAAAGCACGGAGAAGGCCACTACTGTCAGATGTTAATTCAAAGTGAGCAGCCAACTGGACATATGATGTACGTTCGCGTCATAATTGATCCACGAAGTAATCGAAATCGATTGATGCGTAAAATAAATTGTGTTGTATCAGTCAATGAAATAAATGATGGGTACATAATATATTTTTTATGATTTTTCATAATCAAATGTCCTTTTTTTTTGCAAGTGTTTACAACAGTGCAAGGACTGCAGAGAAATATTTTGTTTTATCCCCAGGTGATCCCCCGTGATCCCCTACGATGGTAGAATCAATTGCGAAATGTGAATCATAAATGAAAGGAAGAATGAATGAATAAAAGAACGAACGAACAGATGAATGGAAAGTCTGATTGGACGAAGGTTGGCGAAATCGGCAGTGTCTTCTATCGAGTTTCTCCCAGATCTGGGCTGGATCTGAGGCTGTTGTAGTAGGCAACGCTTACAAAACGCATACTCTTTGGATTGCCCTGCGCATAATGATCTGTCATATGCTGGTCACATGCGTCAGCGCCTGTGGGTCTTGTATTCTTTTTTTATGCGCTATGAGAGGATACTGCTGGTATTGATAGGTGTTTGTGTACAGTGCCATGCAGCTTAAATAAAGAAATTTGTGCCAATTTAATGCTGAATTAATTCAGACGCTTAATTTTTTCGATTGGTGATGGAATTGGAGTAGTGTCAGTGTTGATATTCAATTAACAAATTGGTATCATTCCTTCCCAAAATCAGAGGAATTCGTAGGTAGAACCGCACATTTTAATTGTAATATGTCAATATTTTGCCTTCCTATCAATGTATGATTGTAGTTCGAACGATACGTGTCAACAATGAAATGCTTTTGGTTTAATTTTCATGAATTTTTAATTCGTAAGAATTGAGTATGAAACCTGAGAGTAGTTTGAAACTCAAATATATAGGATCGACGACCGACATTCCACCTAAACCAGGGAAATTCCTCGTGTTATTTCAATAACGAAGGTCTAATTGTGGGTAAATACCACCATGAATCAAGAACAATCACGGCTTAACACCTTTCAGTCATGGCCTGCAAATGCTGAAGTAGAACCTCAGCGCATTGCCAAGGCCGGTTTCTTCTACACTGGAATTGGATTGGAAGTAGAATGCTTTAGTTGTGGAAGAAGAATATCAGAATGGAATTATGGTGATCAAGTTATGGCCCGTCATCGCCTGTTGAATCCTGAGTGCCCATTTGTAAAAGACCCTATTACTTCAGGAAATATTCCAGTTGTGTATCGAAGTCCAAGTTTGTATTCTCAAGTATCTGAAACTAATCAAAATAGTTTGCCTAGCCCTTCATTGGCAAATAGTGTAGATTTTTTATCATCGCCACAAATTTCTACTGCATCCATTGGTGTAGGAGCTACTCAAGATGACAATATAAACAATTTAGTTTCAAGTACTGCAGGTGTGTCAAATAGCTCTGAAACATCAAATTCAAATGCAAATTTTTCTTCGTATAGAAGTGAGGCAGTAAGACTTCAGTCATTTGCCACCTGGCCCAAGTCCCACATAGTTTCTCCCTCATTACTTGCAAAAAGTGGTTTCTTTTATCTTTTGGATGGTGACTGGGTAAGAGAATATTAAGTGTAGAAATTAAATAAGTTTCTTGTTGAGAAATAAAATTGCGGGATTGTAGTGAAGAAGGTCCTTTATTTTAGGTGCAATGTGCGTTTTGCTCTGGCAAGGTCCATGGCTGGGAGCATGGTGATAATCCTGATGCAGAACATCGCCGTCACTTTCCTTGTTGCCCTTCTCATCACATCGTAGCTTCTGAAAGTGTTCCTTTCAACAACATCGCAGTCAGCCATGACAATGTTAATCAAACACAAGTAACAAATGAAGTGGGAGAACAAGACGAAATCAGACCATTTTCTCATCCAGAAAGAGATGCACGTAAGTTTAAATAATTTGGTCATTGATTTTCATTGTATTTTATATTGCTTTGTTTCTTTTTGTCTTATATTTGTTAAGCCAAGCCAGTGAAATTGAAGTTCATCGAAACCAACTGAGGGCTCAAATTACACTAAGAAAGAAGTTAAATGATAGGGAACAAATGTTTAAGAATTTAGAAACAAAATATTTCATTGTTTATTTTTGTTCATGTGTGTGAAATTTATCCTCTGCAGCATCATTTGCAGAGAGATTCATTGTATTTTTCACACTTATATAATAGTTTTCAATTTTAGAAGAAAATCAAAGTTTTGTGAATCAAGTTGAATCCTTCTCTTTCTTTTTCCTCCAGAATTAAAGGTTGCTAGCTTCAATTGAATATACAATTACTAAAATTGTTTTACCTCAATTGTAACAAAGCTACATTCTTGTGATGTTAAATGGAATTGGGCTACCAATTTTAAAATCAGTTTTCAGCATAAAAATGAATTCCAGCAATATCAAGTAATTTACATAATTCTTTCATGCATTCATTATCTCTACATTTTGATGTAATTGAAATCTGTACGTATTGGAGCATGAAGTTGCTGATAATTTGTATTTTAATATTTTGTGTTTTGAATTGAAAATATGTTCTCTACATTTTTCAAATTTTATTCAAGCATCGCATCCCTTCAGTGAAGCTACACATTCCAATCTGAATGATCTTGGAATTCATACTCACAGGGGTCCAAAACATCCTAAATATTCTACAATTGAATCTCGCCTTCGGACGTTTGTGAACTGGCCTGAGACTGTCAGTCAGACTCCTCAGCAGTTAGCACAAGCTGGTTTTTATTATGCAGGTGGGTAACAACTTACATTTGCTGAAATACTCTGCGATTAAAATTTTAGTATGTTAATGTGTAGTTATAAAATATGACCAGCAGGAATGTGGTTATCCAATCGAGAACTTCAATTTCAAAAATGGAATCTCCCAATTAATTTCAAGTGCATTTGACATTTGATCAGCTGGGACTTAGTTATCCATTTGAGAGCTTCAGTTTTTGAATTTGAAGTCTCAATTGGACTGCCACATCTCTGCTGGCACATAAATTTTGATTGGAGAATAGTTGTTGGCAAGCTGGATTTAATAGAGTATAACATGTCTTAAGGCAGAAGTAGGTCTTCATTGGAAAAAAATCTCAGAATGAACTACTTTCTGATGTAAAGTACACTGGATAAGCTGGAAATCGGTCTAACATGGAAACGGAAAGGAATTTTTAGTATGACAGTATTAAAAATTCTGGATAAAACAGAAAAATATTGTTTTAAAGTTGTAAATATTAAAATATTGCTTGAATATTGTTTAAATATTGTTCCTTCAAATATTGAAGAAAAATGTATTTTACTTTCTATGGAGTTCTTTGTTTCGTTAGACTTTGTGTTTGCGTTTCTGTATGTCATTTTCTTTGTCTCTCCTGGGTTGTCTTTCTTTGAAATGTAGTTTTAGGTGAGATAAACTACTCTTACAACCTATTCCATCTTTGAACGATTGCATTTACAGAATTGACAGTTTTTATTGCAAACCTGAATAAGTCAGAAACCTGTACAAGACAGAAGAAAATGTTGCCCCAAACAATTCTGGCTTAGACAGGTTTTACTGTATCATATTTATTTGCATTAAATACTCCCTTTTCATTAAATATTTAGAACCTAGAGAGAAAGTCTTGCATTCGTCCAAAAACTAGAAGCTAATGTATTTATTTGTTTACATACTTATTTAACACCCAAAATACACTAAAAACTGTATGTGATGTATGGGGGGAATATACAATTAAATAATTAATAATCATTAAAGGTCCTTGAGAAACTGCACCAAGTTGTTTCTTTGTTAATACAAAAAATTTCAAATAACAACTACAAAGCATTCATAGAGTCAGGTTAGAACACTTTTTTGGAAAATGATTAATGCTCTTACAAGGAGAAAATATTTTACAATGTGGTAGAATGAGTGAGATTGTCAGCTGATATGAAGTATGCAGTTTTACAAAATTAAATTTTGCTATTAAATGATACAGTCAAATAGCACAGTTGATGGAAATGTTTTTTTATAGGGTCCAAATACAAAAATGTGATTTAAATTGTAGTTTAATTTTATTTTGTACATTCATAAGAAACCTGGCAGTCAGATATCCAAGTAAATACAAAATTGTTGATCCCCAAATTTACAATTGTAACATTTAAATATTTGTGTGTAACAGGTGCTAATGACCAGGTGCGATGTTTCCATTGCGATGGAGGGTTAAGGCAGTGGGATGCAAACGATGACCCTTGGGTTGAGCATGCTCGGTGGTTTTCAAGATGTACGTATGTCATGTTAGTGAAAGGAGATGAGTTTATTCAAAACTCTATAGCCCAGCATCCCCCAATAGTGCCAGCTCAGGTAAGATGTTAATGTAGGAAGAAATATATCAAGTGTTATTTTCTTTCCATTGATTTGTATTTAATGATCTTGCTTGGTATGATTAGCAATCGCAAAGAACAGTGAGCAATTCATCGAGGTCAATACATGAAGAGGGTGCATCACGAACGCATGTGATTTCAGATGAGGATCTTGATGGGTTGATGACTACACCTCAAGTCAGGGTGAGTTTCTGAAAGTCCACAGCCCTTTGTTACAATCCTTTCTTAAACCTGCCTTATTGACCCTGATTAATTTGAAGTATTTATTAACAATTAAAGTTAGTTTTAAATGATTTTTAAAAAACTAAAAATGAAAATGTGTGTCTACCGCTGGAGCCATTTGGCCAAGTTTTTACAGAAATATTTTGGAGTGGTTAAAATAAGTGTGATTGGGTCTCAAAATGAGTACAATGTGATCAGTCTGAATCTCATTTGTACTACTTTTATAGCCTGCTTCCTAAGTGAATGAAGGTATTGGAGCAAGGAGGGCGCATAAAATGTCCTAATCCACAGATCCACTAGCCCCAGACCTAAAAGCCTGTTGATTTCTCGCAAATAATCAAGTTGTAATATAAGTAAATAACTAGTGGTGCTACAGAATGGCACAGACTTCCCTGAAATAGTATTTTATTTCCTTTGCTCTCGGTTAGCTATTTGACCTTGCCACATGTTCTTGCCTGCTGCCATCTATCGCCGCCCAAAGTACATTTTTTTTAAATTCTTTTAATTTTTCAATTTCCTCATTGTAGAGTGGAAATATTATTTTAAGAGTATTTTAAAATGGTGTAATCTTGTCCTAAATGGTAATTTTCTTTAGGCGTTTTTTTAAAAACTGGCGTTCAAGCACTATTGTAAATTCGAAATTTGAAGCTCTTTTTCACAGCAAGTTTTTGAGTTTTTGAAAAACTTCATTAGAGGTCATTTGAAGCACATTAACTTACAAATAACAATAGTGTTTATAATCACTGGAAATGTACATATTAAAGGCGTGAGAAGTCTTTCAAAAAAATTACATTTGTGTAATTTTAAAAAAAACAAAAAAATACCCCAAAATGAACTTGAAGTCATAGAGTGCAAATAGCACTACCCTTTCAAAAAAATTGGAGCCATTCTTTAAAAAATGGAGATTGAGCTTTTCTGGAATTGCACAATTTTGAGCTAGTTTTGACAGAATATGAGTTTTTGAGGAACTTATTGTTACTGTTTACAGCACATATACTCATGAATGTGAACAAATTGCTGCGAATGTAAATATTAACGACATGAGAGACAAGTCAAAAAAATTACAATTTTGAAAAACCAAAGAATGGAGCAATGAGCATGTCACTTCATACAGTGCATTTAGCACAATTCCTAGCATCAGTTTTTTTAAAGAAAAAATTTAGATGTTTTTGAGAAAATTTGTTTTCTGTAATTTTTTTAAAATTGCATGCAATATTGAGTGAAAACTATTAAGATTTTTAAAAAAAATGTACGTGACCTTCATGGAAGAACAAATTATGAACAACAAATTTAATTGGAAGGAAAAATCTTTATCTTAATTTGGTAGTTGTAGAAAGACCCTGAAAAAAATTGAAATTTCTGAAAATTCAGTTTTAACTGTTAACATCAGACCTATGCCTCCTTTATAAGTGTATTTTAATTTATTCTTACTAGGAATTCAAAGCAAAAATTTGGAGCTGTTTTGGAGAAAATTTGGAAAATGTTCCAGGGGCTTTATACCCACAAAAACTAATGAATGATTTTCAAAATCGCAGAGCTTTGACTCAGGCCTAATGGACAGAGATTTCTTCATTTTAAAAAAAATCCTACGCAAGGTTTAGCTAGATTTGTTCACATACATCGGACGGACATTTGGAAAAAAGAACACTTTTATGGTGTCAGGGGATCTTGAAACGTGTATTTCCGTTGAAATCTTGTAATCGATTTTCCACTGCATTACATAACTTTCCCCATACTATGTGCATTACTTTGTATATTACTCTGTATATACGTATGTTTATGGGAAAGTAAAAAACAAGGAAAAGTATTTTGTGGAAAATTGTTATTGGATATTTTGGCTTTCCTGAAAGTGGGCAGTCATTAATTAAAAGGGTGAAGTTGATTTTTATCTTTTCAGTTTATTTGTGTTGATAAAAATGTAAATAAAATTAATAAATTTATTTGTTTGTTTGAATATACGTATGAATATTTCGTGAAATTCTGGCTTGTAATTCTTTTAAAACAAGTCACAATCAATTGTTATTTTCACTGCCTTGTATTCAGTGTAGAAATCATTGTATTAATATTGAAATCCTTTAAATATTTGATCTCAAGATTTTGACTGAAATAAACCTTTTAAGGGGTCCTAATTCCAAAATTGTTTCATGTTTTTTGGAAACTTCTGGTGGAGCATCCAATTGTTTTGAAGATACTTTTCAAGATGCTATTATTTGGTTATCAATATTTTTCCAAGCACAGCATCAGATTTATAAAGCACTCTTAATATTTGAATAGAAGAGTGCTTTTCTGTAACTTTCTAATGACCCCATCTTGATCAGGTTTTTGTCCATTTTCCCTGATCCATTGAGCAAATGCTGAGATGGCCCCTGTTTTGATTCAGAATGTAAATGTAGCTTCACTACGCGCACGTGTTGTTGAACTCTCCTTTCGCTTGTAATGGTACGAGTAGAGGAAAGGATGCATAGCTCTTCCTTGAGTCCATTTTGTGAATATTCATGTCCAAACCCTCTTGCCATTCTATTGGTATTTTCCTCTCTTACCATAATTTGTTAAAAATTTTAGTAATGTTTCTTTTAGTTTATTTCCTCCATATTTTGTAAGTTCTAATTTCACCCAAGAAGCAATCAAAACTGCACCAAAACTTTGTGCTATTTGCCCTTTTTGAGCTCCATTTGACTGAACTGTAGCCTGTTTGCAATATACACAGTGTTTTGTTTTTATTATAAATCTGGAAGATCACAGTCTCAGAGTTACTTTAGAAATGCGTTGGGACAGACTCAAGGATGTTTAAAGTTAATCGTGTAGACCGAAGGCCAGAGCCTCGCCACAAATTTGACACATATAGCAAAGCGTCACAGCACCTTACAAATAATTTGTTATTTAAGTATAATTTGTAAATACCGCACCGTCCTTCTAATGGGTATTCGTTGTCGATGCATTCAAAAAATGTACTAGATCTAATATGTTGGCTTAAATCAATACATAATACTTTAAATCCATAACATCTGTTCTGTAACTGGATGGCCAAACTGATGTCAATTGCAGGTAAGTAAACTATATCCAAATTCATTTTCCAAGGTTCAATTGCAGTAATGTTACAAAAGCATTTTTTTATGGTAAACAACAATTATTTACTTTTAATGTTTCTAAGTCTTCACCATCTAATCTATATGTGTGTACTAAACAGTATGTGCTAATAAAATCCTTTGTTTACATTTTTATTTTATTTTTTTCTCTTTTTTAAAACTTTATTTTGTAAAGCATAAAAAACATTAATTAGGGTGAAACATAATCAAAGTTAATTCTGTGGAAATACTTGAGTTCAAGTTAACTGATAAGATTGTTATCCGTAATTGTAAGAACCCCGTTCATTCAAAAAATTACTTATGCATAAGACATGAAAATTTTCTTTTGCACCTTTTAATTTTTGAGTGTATTGTCTTGCTAATATATGTAATTTGATATAAACTTATAAGAAAATGAATGAATTATTTCACAGATTTACAATTATTAATTTTTGTGACTACTTGATTGCTGGTCTAGATGTTTTTGACTCCTTTTGATATGAACAATAGTGAGTGACAATGATTTTTTTAGGCTGCTCTCGAAGTCGGCTTGGATCTCAACAGAATCAGAGAGGCTCTTCGCTGTAAATTGGAACGAACAGGCTTTCCCTATACAAGTTCTGATGCACTTATTGAGGCTGTATTGGATCTTCCATCCGATATCGCTTCGTCAGTACCAACCAGAAGAAATGCACCTTTCACTGAACAAGAAGGATCTAATCCAGCAGTTTCAGAAGACATCCGAGTTCGAAATCATGGCTCCCTGAATGTGTCAAAGTCATTGCCTTCGATTGCTGGTTGCCAAAGCGAGCCAACTTTGCAGGGGCAGGATGTGAAAACTCAGAGCATGCCCCGTTTGCCACGTGAAAAAAGTTGCAAGAAACTACTAGAAAGTGGTGAGTTTTGAGTTCAAATTTTAAAAAATATAATTTTTTGCTGTAGAAACATCTTACACTGCAATCGTTACATGTAACACAAGAGCTTCTTCCTGAGGTGCTTCAACACTCCTTTCAGTAGCTTGGCCTTCTCCACAGCAGTTCTCCATTTCTTTCCATCTTGTTCTTAGACTGTCCAATTACTAATTCCCAGTCTTCTGATATTATTCAACACATCGTCCTTCCATCTAATATTCGGTCTTTCTTTCGAGTTAAGAATGGACACCCAGTTAAAAGCGTTCTTTACTGCTCTGCTATCATCCATTCTCAGCCAACTTAGCCTTAGAGCTTTAATGTGATTTACAATTGTCTTATTCTTTATTAAATCATTAATTTGAAGGCTGTACCTGATTCTCCAGATACTTTCAGTATTCTTTTTGGTTGAAGATTCTTCTCAAAAATTTTCTTTCAAAAATTAACAATCTTTGCGTATCATATTCTTTCATTGTCCACGTCTCTGGAACATATGATACTTCTGGTCAAATAACTGCTTGCTATAACTTCAGTTTTGCTCCCTTGAATGACCGGCTGTTTCTGAATAGTTTTTATGTGCAAAATATGCTCTATTTCTTGCTGCTATTCTTTTTGTCCTGTTTATCTTGGAGCCAAAGAAGTGAAGGATCTGACTTCCTGGTAGAGGATTTTATCTATTGTATATCCTTGATTTTGTGTGTGTTCACTTTACACTTCATAAATTTAATTTTCTGACTATTGATTTACTGTCTATATTGTGCTTCTTTTTGTTTAAGCTCCATGAACTCTTTTCTTGTGCTGTTATAAGCACTTCGTTTCGTAGCTGTGAAAATAAAATCTCTAATAATTATTATAATATATCATTCTTATGTTCTCCATATTTAAAAATAGTTTCCTTACCAGGAAGCCAGTATCTCACTGTCGAATTTGTGTGTCCAGACCACTTAAAATAAACAGTATATTTATTTTTCTTGATGCAGCCTGTTCCAGGCCACCTTTTTTTTTGGACTATTACAATGTTACTATTTGTTTTTTCCATTTGTTGAGCTAATTTTTGCTGTTTTCCAGCTTGTACTAGGGTTTCAACATTCTATGATCCAAAATTTACTACCCATTTTCTTTGCTTTTGTTGTCATTCATTATCCATCCTTATTTGAGGCTGCTTCATGGAATGTTTTGCAACATTCACATTTTAGGGATGATGGGAACCCAGTCCAACAAGCACTCCTCTTTTTTTTCTGGGCTTGGGATGCCAAAGGCACTGCCGAGCTACTATTCATCCTCGTGCCACAGGTAAAGTTGTAACTTATCAAATGCAAACTAAAAGATGTGAAAAACCACAGTCACATCTTAATTTTCTCAAAACACATCATCTCATGTACATAAATATGAGTAGAAAGTACAAGCTTGACTTCTTTCCTCTTCCCTTTTGTTACTTTTAATGAGGGAAAGTTATAATATATGGGTGTTAAGATTTTCAAGAACAATTTTTATTTTTCTGCTGTGGCACTGGGGAAGTATTTGTAATGGGGTTGTTGTGCTTTGCCAATAGAGAAATAGCTATAAGCTCATGCACACTACTGATTTTCTAAGCTACTATGTTTCGTAAATGCACGTTCATTTTAGAGTCGTTGTTCATATGTTTGTTTTTTCACAGCAATGTGGTTTCGAATGTTTATAGTGTATATGTTGCAATTTGTGGGTAACAATAGCCATTCTCAAATAATGATGCTGTTACAACAATATAAATTAAGATTCTCAAATTGTGGTTTGCATATCATTCCATGGGTTATGTGGGAGGTTTCTAAAGGGTTCGTCAATAACTTTCATATGAAAATTTGAAGAAGACATTAATAACTTAATTGAAAAGTTACAATTAATGTATTGCCAAAGTCTTTAAAGAGTTTGAAAACCTCTGGCATAAATATTTGAAAAAATATTTATTTTGGTATTCTGACATCCATGTGAATACAACCAGTTAGCTGTCAGGAGGTTGAATTAAAGTCTCCAAAAGTAGTACTAGTACTTGTTTGAAATGTGCTAGTTGACTAATTAAATAAAACAAAATAAAGAAAGGAAAACTGGGTGTGTCTCTTAAACTATATCTGTGAATGGATCTTCACTCTGATGGCAAGGCAAACCTAATGAATGTTTGATCTTGCTTGGCACTGTTGTTATGAGAGTCAGAGAGCCAATTATAAATACTCTTCATAACATTTACAAGCAAAAATAAAGGCCTTTGAGGAAATTAAATTGGAACTGAAATCATGAAGCACCAAAGCTGCTTATCAGGTGCAGAGTAAAGAGTTCAGAGAACTGCTTAATTTGTGTTTTTCTTCTTTATCAGGCTGAAGATCTGCTTATCAACCACTTATCAGCTCTCTCAGGTTTTATTATCTGCTGAATAATATTTTCTAAAGATTGAGTTCTCAGATTTATTTGGGGAAAGTGGAGGACATTGTCTAATTTCCCTCACGTTCACGTTCTGAGGAGTTAAAATGCAAGAAGTTAACTGTAGTTTTTCTTATATTTTCATAAATATTTTGTTACATGTTCTCTTTCTGATTAACAACTGCCAAAAAATATGCTGTTTTGAGTTACCATCCAAGAAATAAATATTTAACCATATTTTAATGATCATTTCATTGATCCTTCTTGAAAACGTTTTAGGTCATCAAAATCCGCTCCATAATTATCACATTCATGATTTTGAGCTGCCATCCATCAACCATGACATTTCACTTATGTATACATTTGCTTTGTTTGTCCAAAAAATCCTCATGCCCTCCTCCCTAATATATTTACAGTTGACCATGTGACATATTCACTACTATTAGGTAAGTTCGACGAGCATAGTTGTTATGACTTCACTAGAGAGTTAAATGTTCATGAATTATTACATTCATAGAAATTCATCAATATGTGTTTAGGAAACATTCCCTAGTTTCCTGAAAATGAAACCCTGTTCTCAATGTATGTTCTATTAATGTTCCTTGATAGCTTTTCCCCTTCAAATCAGAATGATATTTCACGACTAAACATTATAAATAAAAAGTGTACCATTGGAATCTAGAGGTAAAAAAGTTTTTTGTTTTCTATTCTTTTGTGTGTGTGTGACACATATTGACATTTTAAATAAAACAATATTCCCTGATGTCGATATGACCATCTTCATTGATCTAGTGTCATACTGTGTTTTACACTATTAATTTTTACTTTATCATGTTTCAGATAACTGTTGCTTTGTAATTTTTATGTTATCTTCTATTATCATTTATGTTTGGCCTCTAAAGTCATTTTTCTTTTTGATTACAATTCTTTCCAAATTTTTCCATTATTGTTTCCTTGTCTAATTAAAAAATTAACAACATTTCTGTGGAGGTAAAAGAAAATTTTTTTCCAGTGTTTTGGGTCGTATGTTGAACATTTAGTGTTCCCAAATATTTTTTGGTAAAAACCTGAGTCAGAAAGGCACAGTGTAATTTTCTTGCTTTATTTGTGTAGAGTCATCTCTTGAGGAAGAGAATCGCAGGCTGAAGGAAGCGAGGCTGTGCAAGATCTGCATGGATGAAGAAGTGGGTGCAGTTTTTGTGCCTTGCGGTCATTTAGCTACATGTGTAAACTGTGCAGCCAGTGTACAGGACTGCCCCATGTGCCGACAGCCTATCAAAGCAACTGTGCGAACGTTTTTGTCTTAAAACCAATGTTGAGAAAAGTTAAAAAGAAAAAAATGATAATTCCATTAATCTGTAATGTACTGTGATGAACGTTGGTTTTTAAATTTTCCTTACCACAAGACATGTACTATTTTTGTTATTGGAATTTTATTAGCATTACCAAACTGTGATATTTATTATAATTTTGACTGTGCTGTTTATTTTTTAACTATATATTGTAATTGTCTTAATTTATGTGAGTTTATGAATTGTTTATTTAAGATGGAACAGAATCAGCAAATTAACATGACAGTTAATTAGTTAAGACATAAAAGATTGTCTAGCTTTTAATTTAATTCCATTCAACTCAAACAGCTGATAGCTAATAAATTTCAGACACACTTCCCCAATATGCTGCCAAATAATATGTACAAAAATGTTGTTCTTCTATATTATTTGGTATCCAAAAATTATTAAATGTAATATTGAACTATAAAGTTTAATTTAATTACTTTACATTCCTGAACAATTTAATTTCTTGGAGATTGATCACTTGGAATTTAATCACTTTGGAAATAAGCTCTTTGATTTTCTGAATTTATTTTTGTGGGTACAGATAGAGAATGTACAAATGTAGTAGATAGATTTTTACACACATTTGCTTGTAAGCAATCATAAATTATAATTTAAATTCACTTGTGATCATCACAGTAATCTAATTTTTTAATTTTCACATACACATGTCGTGTTCAATGAAAGTGCTCTAAAGGTTCTATAGTTTGACTCAAATGGACAACTAGAACCAATATTGCTCTAAATAAGGCGGAAGCCTGATAGTCGAAACATCAGCCACAATTAAACAGATGTGGCTCATCATGAACAGCCAAGAACGAAGTGGCTTCTTACGCATCTCACAGACTCATGCGAGGGGAGGCTCTTAATATGAATTCCATATTGTTTACAACCTATAAAAGGGATAACATTTCCTTGCATATAAAAACAAATAAAATATGCAATTCTAGAAAACCTTTGATTCTCTTACATTCTTTTACCTTTTCTTCCTTTATTTTCTCTTCTTTTAAAGTTTTTGTTCTTACATAATTTTTAACATTCCCTCTAAAGCATTATTTGGTATTTCAATATACATGATATCTTTGAGTAATAATTTAATGTAAAAATGTATAAAAGTAGATCTTTTAAATTGTAAATTAATATTTTAAGAAATTGTTAAAAATATCAGGTTTTGCACATGTATGTTTAAATGGGAGAGTGAGAAAGAAAAATACGCCTATAAATCTGGTAGAGATGGTGCTTTTTTGACTAGGTAGTCTTAATGGCAATTTAAAGCCAATTGCAATTTATTATTTGTTTCTATAAAATCTTCCTTTGTCTCTTTTTTTAAATATTGTTTCATATAATACTTTTCCAAGATATTTATTCTTAAGTAAACACAATGTTATGTATCAAAATCAGTTGTTTCCGGGCTTGAAGGCCGTGGTCCAATGGAGACTTGAGGGTCCAAGTCTCCATTGGGCCACGGCCTTCAAGCCCGGAAACAACTGATTTTGATATGGAAACCGGCCGTGAAAGCCTACATTGTATGACAATGTTATGTAGGTTGCACATCTGTTACTCAAATTTCTATAACTACTCACTGTATATTGAATCTCTATGTTTGTATTTTTTTCTCTCGGATATGGGAGTACAGGTGGATGGGTTTTGTTTGCTTGTTTTGAGTTGGCACAGTGTTAAAAATGTCCTGATTGAAACCATGCATTTTGAAATGTCATGATTTGCTGCCTGATTAGAAAGGTAAGGTCAAATTTTATTCTTATCATCCTCAAGATTTGTAGTGATCACATCATGGAGCTGAATCTGAAAATTCCAAAATATTTCTCTAATGAATTTAATGACTCCCAACAATCCTAGAATTTTTTAAGAAATATATTTTCTTTTACTAATTTTCTGAAATGGATTGCATTCTGATTTCAGATGGTCAATTAATGATCTATTAATCTATCATTAATCATTTTCTGTGTATGAAATTATTCTGAGTGGAAAAATCAAAATTCTTTTGGCATTTAAGTTACTATTAGTGTTCCTTTTATCTTCCATACATAACAAGTTAGTAAACAATTTTGAAGTAAAATACAAATTATGTGTGAAAAAGTATTATTACAGTATTACTTTCCGAAACATGTTCTACACTTAGAAATTATAGAGCCCAATTTTGTTTTTGATGGGCCTGGTTAAGGCTCCCAAGAATTGAGAAAAAACGAGAATTATTTCCGGATTCGGACTAGACAATAAATTATTGAATACACAATTACAATTTTTCTCACATCGATGCTCAAGAATGGCATTATCGATATTACAGTGGTGAGAGCAATACTTGGCTCGTTTATCTTCTTTCGCTACACTGACGTATGCACCGCGGTTATGACTAATTATGACGATAATGGAATTTCTGAAGATGGAGTCGTAAACCTTTATATCTTATTATTCCTGGAGATTCGACCTCTTCTGCCAATTGTACAAAAGGCTTGTAGAGATGAAGATAAGATTTTGCGGAATGAAACACTTTCTGAGTAAAAATAAAATGTGTAGTTATTTATTTCCATTTTTTAGAAGTTGAATTCATGTCAATTTCTTGTAGAATATTATTACTTCTGATAACTTTTTTTTTTTTTTTTGTTAAGAATGAATGAGTTGACTACAGAGGTGTCAATTTTACCAACAAGTTTGTTCAAGTAGAAATAGTACGGACGAAAAGAATCTATGGAAATATTAACGAGTTATTGAATACCACAAAAATGAATTATGAAGTTCGTAATTTAAAATTGAAAATGATTTGCTGCAACGGAAATCGAAAATGATGTGTTAGATACTTCGGACATGGAAGTGTGTTGTTATAGACTCGAATAGTATATGATTTTTACTGAAGTCTACAATATTACCCATTTATTGAATTTGAAGTTTGCCTTATTCTCCTTGTATATCATTAAAAACGAAATTAAATCATTTCTTCGTGTTAACGATAATGTTTATTTTGACTTTGAACACAAGTTATCAAATGGCAACACTGGAATACCGTGAAAGGTCGTCGCCGGACGCGACGTAGCACGCCGTCACGGTCGTTTCCACGAAACTCCCCTCCACCTATGACGAATAGCGTAGCCAATAGTAGGGGAAGTGGCAGTCTGGTAGAGGGCGTAGTCACTTTTCGCGTGTTTCTCATCAATTTTTCGTGATAGATATAGTGTAATTCTTTCCGTCTGAGCTGCCAACAGTCAAACTTCGAGGGAGCTGTTTGCTTACAAGGTATAGAGTATTGACTATTTATATCTTTGTAGTACTTTGAATGAAAGTTTTTGTTGCTTTGAATGGTTCTGGAATGTCTGCTTTGCTTTCTTGGTCGTGCAAGATAACATACTTTTTTTTATATCGGAGGTTTCATTACAAATAGTTAATTTTTATTTTGCAGGTTGTAGAAGCGACCGAAATTGAAAATAATTTTTCCATGGCACGCTCCGACAATGGTAGGAGAAACAGAGTTTTCGATACTTCAATGGCGGCGCCAGTCGTGAGCCCTCGATCACATTTTTCACCAAGGACTTCAAGTTCACTGAACTTGAAGTCAAAAGAAGATAGATTAACTACATTTTCGGGATGGCCAGTATCATTTATGAGCGAAAATTCATTGGCAACGGCTGGATTCTATTATTTGCACAAAGGCGATGTAGTTCGTTGTGCCTTCTGTGGAGTGGAAGTGGCACACTGGGAGGAGGGGGATAACCCAATGGAAGAACACAGGCGTTGGTCACCGTCATGTCCTCTACTACGAAAATCAACAGCGAGTAACGCCGGAAGCAGTGCATCCTCGTCGACAAATGCAAACAGCAATCCAGTTTACGATGAATGCGGTCTATATGGCATCGAAATTAGACCCAATTCTGGGCCTGAGAACGGTTTGTTGTTGTTGTTTTTTTTTTTTTTTTTTTTTTTTTTTTTTTTTTTTTTTTTTTTTTTTTTTTTCCGGGTTGACTTGATGGCATATTAGTGAACGAGAATGTTATGTTTTCTGTTTAGGTAAACCCTTACTGGAGCAGCTGGGAGTTAACAAAAGTAGAGGGCCTGTACACAGGGCATATTTAAGCTACAATGCACGAATGCAGTCTTTTGCGACTTGGCCTTTATCATTGAAACCACGACCAGAAGAACTGGTAGAAGCAGGCTTCTTTTATACAGGTTATTTTTTTATTGAAACATGGAATTTGATTGTTAGAAATGTATTTGAGAAACCTGTTATATGTCCAGATTTATTTTTTGTATATTTTCGTGTTTTCAAGGTATTAAAAAAGTCTGAATGTTACGGTATTTTCCTTACAGGTAAGAGTGATGAAACATTATGCTTCAATTGTGGATGTGGTTTGAGAAATTGGGAGCCAACCGATGATCCTTGGATAGAACATGCAAAATGGTCCTCTCAGTGTTCATTTGTTGTTCTGAACAAAGGAAAGGACTTCATACAGAAAGCAATGTCCAAAGAGCAGCCTTTGTTACAACCAGAAGTGAGTATTTCTTTAATTACTCTTAATGTTAATTGGCAGACTGGATTAATTGATTTGTTCATTTTAAATGAATGCACAACTGACTTGTCTTAAATTTACAATAGATCAAAGTCTTAAGACTTCAGAATCTTAAATCTCTGCATATCTGAAACTTGTGACCGTAATTTAATGCTGAACATCGCTAATGTTGTGTTTTTAGGTAATTACATTGGTTCTCATATGTTTATCTAAAATGGCTGCATGTGTTCAGTTAAATGCAAATAAGCATGTTATCTAATATAAAGAATTGAATTGTCACAAACTACTTTATTCTTAATAAAGTGCTTTAATTTTTACAGGATATTGAAAAACTTGGTATTAAGGAGGAGAAGCAAACGTTGAAATCTGCAAATTCTTGGTAGGTAACAATCAATTTACACTTTCTCATTATACTGTGTAGGGGAAAAAATTGTAAAACAGCAGGAAAGTCAATTTCCTCCAAAACTGAAATTGCACAGATGTCAATTTCCTCCAAAACTGAAATTGCACAGATGTCAATTTCCTCCAAAACTGAAATTGCACAGATGTCAATTTCCTCCAAAACTGAAATTGCACAGATGTCAATTTCCTCCAAAACTGAAAGTGAAATTCCCAACTGGTATTCTGGCCCCTCAAATTTGAAAAAAGGTTTCAATTTGTGGATTGATGTAATGCATTGTTTTCAAATTTTCTTCAATAATGACTCAGTTTTTCCTTTTAATTTTTTGCTAGAATAGAATACTATTGTATGTAATGGTGCAAATCTGTTTTACTTAAAAACTTCTAAATTTTCAAAAGATGGATAGATTAAATTATTTTGAAAGAGTAAATCTGTTATTGAAAGTTGCCATTTTTCTTAATGAAATCTTTTAAGATGTACAAATTTGTTCTGAGAAATTTTTGTGTAATTTTTGGTGATTCTTGCCAATTTAAATGGTTTAAAAGAGCTTAACTAATTTTTTATTCTCACAATTTTCAAGTTTTGATCTACATTCTCCATCCTACATCTCCACACATACAAAACCACTATTTTCTTCTTGATTTGATAAGGTGGTATTCTAAAGAGATGTAGCTAACAATGGGTTGAGAAATAGTGATACATTATTAATGGAAGTGTATCATTAATTTTGCATTGTCATTTGCTAAAGGGGGCTCTTCATGAGTTACATAATGCAAGTTTGGAGAGTTTTGAATACCACCATTCCTCCCTGTAACACACCTGCATCCCCCTAAATTCATTTTGTTGGAGTTGTGTATTACATTTATGATGTTCAGAATTATTTGGCAATGCATCCAACAAATAAAATTGCTGGCAAGTTTGGAGTGAAGGAAGTTTGCATAGGGCAGAATATATCTGATTAAGTTGTGGATAAAGGGACGAGGATCTACTGTGTCACTTTAGTATATTTTAGAATCTAATTACAGATCGGTTATGAATTAATAAAAAAAATAATTCTAACAACTTCTTATAAATTTCATTTATTTATGTTTTGAAAACTAATTAGTCAATATTTTAGTAGAAGACTTGAAGAAAGGAAGCATTTCAATAAATGTTGAAAGATCAAGTTTACATATCACTAACTGAATACCCCCTTAACCCTATGTAACAAGGCAGGAACTCTGTTCCCTGTTTGCGTTGTATACTTTATGGACAAGCCCAATGTATTAAGTGTCGTGAAATTGGTGGTACAGGATGTCAGAGTAAGAGAAAGTGTATCATGGTGTGTGTGCTGGGGTATCTGTTCTAGAGGTCAACAAAGTTTTGTTTACTTTCTCTACAATGGATAACACAATGGAGTGGATAACGCAAAATAAATAAAACAAAAGTGGATAAATCCTAATGATATGGGGAGGTGGGGAATCTAAAATGCAGTGTAGCTAGAATCTGCGTTGTGGGTCCTCGATACTGAAAAATCAATTGACTGGGAAAGTCTTGTCTGCCTGTCCATTGGTTTGTGGTCCATGCTAACTTTCATCTGATTTTCTTCAAAAGGATAGATATTCCCCAATTGATCTTAATTAACTCTATGCTTTGGGAGTTTAATACTAATATTTTGCTGGTACTTTACACGAAGCCTCACAAACCTTATCAAAATTTTCTCAAAAATGGCTCTAATTATTTCTTTAAATTTTTCCTCTGGTAGAGCAAGACACACAAAGAAATGGTATAGTTACATTTTCATTGTTCGCTCTGGATTTTTGAAAATCGATGCAGTTCAAAAATTCTTTGGTGTCTCTCTACAACTGCAATAATAAAGATAGAATTTTTTTCTTAAATGAAATCTGTTCATCAAAAACAGATTTTCAAATGTAGTGATCAATTTTTTGCAGAATTCAGCAGGAATTGTAGGAAATGTTGGATTTAAACCATTGTTTTTCCCAAAGCAACTCCAATTTTTTTCTTTTTGTGTATAGCAGAAAACAGTAAAGGAAGTAGTGCTGGCCACATTTCTGTTGAACTCTATATTTTTAAAAATTGCAAATTCGAATTTCCTATGCTTTGTAACTTCGAAAATGGCTATATGGTGATACAACAGTTTAAAATGCTAAGAATTCTTCTCATTCTTGCAGGTAGACATAAACAGAATGTCAGGAGGCTTTATTTAACTGTAATGTTAAAGTCTTAATGCACCAACTATATTATATTTGGGAAGATATATCAGTAGAAGAATGTGATAAACAACTCTATTTTCAAGTTGTACATTGTGTAAGGAGTGTCATTACATGTAGTTGTTATATTTCACATGTAGTTCACAATGAGATGATTCTCTGGTTTTGCAGAACATATTTGTAATATGCAGTGCTATAACAAGTGTGCAACTTTTGTCTTTGTAAGATGCACATTCTTATGAAGGGTGTTGATTAATGAAAGGTAACAGGTTTACCAAAACCTAGCAATTAAGTCTTTTTATTTCGAAAGGGTTTGATTGGTAATTATGGTATTGAAAAATTGGAAGATCACTTTGATGCAATCAAGGCAAGCTTGTGTGAAATTATCCTTGCTTTTCTGTATAATGTGCTGCACATACTATAAAAGTTAACAGCTAGTTCATTTTCTCTTTAGAACACCACTTACGAAAATGAAAATGGTTTTCCATTTGGAAAAAAATCTTTGAATTTCCTGAAGTGGTCTTGACTCGGTCACAAATTGGTAAAGTGTTGGGAATTCAGTATACTCATCAACTCAATCTGGAGGGAGGTACTTGTAGTCTTGAAACAGTTATGGAGCAATGAACCCCTTTGCTTTCGTACCTTAATACTTTTATTTTATAAATATAATGGTGTAATAACACACATGAAGAAAAATAAATATTAGTGACTTAAGTGTCTCCTAAAAATTAATTCGCTTCTCATTTTGGTTTTTACAAGCCTATCAGTAAAATACTTCTGTTTCTAATTTTTCTTTTCTTTTCCAGTTCCACAGAATTGCAGCAGACTGCAAAGAAATCTCCTGAACCATCAAGTGACAGGTTGTGCAAAATTTGTCTCCAAGAGGAGTTAGGGGTAGTGTTCCTACCCTGTGGACATCTTGTTGCGTGTGTCAAATGTGCTCCTAAAATTGAAAATTGTCCAATTTGTCGGAAACCTCTTACCGCTACTGTGAGGGCTTTCTTATCGTGATAATTCTGAGGCTTGAGGAAGGACTAACAGACCAAAGCATTTGCATGTATTATGTATATATATAAAAATATTTATGGCAGTCTATGGTGAAGTTGGACAGATAAAATTGCCTTTCTCAAGTATTGTTCATAATGTTGTGTATGAGCCTTTGATGGAAATGAGTTCTTTGCATGTACAAAGAGAAGAATGAAGAAAATGTAAAATAGTGTGCTTCAGAAGCTTATGCTATGTAATATAAATACTGCTAATTTAATATATTAAACTAAATGGTTTTTGATAACCTTGTTTTGAACTTTCAATTTTCTGATGAATTTTGTTCTTGCCAGCTTTTCAAATAGAAATTGTAGCAGTAAAGACAATTAACACAGAGGTCAGTCACCAAACCTGGAGTCCTTGACACCAGAATCAATTTTTTTTAAATTGAAGAAACCTTGAAAACATCCTCAACTGTGGTCACAAGACTGTGTTAATTGGGTAATAGGCAGCTTGTGCAGAAACTATTGCTGACCAAATGTCGTTTCGGTTAACGATATTGCAATCGTGCCCTTAAGTATTGATTTCAATTTCTGGTATCTGCCTGACTATAGCAGCCCATCAACATGAACCATGAAAGGTACATAGTTACAGCACACTCTGCTACCACAAATTGAGTCTATCATCGTGTATTGCTCATGCAACCTTTTTTGAACAATGGATTGAAGAAATGCAGGTAGTGGGGTATTAGTTATAAAATTGGCCACCAGTTTTTATGAATCGAAGCCAGTCTGGAGAATCAGTCATGCCTTCACATTCTCAATATATTCTTTCTCAAAAGTTTGAGATATCTCCTGCCTTTTTTTGTTGTTGAGAAAATAACGAATAGAAGTTCTTGCTTTCAAAAGAGATTTTTTTTATTTCACACCAGTAAAGATTGTTTGGAATGTCACCAGTGCTCGCTGTGAGCTTTTGCCTTCAACTGTTTGTGCCAAAGATGGGGAAGCAAGGTCATTGTTCAAGAAAATTTGTGAGTAATACCATGTATCACACATGGTTTAGTGTCTTGTGACTGCACCTGTTAATTCTGGGAGAGTACAGATTTGATGTAATTCTTACACAATAATAGTTTGCAAATTCACTGAAATTTGAGTGAGTTTATATTGTGTAGGTGTTTCATGTTGTGCAGAAATGCTAAGTTTTTTGATAGATGTGAAATTCAAAGTAAATGTTACTTGCCCTCTTTACTCCAAAATTTTGTAAAAAACTAAATTAAATGCATTGAAAGTGCTAAAGAACCTACAGGTTGCCAGTTAATACAAAGATTCTTTTCTTTTATGAAATATCTATGTACACTACAGGACTGTTGCAACCTGACCAGAGAATTTTTGAAGAATGACAACCAATCTTGGAAAAGAAATGCTCTAATTTCTTATTTATTGCTTTTTATTACTTTTGAACGTACTCTCCATGTTACAATAGCTTTAATTAGGCAACAATCTGAATGAGACATTTATTATCAACTTCATCAATGTATCTAGAAATGAGGAAATTGTTTACTTCAATTGAAAGTCCAATAGTTGATTTTTCAGCTGAACTAATTCTGTCACCAATTCATTGAAGTTACTGGTTTCACCGATAAGTTGTTGATTACTAGTATTTGACAGGATTGCAAAGGCACGTGGTTATTTCGTTGTCCTATTTCTACGAATTTTTATCCTCTTCATTGTTGAAAATGATCATTCAGCCTCTGAGTAGTGGGAAGAATTCAGACTAGTGCATTCCTTGCAACAGTACTGTACTGAATTTGCTGTTTATTTTTAAAGCGCTATCAATGGTACTAACAAAATCTGCTAACCCTAGAAAATCCCATGGTTTTCAGATTTGCTTTTGTCATACCCCTCAAATTTGAGTTTTCAAGTGTCCAGAGTATCTATTCTTGTGCTCTTCGTTTTACAGTGAGACAATAGCTGTTGCTAAACCAAATTACAATATTCAAGTAAAGTCAGTTCTTTACTGTCGCTTGATGTTTGTTTCCCACTCAAATGCCATAACCGGTCTTTGTTCACAAACTTTCCTCCTTGCTAAATAAGATGCAAGGAAAACAAAATTTTTTTCTCTCACATTCACGTCACTTGTACATCAAATATTAGCACTGAATAGTTGACGAAACTAGTTTTGATTTCAGTTGTTTCAATTTTCAGAAAAGGCTTCTTGGTTAAAATAATTGAACACCACGATGCATGTACACTAAGCTATTCGAACCAGAGATGTAAAATACCTTTCTACACTTCACTTTTGAGTCTACCAACATCAGATGCGAAACTTCGGATCGGTATCGGGTGTACTTTTTGTGACAGTGGGAGGGAGACGGGAGTTGAGAAACGCGTAGCCGGACAAGTGCTGCATCAAGCGGAGCTCACGGTGTATGAACATGATCCCTATGAAAACTGAAGCGCCGTCACGTGATGCCCTATGGTCCTTAAGGAGCGTGATGTTTCGAAAACGAACAGCAACGTAGCCATATCGGTTCGTCAGTGTAATACTGGTAGGGAAATCATTAGAGCAGGAAAGTCATACTAATAAAGAGATTGTAATAAAGCGTGTATTCTATTTTGTGCAATTTTTTGGGTGTTGCGTGAACCTTATAAAGAACATTATTCCTTCACCGTCCAAAGGTAAAGCCTTCACTCTCCACTATAATAAAACCATTACAAAAATGCATTGTCAGTTTAAGCATAACACGTAAATCATTCAAAAATTGTTTTACTTTTGCTCGTGCGGCTCTCATAAAGGAAATAATCACGCTTAATTTATAAGTAAACCAACAATATTTCACGCGGAACACACGTATGCATTCATACGTTTTTAACACTATATCATACGACAGCAAAATGACTTCGTTCAATAATTTCATATAGCTTGTACACGTAATACTATCACGTCTAGACGCAATATAAAACCAACGTACACGTTACTTTTGTAAATAGAGTAAAGAAAAACTCATAATTGTTAAACATGAACATATCGCATTAGACAATTGAATTAAGCAGTTCTCTCCTATCTTATAGATATAATACGTAATTCTGTGTATTGAACTCAATCATTGATCTGTCGTCATCTGGTGGCTAGCAGCCAGGGATGTCCAACTTGCAAGGCCTCAAGGGCCACAAATAAAACTTTTAATTTGGTTGCGGAGCCACCAAAATTTTCATTAATCGAGCGACCCATACCCGACTTCCCTATATTGATTTCGGCCCGGCTACTCGAGGGCGGGGGGCGAGAAAACGAACCAAGCATGTTATCAGGCCGTACCATACCTAACGTAGGAAAACAATGATATGATTTTGAATTTCTGAATTACTAGAACAAAAAAACTTAAATCTAAACAACGTATTTTTACATAATGTTGGCCGCAATGGCGAGTACCTTAGGCGCGTAATTTTTCTCCCCCAAATCGATGCAAGAGACTTTCATTTTGACCAATAACGTTTCGCGGGCATAGAGTAGAGATCTCTCTCCTCTATGATCGCGGGCCGCCATTTGGACAACCCTGAGCTAAACTATAGCATATTGAAACGCTCTTGAATCCGTGACGCCAAACGTTATGTTGTTAGTATATTAAAGTTTATGGTTGAAAATCAAAGCCTATAGTACTCATGACTTTCAAAGGAAGCTAGCACAGAATTTTCATCGATATTGGCTGAGTTCATTAAGAGACTGTCGTGCTCTGTAACTCAACGCACTTGTAAGCGGCAAAGGTGGCTCAGGGCATGAACTGATCCCGATCAGTACAGAGCCTCTGACCGGGAGGCCCTGGGTTCGAGGTCCGACAATGCCAGAATTTTCGACACTCGGATCCAGCCACTGCCTGGAGAAGAATTCGAGAGGACGGCTGCTCTGATCGGTAGCTTTCCGTGGTTTTTCCGATCAATACCAGGCGAGTGCCGGAGTAGTACCTTCACAAATAACAAACAGCAATCTTATTCTTGCTTGTAATATTCTTAAAAAACAAGATTACTTTCCGCTTTAATTTCCGACAAGAGTACATTATATTTCTAATTTTAAATCAACGAACACTACTTATTCATAAACATTTAGGATATCGTATAAAAAAGATTAAGCCCTTTGCGTTCTTTTTAACAAGACTCATTATAATCTTATGATTGACAGTAAAATATCGTAAAGGAGGTTTGGTCATTGGTATCTCTTATTCAGTTTCATAATAAGGTAAAATGGTTACAATGCCAAACATTACCCTTCTTGGAATTGACTATATAGTTGTACCTCGCTAATCCGAACACTGCAAATCCGAAATTTCGGATAATGCGAACAAAAATAGGGATGGAGGAAAAATAAGCAAAATAATTAAAAATACTTATTTGTAGTGTAAAGGAAGGATTTTATAATTACTGTACAACTGAACAACTATTTATCGAAACAGAAGTTATCGAAATCAAACGTTTGTTGCACTGGTGACTAAGGTGTATATCACATGTTTATGTAGCAGTAATTTTCGCTTAGAGGAACTTCCAAAATCAGTGATCTTCATGTACCGTATGGAACTGAATCTGCTTTACAATGCGACGTGACGATGCGATCGCTACGCTACGTTGCCATTTTCTCACCTTGCACGTTACATTTCACTGTCTGGTAATCCTACAGATGTTTTTGTAAATGTACGGTACAGGTGAGAGCGTAGGCTTCCGCGGCCGGAGTCAGTATTTACTAGGCTGTCCGGGTGACGCGTAATGCCCTGAAGAAGGTCGCAGAGTGGCGACCGAAACGTCGGCACCTTCGCCATGGACGCGGCATCACCCGGACAGCCTAGTAAATAATGTACGGTACATTTTTTCAGATAATCTGAATCCGAACAGCCCCCCCCCCCCATTAGTTTGAATTACCGGGGTTCTACTGTATTTCATTTTTAAATCGATCTCGATGTGAGAGACCGCTCTTTCCTCCGTTTTGCTATCATTTGGAGATGATAACAATTCTGGTGAAAAATCAAATATTAAATTGTAATTTTTTGTTATATAAAAGTACATAATACATTTTAAAAAGAGGTCACTGTTTTAAAATATTGTTTATAAGTTACAATGAGCATAAGGCAAAAATAAAATATATAAAAATATGTCGACAGCTAGCGGTACACATAAGAACTTGAAAAGCGAAATACGGCCCTTGAAGTTGGAAATACGGTAGATTGCCGATTTAAATAAGTGGGAAAATGATTTCTCAACATGGATCATTGCAATAGACAGCTCGGCATTCAATTTTCGCGCTGCGTCAAATCCGCCGCTGCGCGCGGCGATGGTGTAACGGTTAGCATACCGGACTGTTGTACCCAAGTTGGCTGTTTCAAACCCGATCGAAGCCGAGGATTTTTAAGGGCGAAAAAATCCTTTATACGCCTTTTTTCGGAGGGGAAGTATAGTGTCTAGATTTACTTGCATGTAAAAGAGCCTCTGAGCTAAATTCAAATCGCCTCTTTCTCGCACAAGGAATACCTCATTTCTCCACTAGTTGGTGAAAGGAGCGTAGCGAAATTTGCGTGGTCAGACGGAAGAGCAGGCCTCATGGCCCGAGTCTCGCCACGAAAAATAAGGTCAATAATAATCAATTCAATTCAATTCCGCTCCGGCATCTCCCCTTCCCCCAAAGCTACTTAATCCCCACTACTTGCACTTTCGCATCTCTCGCGGGCAGACGGCAGGCTCATTTGTGCAGAATGCCCGCGGGAGCAGATGTTGTTAGAGGACCTTTTCCCTAAAGTTAGCAACTGAATTTAACCACTTTTTCGTTATCAGGGCCTTGTAATAAGAGTTTTTTTTTGCCAAAAGTTCGCTGTTTTTTCGCGCAGCATTACAAACTTTTTCTCTATTGCGTAAGCGGTAATATACATACAGTGTGTAATGGGACCTGTAAGCTGCCCGTGACTGGAAGTGCCGTTTAATCCGCCCGTCCGACCGACGAGGGGGCTCAGGGCATCTGCTCACGGCACTCACGGCACTGCACGGCGCTCACGGAACACTAGTAATCAGAACGGATCATTAGTAATCTATCAATCAACAGTCCATGTCTGCGAATGACAATAGCCCCTAAACTATTTGTACGAGTTTTTCCAAAATGAACATTCCCCGATCAATCAAAATCCAATGAAGGTTTTTCAAAACTCAAAATTTCGCATTTACAGTAAGGCTTAAACGTCATTTCCTTAAATATTGCTCCAAATTTTTCAATGAAAATTTTCATTTATGACGTAGTAATACTATTCTGTAATATTCTTAAGGTGATACTTCGGACCTACTAATAGGAAACCAAAAATGAGAAAATTGTTTAAAAAATGTACATGGGGCGTAAATAGGTGGCGATAGATGTCATCTGGCAAGAGGATGAGGTAAGTCCGAAAAGCTAGCTCACACCAAAGAAATTAGAAACCTAACTAGTACGAAAAAGTCGGTGCCATTCTGTAGCACCACTAGTTTCTGCCATGTATGAGTTTTCTTGTACATTAGCCCGTAAAAATGGATGTAACATGTTTCTCTTTATACTGCTCTTTTTTGGAAAATATGGACAGGAACAATTGTTTTTCAAGAGCCTAACATTAACCTTTAATATTGTGTAGAATTATATATTAATATGGGGCTTTTGTGTATTATGGATGTGTTACCTGATTATCTTCGTCCATCCTTTATTTGTGGAAAAATATTGACTGGAACGTTTTTCCTAGATCCTTTAATTAGCCTTCATTTTTTGTACAAAATTGATGAACCCACAAAAAAGGATATAGCTTTCACAATAAAGAAGTTGTCATTTGTATTCATTGTCCCAACATATTGAAGAAATACAGCTTCATAATACGTACTAGCCACAATAATTTTGTGCATCTGCAAGACTTTATTTGTGTAAATACTTCGTAGCTCACCAAATCAACTGTTTAATTTTGTCACAAGGAGTATCAAAACTTATGTCCTAAATTGCAAGAAATGGCATCAATTGTACATTGAAATTTGGTAAACAAAATTATTGAAAATACGTTTGGTAAAAAATGTTCACATTGAAATCGTTGTGGATAATAAATGTTATTTTTATTACATGCCTTGAATATTGAAATTCAGGACAGGAAATTGCAAATGTATTTTTTAAATGTGATATAAAATTATATTTATTTATATTTTTCAATAACGTACATTTATAATAATTAATACGTTAAAATATATCACATTTAGGATAATTAGTATTGAAAGATCCTTCACTCAGAGAAAAAAATACGAAAACAATGTTTGGAACTGTGTCTATGAACATTCTAGATTTTTCCCGAACGATAATAACTTTTAATGTATGTAATATTTCTCTCAATGTCAATAATTAATATAATTTTTTAAAGGGCACGTGGATCCAATCATTCATTCATACATTTCATTTTATTACAGTGTAATACCATAGCATCAGCGCTAAGGTCACGATAAAATTTTCTTCGAACCACACTGAAAAGGTAGTGACTTGATGTACGCGTGATAGAACCGTAAATAATCTTTTCATCATGGATAGAATAGTACTTCTTTAAATCACATTTGTGAACGAAATGCGCACTCAGAACCTACATAAATCGGAATAAAACAAATATAATTGTAAATAACAACCGTGAAAGGAAATCTTAACCTCGACAACAGTATAACACAGCTACAAACTAGATATTCTCTAAGAAACCCCTATGCGCACACCAGTTTTTGACGCGTAATGTTCCCGCCAAATATTGTAAGTCATTCTGGACGTCTTTATTGGTCAAAAAAACAAAAAACAAACAGATAAGTTCCCTCATTCACCGCGTGATGTCGCTGAAACCAAGTGTCATGGGTCATGAGAGCGATGCAGGTCAGGTTGGGCTGCTTACTGGTCAAGGATTTCAACATATCGGCACGTCATGTGGTTGTGTTACTCTGGGTGGTAACATCGGGCCCTAGTAGTTTTATGTACTTGTGAATGTAGTTATCATCACTGACGTGGAAGGTGATTACTGTCGGTATTTTGCAATTCATTCGTGCGTTTGTTGAGAGATACCGGCAGCACTATTTGCGTTGTCAAACATAATTCGTATATTCATCACAGAAGGTGCCGGGTTTCGTTTTCAAGGACTAGTGCTCGTGAAGCTGCAACTAAATTTGAATCATGATGTCTACACACCTTAGCAAGAAGGTATGTTAATTTAAATTTGGCTTATCATAAATTTAAAAGGTAACCATGTTGATAATTCATTAAATTATACTTTTATGCAAGTTTATTGGCACAGCTTCGTGCACGATAATTGTGAACCTTTGATTTCTACTTGAAGGTGCTTTTGCGACAACTGAGGAGGTTCAGTTCCGATGTGAAACTGAATGAAGTCGTGATCGTGTCCACCGCACGGACTCCTATGGGATCTTTTGGTGGATCTTTAGCCTCGCTTTCTGCCCCGAAACTTGGCTCCATTGCTATTCAGGTGATTATATAATAAGTTAGTCAACAGTCAGAAAGAGAGTTCTGTAACAAACGTAAAGGTTTTTGTGTCATCGCCATTTATAAATAAATGGCCACATTATTTTCCAGGCTGCCATAGAAAGGGCTGGTATTCCAAAAGAAGAAGTCAAAGAAGTTTATATGGGGAATGTGTGCCAAGCAGGTCTTGGACAAGCTCCAGCCCGACAGGCTGCGTTGTTTGCAGGTCTTCCGAAGAGCACTGTGTGCACTACTGTAAATAAGGTGTGTGCATCAGGGATGAAAGCTGTCATGCTAGCTTCTCAAAGTTTAATGTGTGGTCACCAGGAAGTGGTACTGGCAGGTGGAATGGAATCTATGTCAAATGTTCCATTCTATCTGAAACGTGGGGAAACAAGTTATGGTGGTGTAAATTTATTGGTGAGTAACATGAATTGGCAAGACAAAGCACTGTTAATTTGTTGCAAATTTAAAGGGTTACATTGAACATCAAATGTTTATTTACAGGATGGTATAGTTTTTGATGGTTTAACAGATGTGTACAATCATATTCATATGGGAAATTGTGCTGAAAATACAGCTAAGAATCTCAATATTTCACGAAAAGACCAAGATGAATTTGCTATAGGAAGCTACAAAAAAAGTGCTGATGCATACAAATCTGCTGCTATAAAAGATGAATTAGTACCCGTCAGTGTGCCTCAAAAGAAAGGTGAGTAAAATGTGTTTCAAAATTGGCTTAACTGTTTTTTTTACAAAGTATGTTTCACATAAGCGTGGGCATCCTAAAACAGGAGGGGACCAACAAAATTTTTGTTTCCCATTTTCCAGTTAACTTTTATATTTACTTAATTTACTAGTTAATAAACAAAATATTCAAGGAGAAAGAAATTATGGACTTTCAAATTAAACAGAAACTACAAATATACAAGCTTCATTTTATATTGAACTATATACAATAGTGATAGTTTGGAGAGCTTCTTCCTAAAATGGCATGTCCTGATGAGTCTTCAAATCATCAGGGGGAGTAGGGGTTGAGTATTAAACCCTTGATCCCCTACTTCCTTTTTCTTTTTTTTCCCAGGAAAAACTGTTGTTACTTTTGGCTAGGTGTCCCCTTTTAATATTTTCAGAGGGATACGTTGTCTCCATTCTCTGTGCACATGTGTATGATGATTCAGTTAAAAATACTGTTAAAATGGTGACACGGCAAGGAGGTATATTCACATCCTAACATTGATCCATAGGCTATACTAAACCTCGTATGCCTCTTGATTGAAATTTTGAGATGGTAATAACTGGTGCTGGTCTCCTTTGAGCAACATACACTCAATGTGGGAGGAAGGCTCAGATATTATAGCTTAGGTTTTTGCGGAACCAGGGGATTTGGGTCTCTACATCTGTGGTGCTATCAAAACTCCTTTCTGGGTATCTGGTTAGGTGCATCCTTGGTATATGCGAAGAGGTGTGACTAAATTGTTAATTAAAATTACGGCCCATTCACATACGGCCCATTCACATTGCAAATGTAATCATAAGCATAGCGCATAGCTATACAGATTAACATAAGCGGTAGACTGGATAGACTAAAGTATTCACAATGCCTAACATAAACGTTAGCAAAATAAGTTTCTGTTATCTGTGAGACACTCTGGTTGGATATGAGAATCGATCAAAGATATAAACTCTGTTCCATATGTCGTCAGTTCCTCTATCGACTTCGCTCCAATTTCGATTCTCGATTTTGAGTTACCGTTCTGTGATTGGTTCATTTCTTATGTCTCCCGTAAGCATGAGCACGGAAGCTTGATGCTTGCAAGCTTTTAAGTTAACGTCTTACGGGTTAGGCTTATACGAACGCATTATGAATGAGTCCGCTTATGGACGTAGTCCTAACTTTTATGTTTACGTTTACATTGTGAATAGGCCTTTACGGGTCGTGTCAAAAGTGCCCTGCAGTCTCCTGTGCCATGCAACGTCCGTCGCGGAACGCGTCCAACTGACGATAGCCGTTAGAATGCGTACGTTGTTCCTGTCGGACGTTGCAGCTTCTTAGGTTTTCATAGCGAGGAGAACACTCGCAGAACTATACTTCGATATAAACATAGCTTCAGTTGACGTAAATCAGCTGTTACGGTGTCGTCCAATCGAGAGGTTGAACGTAATCATAGTGACTTCACCGTAGTGACGTGGAAGCTCCCGATTGGATGATAGCGTAACAGCTGATCTGTCAAATGAAGCTGTAAATCGAAGTATATCGACGTGCGCTTAGTCGCGTTAAACAAGCGATGCGATACAAGTTCTTGCTTTCACAAAATGAAGAGATTCAATATTGAAAGGTGTTAATTAATGAAGTGCACATGCAAGCATTTCTTCTGATTACATAGAACAACTCACGTTGATATCTTGCCATATGATACTCATGTAATTTTGAGAGCAATTTTCTGAACAACGGCTCGGACATTTGGAAATGATAAAAAGAAGTCGTTGCGTAATTTCTGAAAGATTGTGTAAATGTTCAAAAACCACTCGCCAAACGGGATCTTCTTTTCTATTATAAGTTGTATTCCATTGTAACACACAACCCCATGTGTCCACTCCCTTAACCTAGTAGAGCTCATAAGGTGTCTTGAGACACAGATCAATTAATTCATTGTTTCTCCAGTAGGAGGCTATGTGATAGATCTTATTTTCCATATATTAGTACCTTACTTTTATCTCTAGTTACATTATTGTGTTGTAGCTAATGACTTTCTTGTAACAAGTTTTGAGGAATAACAGTTTTGAGACCTGTGAAATCCTATAGATCAGCTGCGACCATTGGTGTCACAAAATACTGACAGTTCCTAGTGAATATTTACTATTAAATTTACTTTTAGCCATATGAAATAGTGAAATCATTTAGTGACTTTTTGAGTTATGTATTTTTCAATTAGTTATACACATTTTAAATGTATTTTTATGGAAGTTAATCTTAGTCACAAAGAATAGACAAATAGAGCTTTTTGGGGGTTAGGATTAAATACAAAGAGTTTGTTTTGAATAGATGAATGTGAATATGATTTATAGGAAAAGGGTAAAGATACTGGTAATAAACAATTAAAAAAGATATGTCCAGAGGAAGGAAGTCAACATAGTTAAATGTGAGCAATTTGCTGTTGCATTTAGAATTTAAGTGTAAATAATATTGTGGTGACTGTCACTAGATTTTATTCAATTATGATTTCTAATTGCATCAGTAACTTACACCTATTTTTTCAACAATCAGAGTCTTGAACTTGTCAGAGATGAGCTGAAGATCAAGCTGAAACAACATTTGCATATTTATAGTTGAACAAATTCCAAAGATAGGGCAACAAGAATTTTAAGGAAAATAAGGAAACATTAAGTATTATTGTTCCAAGGGCAACTACTCAGATTTCTTTCCTAAGAGCTCATTTCTGGCTTTGTAAAGGATGCGTGAACAAAGATAATGCCTCCATAATCAATAATATTTTTAAAAAATACTTTTTTACTTGTAGCTACACTTCAAGAATATATTTCCATTATAAAGTTGTAGCATATTAAATAATGTTCGCAGTAATGTTTAAAGTAAATCAGTATTTTTACACACTGATATGTATCTCAGACCCAGTTCGACAATTCCTGTTCGGGAATTCGGTGCGAATTCTGACGGGTTGAAAGCTCTCAACGAATGTGAAGTTTGAACTCTTGTTCTGGTCAACTATCTTTTAACCAAAATAAAGAACACACATGCAAATAAAAGAAGTTAAGTTCCACTTACGAAGCCTCGCACTGAACTCACCGTACAACACCTATATGAATGGTTGTATCACAAGAATAGTCCTGTTTGGAGTGTACAAAGAACTGAGCAGAACTGAACTACGAGCAGCTACGAACGTGAACATGTCACGTTGTGACAGGTCTGCAAGAACAAGTCCTGACAAGACTCTGCCATCCCCACTCCCCAGTTCAATAACCGATCTGTCAGACCTATACGTATACTTAGCGTATACTTTTTCGCTGTACTACGTGCTTATGTAGTAAAGAGAGTTTTTTGTAATTCTGCGGCGGAAATTGCGATTTTTTGAAAGAAAATGTAATGTTGACGGACCGTGTTAACGAATAAAGGGTTAAATCTTGTTTCTGTAGTAAGTGTAGTAAATTACTTCCTCCAACACGTGGTGTAGTCAGAAATAACGTGTTGTGGGGCCTTCATTCATTTAGTCAAAAAACAGTAAAAAACTGTGTGATGTATGTTTTCTTAAGTTCCAGAATCCCATCCCATCTCAACAATAAATAGTTGAAAGATTAGTAACAATTAGGGAAAAATAAATAAATTAAAATACATTTTGAAAAAGCGCAATATTAGCAACATTTGAAAAGCTAAACATTTTCGTTCCCAAGTTATAGAAAAACTTATTTGTAACGACAAACGAAATGCATATTTGATTTTTCTGCATTTCTAACAAAATAGTAATTTGCCATTACCTCTACTTCCACCACTGCAAGCAAAAGAAGAATTCTTTGATAGCGAAAAATAGATTGTCGGCAAAACGTCAGTCAGGTCAAAGTTAGCGCCTAACCCAGGCTAAATGTGCAAACATTTTTTTCAAAAATTGATATACCCTATCGATATGGACTAATGCGAGATTCTGCAAGTCAGAATGGATAATTTGGTTTTGGGGAATACTTTACATGGAGCCTCACCATTTTCTAAATTTTCTAGGGATGGTTCCATTTTATTGTTCATTAACCTTTGTCGTCGGATAATGAAAAGGATGCTCAAAAATGGCGCAAGGCTTATTTTCATTAAAATCTCAGAAGTTTCGAAAATTTTAACAATTTAGTTTATTTCCATAATCTAGCTACAAGTGCAGTATTGAAGATAGAATTTTTTTCCAAATCTGTTGTTCTAACGGCTCCGAATTTTAATGTTTGCAACAATAAAAAATTAACTTTGCAAAAGTAAAATATTGATGATAGAGATTTTTTTAAATTAAAATAATTTCAAAAAATTAGATATTTAAAAAATGTTATGTACAATTTTTTGAAGAAACGAGTAGTTTTTGATTAATTTCTAATTGATGTTAACGCAAATTTAAAAAAAAGTATAAACAGACATTATTCCCCTCATTGATTGTTTTCCAATGTTTAATGAGCAATTGCTGTATTGTTTATCTTGCAATCAGGGTGTTAGGTTGTAACAGTTTATAATATTAGTATCTGGCTGTTTGTGATTAGTCAATGAATAAGTGTAATCTGAAGTTTTTAGATGTACAGTAAAACTAATGCATTAACTTATGACAAATAACTGTGTATTTGTGTACTTAATATTATAAGACTTTTTGCCGTTATTATTCATTTTACATGTTCTTCTGAATGTGCAAACATGAATCAATGTGATAAGCCTTACATTTATTGGGAATAGCTGTCCTAGTTCCAATAAAAAAATTGTGAAATTGATATATCAGAGATTTGGAGATATAGCAACTGAGAAATGATGTTAGCAATTTAGAAAATGTTGGTGTTCAAAGAGTAATCGGTTTCTGCATATGCTAGTATGAATGTACAGTAAATAGAAATATTTGCTTCTTGTCTTATAGCTGGTGTAAATTATGTATCCCTAAAATAGTTTCGAGTCACCTTGTTGGAAGAATATGCATGAAATTCAAGATGAGTAGGCATTGACTAGTGGTATTTAACACAGCTTTTAGCGCAAATGTCACATCTAAATTGATGTTTTTAACGTAGTTATTGACAAACCTAAATTTTGCTTTTAGGCAAGCCTCCTGTGTCTGTGACAGAGGATGAGGAATTCAAAAGGGTTAATTTTGATAAATTCTCTGCCCTCAAGACAGCATTTCAGGTAATTTGGAAACTGTTTTTCAGTTTTCATTTAAATAATCTGAGAATTAGGAAAATGAATAAATAAGTGCCCCTTGCGTGAGAATTTCAGTTTTCTAGTTGTTTGTTTGGCCATGAAACAAATTTCAGATTCTCATTGTCTTTTGAATATAATTTTCAATGAAATACACCCTGGTTCGCCTTATTTTGCTAGATATTTTATGTTACTATTTTTTAAGTGTCAACTTTTAACAATGACAATTTTGAATTTCATATCTAAAATTAAATTTAGATGTTACAAATTATTTACTTTTTTAGGTTTTGAAAATTATCTCCCATTAATAAACTGAATCATGGCATAAAACAATAAAAAAATTTGATCAAGTATTAAAAATATTACATTTTTTTCTAGTTAAATGCATTGATGATATGTCAATTCTTGAGTTTTCGCAATAAATGAATATAGAAAATAGTTGTGGAATATTATGTTAATTAAAAACTTGTGTTATTCAGAAAGAAAATGGTACAGTGACAGCTGGTAATGCATCCACTTTGAACGATGGAGCGTCTGCCTGTGTGCTTATGACTGCGAAGGCGGCTGAAAGATTTGGATGCAAACCTTTGGCCAGAGTTGTTGGCTTCCAAGATGCCGCTACTGAGCCAATAGACTTCCCCATTGCACCAGCATTTGCTGTGCCAAAGGTTTGTTAAGAGATTTTGACTTCTTTATTTCAAGAGCTATTTCAACCATTCCCTCTCTCTCCCCCTTCTCTCTCTCTCCCCCTTCTCTCTCTCTCCCCCTTCTCTCTCTCTCCCCCTTCTCTCTCTCCCCCTTCTCTCTCTCTCCCCCTTCTCTCTCTCTCCCCTCTCTCTCTCTCTCTCCCCCTTCTCTCTCTCTCTCTCTCTCTCTCTCTCCCCCTTATTCATTGGTATTGGATTGTTTATTCATGATTCTCTTGCAGTTGCTTGAAAAAACTGGTGTGAACAAGCAAGATGTTGATCTTTGGGAAATAAATGAAGCATTCAGTGTTGTTGTTTTGGCAAATATGAAAATGTTGGATATTGATCCCAAGAAAGTTAATGTCCATGGTGGAGCTGTGAGTCTTGGACATCCAATTGGGTTAGTAATTAACCCACTACATTTTTAGTTTTCTTCTAAAACCTTGTATATTTATGTATATATAAATATGTTTGCTTTTACAGTATGTCAGGAGCCAGAATCTTGCAACATCTGGTTCATGCTTTAAAACCAGGTCAGAAAGGCTGTGCGTCAATTTGCAATGGAGGAGGTGGGGCATCTGCTGTGTTAATTGAAAAGCTGTGAGTACTGATTTGCGTTTCAAAATGAAAGATTGAATGTCAATTTAATTCCCTGTGCAGAAATAGATGGAACTGTTGTATATAATTCTGTTCTCCGAAGACCAGAATATTATTGACACAGAGAATTATTTTAATAACAGATATAATAAAGATAAGTTCCTTTTTTAAATGAACATTGTTGAAGAATTTTTTAATAATACTCGTGTGTCTTATTGGGGAAAAAAGATTACCTATGATCTTAATTATTAAAACCAATTTTGGAATATTTGTGCCTTCCTAATATTAAAACGAATAAGACTGGTATTTTTAAAGAACAGTGTTATGTATAGTCAAAGCTTTAAATGTTAAAATTAGATTGTACTGAATTATATGTATCTTGATATTTTAAAAAATTGCAGCTATAAGTGCCAATTTGGCAATTGTTTCTTGAATGTGTGTACTTTTTCTTTTAAGAATAGAAGATGTCATGTAATGTTATCCTTAGGTTTGATTAAAGCATTATTTTTGTATATCACAAGCATCTTCTGACTTCATTTATTTATTGTGGCATATCCCAATAATCTACTCACTCCCATACCTGGTTTCTAGTACTTTAGGTGTCACTGATCAGAGGACAGGGAGGTGCTTATTATTGTGATTAATAACGACACAACGTTGTCTTAATTGAATTCCTGGATGAAGATTTCAAATGTTGGCCAATTTTCTTAGATTCCAGAATCCCTTGAAAAAAACCAGAAATTTTCGTTCCCGAGTTACAGAAAACTTATTTGCATTGGTAAATGAATTGGTTATGATTTTTCCGCATTGCTAACAAAATAGTAACTTAGCCTTACCTCTACTCTTACCATTACAAGCAAAAGGAGTTCAACAAAACATGTGCATAGTGAAGCTACATTTATCATTTCAACCACCAGTAAAGGATTTTGCTTTTATCAGTCTGATAAGTTGTCCGTTAATATATAATAAGGATTGTGAGGTATAACTGACAATGAAAGTTATACTGTGATGGGCTATGTTTATAAATGTGGACACCCATCTTTGATGATCATTGAAAAGGTTATTCTTAGATTTGATGCATATATCAGTAATTGTATTAGATATTAAATCCATCTGCTTAAATAAAAATGCAGGTTGCTTACTTTAAATAATGTCATTCTTGATAGAAAAGACAATTAGTTGCAGTACATAGAATGCATCTGTGCCAGTGGGCTAATCAACTATTAGCACATAGCTAAAAGTATAATTGTTAAAATTATTATATGGTCTAATATGGTTGCAAATCATTTACAGAGAGATCTGCTCTGAAACTCTTTGATATTTTGAGAAATGAAGAAGATATGTTTAGTTGTATTGAAGAATGGAAGTGTAGTAATCCGTAAATGATTGAAGTTATCATTCCACAGGTCTGTTGATTGCTCCATGAAAGATACTTTACCAACATTAACATTGTACACAAAGCACCCCTGTAGTTTATGTGATACATTGAAAGAAGATTTGAAGCCCTTTGCTGATCGTTTTTTATTTCAAGAAGTTGATATTGAAGCCCCTGAAAATAAGCGATGGAAAAAGATTTATCGGTATGAAATCCCAGTTCTTTTCCTTGAAAATCAATTTCTGTGTAAACATAAACTAGATACCTGTCTCTTACAACATAGACTGCAACAACTTGAATGGGCTAATAAATAATCATTTATTTTGAAATTAATTTACTTTTTTTATTTATATATGTCCAACCCTTATTACACTGCATTTCTTCGATGTATCAAAAAGTGTAAGAAAATGAGAGACTGTTTACTGTCTTAACATTGTAACATGCATGTCAACGTTCTTTTTATAACCAAGTAATGGTATTGAATGTGGAGTAAAGTATGATTGCATGAAAATAAATTGGCAATTTTAATGAAACTTTTATAACAGATAATATGTACAATATATGTAAGCAGTAGGAAATGAAATGATTGCAATAAAAAACCCATAAATTATCAAATTTTGGAATAAGTAATTTGCATTATAGTTCTATCCGTTCATATATCTGTCATTTATTGTGATTACAAATTGGAAGGAATCATTGGTATGTGGATTGGTGATTTTTTCCCCTAAAGAAATTGACTTGCAGTTTTTGTAATGGTTTTTTTTCCCCAGTAGGCCTATACATATCTACCATTGTATATTAGAAGATAAAAGAAAAAAATAAATTAATTGTAAGTTTCAATGTTCATGAGGAACTGATTAACAGTATAGACCAAATAGAGATACATTCAAATTACAATGCTCTACATTTTACCACATAAAACTTTTACATTGTTACAATTTTAATTTTTAATAATATTATGTTTAAACACATTGTTTTAGTACTTGTTTCAGTATAGTTGGTGTATCGTAAGAGGGAAAGAATTAAACTGTTCGCTGAATAAAATATAAGTTTATTTAAAAGTGGTCAGCTGGGATGTGGTAATCTAATCGAGAGCTTCAATATAAAAAATTAAGACACAAGAAAGCCCCTGATTGGAAAACTGCTTCCGAGCTGATTGCTGTCAATTAGCGCAATGGTTTATATGTGTATAAGTGTTTATATGTGTATAACATTAAGTTAAATTTCAATAAAAACTTGAATCCTTTAGAGAATTAAATGACCTCTTCAAAACTTGATGACTAGGATAAATTGGAAATCTTCCCCTGAGGAAATGAGTGCCTGGTGGTTGTAATTCACACAATCATACAAATAAGGTACACAGAGTTCTGTTACAAGATACTGATGATTTTATTAATTACATTGTTATTGACGTTTCTTTCTACATGTAATACATGCCAATTTTTTTATTGAAATCAAAGAAGTACTTACTTGGTGACTTTAAATCTAAAGAACTTTTTTTATTTTTTTGTTATTAATTGGAATTGTTGCGTTACTGTTTGGTACAGCTTCTTTCGTTCGCTACCTATCGTACAACACAATTGAACATGAACCGAGTTTCGTGGAAGAGAGCTTGAATAAATGTAACGGAATATATTGTACGTCCAGCTGCGGGTTTTCGGAGCGGGATCCACATTTCGAAAGCCGGCAACGCTGACGCGAGGGCAGCGCGGAGGTTGTTTATGCAATGACGCGCGTGCCGTCGGGGCTTGTGGCCGTCACCGGTAGATGGAGACACAACCACGCGAGCAAGGGTCCGAAGCAGGAGGGCCGGGCCATTGCGTGCGGCGGACTCACGGTTTGGGTCCCGCGACGGGCGTCAGGCGGAGCGGAGCGGAGCGGAGCGGAGCGGAGCGAGGCGAGGCGCGGTTTCTGTCGGTGCGCGTAGGCGTCGTCACGGATCGAACGGGCGGCCGCCGCCGCCGCCGCCACCACCGCCACCGCCAGCGCGAGCGCAGAGTGGAGCGCCAGTGTAGTTAGTGCTGGCCAGGTCGGCGCTAGGTGTGCAGGGCACCGCTGCCCCCGTCAGAGCGTTTCTATAGTAAAAGGGCCATACACTCAGTCGCGACGTGCACCGTCCACCTCTAGCCCACCCACCGGACACCACACCACTCCCCTGCGGGCGCGACGCGGGTTTTATTTTCATACGTCGGGATCACGATTCAGGAATGCGGCTCCGTGGACGCGCGTGTGCTGCACACCTTGGAAGCTGGAGATCGGCGCCTGTGGAATGAAGCGGAAACCAGCGAGCCGCGACCGCCGTGCGCCAGTCGGAGTGAGCCCTCCTGGGATTGTCCGAAAAGTGCGAGTGTCGAAAAGCGATCCGTGGGCAGTTTTTGTTTGTGTGACGTGCGAGTGAGAGCAACGTTCTGCGGCAGCCGACCCACCTGGTCACCTGGCGGCGTCTCCGCTGGTTTCTGAGGTGAGTTGCAGCCCGTGCTTCTGCACGTATCGACGTGGACGATCCCAACGCGCTCCAAACGGAATTACTAAAAGAATACCCTTACTATCCTGCTTACGATTCACGTAATGGAGACAGGCTAGGTTTATTGAATCTGTATGGAGATTTATACAAATAAACAGATGGTTGTAGATAAGTGTCAGTTTTGAACTTCTTTATTCGTTTTAAACGTTCTTCAGTCAATTTTGTTTATCTCAGAATTGGATTCCTTCAAACCAGAAGGAATTTTTCCCCTAAGAGAAATTTGAATTCTTGTTTACGACCATTTGACATTTGAAAAAATTATTTCTTCTTTCGCATATTTAGATACTTTGGATCAATTTAATTGTGAGACGTGCTAATTGATACGTTATTTGAAGTAGATCAAGATCAATTTTGCTACTGGTACTAAAGTTTTGGCGAAGTACTAAAGTTGCGAATTGTATTTCGGACTAAAAGAAACTACACATATTTCTCCATTTTTACCTCATTGTTCTTTTCAGTGATACTTTTTTTAAACGGTTATTATTTGGCGACTTAAGTTAGTGTACGCACTAATAATAAAGCAGAAAGGTAATTAGTTACTTAAGCGAATTTTAAATAATATACATTTAGAAATAACAGAATATTATCTACCAATGCCACAAATTGTCTTAAAGCGTTATTAATGCGTTGCCTGCACTTGACAAGTGCACAATTGTTTTGTAGACTTGTCAGTTACCTAAAGTAATCTTTGCATTGTTATTTAATGCTTCCTGCCTCGCGTTTTCGAGCAGCGATCGCCAATCCTTTGTGTCTACCACGTGGAATGTCATGCTGCGTCGTCGCGGAGATCTTACTTTCATTTTTCTGAACCTCGCGAGATGAAATGCACCACGAAACTACAAGTGCTCGGTAATATCTCAATGCTGTCTTTTTCCTGTTGTTGCCATAATATACTATAGTTTCATTTGTTTTGTTGTTTCGTCAAATCAACAAATTAGTTTTCCCGTAAATAAGAACATTTAAACGGGGCATGTGTGTCAAAAGGCCATTTACTATTACTATATTGAAGAATGTAATGTTTACGGAATTGAAGATACGGTAGATAATTGGAAAACCGTTCGTAGTATACAAAATGAAGGAATTTACTCAACCTTTTAATGCCAGAAACGGAAAATTGAGCGAGTATCTATATCCAATGGATAAAATAGAACTGTCTACAGAATTCTGAGCAAACGTATTTGAAGTTCACCTAACATGTGACCGATACGCTTTTAGAACATCAAAACATACACATGCACATGATGCACATTATACGAGTTAACGACTAATCCCGTAATGTTAGTGGAACCAATACGAAAATAATATCTATTAATTACAATTATATGATTAAATCTATTTTTTAACAATTTTTTGTGTCAATTGATTGCAGCTTGAATGCATTATGTAGGTCGTTTGCCTACAGATTTACTCCATAATTCCCCCGTATTGTCCTTCTCCCATGTATATTACATATTTCTTTACTGTTTTTTGACGTAAAATAAATAAAAAGTAATATGAAATATAAGAGTCATTGTATATTCACAGATTTGTACTTCTGAAGATATTTTTGTACCTTGATAGTTAAAGGAGCAGCTTTCAAAGGCGATATTTTCTGCATCAAACCTTAAAAGGAGAGGAAAAAATAATACAAATGTTCAAGTAGGGAATGCGATTGTGGTTAATTCTTTGAACGCCCAGAACAGTTTTGTTCATCACCTACATTTTGACAAATTTCTGTAATAGGTGTATATGAAGGGTTTGTAGGGCCCATGGATCTATTATTGTGAAGGTCTCCACCGCATGTATATGAATAAATAATAATGATGCAGAAATATTTTGCGATATTAGGAGAATATAACTATTTCAATGAAATCCAAAGATTTTTTTCAGTTTTGGAAAAAGGAAATTGATAAAGATATTTCAAAGAATAATGACAGCAAACGTTTTCTGTTTTCTTCAGATGAGACCTGCCAAAATAAATTGTCAACATATCACGTTAATCAACCCATTAATATTTTCAAAATATAGAAGAGTATCGAATAATCCATAAACATGAACCATGCCTACTTACTAAATTGCCACAATGGTATTGGAAAGAAATTTGTACATAGTTGTGTAAATGCGTAGAAATAAACTCGTCTATTAATGGTACAAAACAATAAAACTTATTGACATTTTAATTCGTGGAATTTATAATTTTAAAATGTAGCAGCAAAACTGTAGATTAACATAATTTTAAATTAAATTTGTTATATATGAATGTAATATGTTTTGTAAGCATTATCCTAATAATAATTTTATAAATTGTCAAGGTAATAGTTTAACATTAATTCACACTTTGATTACTGACGTTCAGCGTTTCAAAATAATTGGGGAGTATCGTTGTTTGCCGCACTAATTATCCGGCCCTGCCCCTCGGCCCCAAAGGGCAGAATGAAACCCTCTGTCGACTTTCTGCGCTGCCCTCCTCCCAGGTGGCGAGGCGTCCGCGAGGGAGCGAATTCTTGCCGCATTCTTGATTGCTACGTGTCCTTCCGAGTGCGCGAAAGCTTCATGACAGGTTGCCCTGCTCCCACCCAGGCCTGTCTGCCTGCCGTGGGTTCGACGACTGCTTTATATAATGAATGGAAAGAAGATAACTCAATCAAAATTACTTATAGTGGAGAGACAAATTCGTTGGTTTGACCACACCCAAAGAATGAATAACGTCGAAGACGATGTTTGAATGGGAACCTGAAGGGGAGAGAAGTGGAAGACCTTTTTATTCAGGATTGAAAAGGAAAGGTTGTCATGATGTCGACAGCGAATGCAGAGAGTAATGGAAGTAAACAATTGGCATGTAATAAATTGTTCTTTAATTATTGTTATTTAGGCGAGTGTAACCATTGTATTATGAAAGAAAATATAAAGGTTACTTTGAATTATCATATGTATATTGCCGAAGAAACATCCCATTGCTTAATGTTTATAGTAACTTGTGTGCAGTTAAAATTTCAGCCATCTCTTACAGAAATCTCTTCTTCAAACTGCTTTAAATCATGTCATTTTACTAACAGCTTTTATGAGCCTTCTATGACTTCAAAATTGAATTTATTGAACATTTAGGGAGGGCAGGGGGCATTGTGGCATATGTAAGCATATATATCCAACCGCTGGGCCCAAGTTCGATTGCCGGAAAAAGCATGTGGAATTTGTGGTGGACGAAGCGAGCTTTGGCCACGTTTTCTCGTGTTTTCTGTTTTTTCCTGTTAACCCCCCCCCCGCACAATTGCATCATTAACATACTCAATATTGCTCCCATTCACTCATTAGATCACTCAATGACCTCAGCAATTGAAGGGGATCTAAACCTCAATAAATAAATGAAATTGACTTATTTATTGCGCATATGCGGCTAATGTTTTATCAACCTTAATCTCTTCATCTGAATGACGTTCAACAGAATTTGTTGCCATGGTAACAAAGTTTCAGTTCTGTATTCAGCTCCCACATCTGAAAATACACTTTCTTTTACATTCAGGAACTCGGTATACATATAGTGTTTCCCAGTTCTGTTAGAAACGTGGGTATTATATTGTAGAACTGTGTATTGTAGAACACAATATTAGGAGTACATTTAAATTTGTCCAATAGCTTAGTTTTTCTTACTATAAAGTTGATAATAAAAACGGAGGTCTGTTTCAGCAAAAAAATCGTGCAATTTTCACTTTTCTTAATTTATTCCCATCACTGTTATCGGATCGTCACGAGAAATCGACAATTCATACAAAGCAGAATATCATTTCAAATGAAATGTTTCGTGAACAAATTTACAGTTCTTTTAGAAAAAATGTCATCTTAACGTTGTTGAATGGTAAATTTTCTCTCTTGTACGAAAGTATCTATTTATTTCATTAAATTCCTTAATAAACAAAATATTACTTTTCCATAGTTAGTGTGGTTATACTATTTCCGGCGTCATCAAATGCGTTTCTTCCAGAAAACACTACACTTACGAGACTATTGGCCTTATCAGTTGACACGTCCGGAAACATCAATTAATTATACAATAATATTGTAAACTTTTAATACTTACGGAATAATAATAATAATAATTATAATGATAATAATATTAATAATAATAATTGAATTGGGTATAAATATGATACATGGACACCGACCGATGGAATATAAAACTCGTGGTTTCAAACGTTCGTGTTGTCAATGCAATTTCGCCGATTCATAGAGCCTAAGGATTGCTTTGTCAAATGCCAGCATCAAATAGCCAGTCAGTTACTCATGATTATTGTTATTGATTCTCACTCGGTTATCACGCGTTATTCCTCGGCACTGATTGGTACTTCTGGAAACAGTTGCAAATCACTGATATGTTCTATTTTGGAAATACGTGTTCTTTAGATTACCCGTAAAGTATTTAAATAAAATGAGTTTACAAAACTTGCGATGTGCTATAACTAGTGTAATTAATTGAATGTATTCCTCATCAAAATTTCCCTTTTATCATGCAACATTTTTATGCACTCTCTCTAAAATTATTAAAACAACGTAAAATTAGACCCAAATTTACGATTTGTTAACATTTAAAGACGAGGTCGAACTAAATATATTAAATGTCTTTCCATAGAATTCGCAGGGAGAAAGTGGATGAAAGATATTGACTGATGAAAAGTGTACTGTGCATGGCTTCGTACTTATTAATTCGTACAAAACAATAAAATATATTTATACTATTTTAGCTGTGGGATTGTGTAAATAAATTTGGCACAGTAGACTAATTTGGTTAACATCTGTTTGGATACAAACACATTTTGTGAATCTCCCCCCCCCCCCCAACATATTTTTTTCGGGGCGCGGTGCTCCCATAGACGGATGTCCATAAGCAACTGTTCATTTGGCTTGTAGTAAATCCGGCCCTGTCTACGCTACAGGTGGCCTCGCTCGCCTTCCCCTGTGGGAGAGGGCGACCCTCCCGGCCGCAATTTTCCTCGCTGCAGAAGTGAATGACTGCGGAGGCAGGTAGCCGGTCGGGTGTGCGGGCTAGCCTGCTCCCCAGGGGGTGCTCTTTTGTGCGCGGCGCGGCGCGGCGCGGCGCGGCGCGGC
>BOPP01000020.1:12395331-12417934 GCA_017312745.1 Gryllus bimaculatus
TGTCTTACGACCCCTTGCCCCCCCCCCCTTCTCAGCACACGCACGCCTTCTGATCGCTGGCCGGGCCGCCGCCTCCTTTCGAGCACCAATCATACACGACGCATTTGCCCAACGGATAAAAAATGTTCGATTAGCACAACTCTTCGCTTGCACATCAGCAGATTGTGGATTCGTACATTTAGTTTACGACAGGCAGCATTTAATTTATCAATAAATGTGTTGAAATTTATTACAAGATAGTTATAATAAAACTAGAAGTAAAATTAATGTTTTAAAACAATTACAGTATCTTAAAATATTAAAATTAAACATTAAAATTAATGTTAAGATGAATTGAGAACGCAACAGCATTCCAAAGAGAGTTGAGACAAATGTTTACAAGGACGTTTGGGCTAAGGCAGACGGGATGAGTAGTCACTCGGAGTTGTCTGTTAGTATTATGACGGACTGGGGCACCGAGAGAAACTTCGAACGTGAGTGCAGTACTTCTATGCGACTCCGTTAATTCAAACTAATGCCCCGTCCTTTATAAACTGAATTAATCTCTCATGTAACATAACTTATAGCGGTTAATTTGAAGTATTAAATACATTTTTATAATTCAATTTCAAAGAATTGTCACCCCGAACGGGATTCAAACCCTGTCCTCCTGGTTTACGCCGTTGCTCTGACAGTGAGAAGACAAATTCTTTGACCAGTTTCACAGATATGATGTATTACTCCTGATGTATGTTTCTAATAAGGCGGCACGGTGGGAACAATTCGAAATACATTTTTATGTATTTGGTAAAAATAAATTCGGGTCACCCGTTAAGTTGGGGTCTCGACCAAGTTGTCCTAACTATCTAGCCCCTCCCGACCACTTTCACGGCCGGGTGCCTCTGACTTAGAGGTAACAGGACTTTCGCAGTAGCTTACTCACTTCCTATTAGAGATTCGACATTGCCATCAAGTCAGTGATGTCTTCAATCATAGTTTTTCAAAGAGAGCACTAAAAACAGTCAATATTTTTTAGTTATTATATTTTTTAAACTTCTTTTGCAATCTCTCACGTTAATGCTCATTAGAGGGAGGTTAATCTCGGTGGTCTCGATTATTAATATTTATAGTTGAAAGTTAATTGACAAAACGAATATGATACAAAATGATCAATGACCAATTAACAAAACTTATTTTCGTGATTGGATAATACAAATACAAAAGTATATTCTGGACGAAAAGTTATTTTTCATCCTTGGTCACCTTTTCTGAGATAATGCTCAATTCGGTGACTTTGGAAATTTATTATAGTTTGTGTTATGGTACATTTTTTTAAATTAAAAAATAAATCATCAATCACTAAACACGAACGTCGATCACTATGCTACTTCCTCCTTCGGCCTTCTCCGCCCTGCATTCGTGAACTGCCCGAAATTATCCTGCACACTCGTGTGGGGCGATGGCAACAAGCGCGCACACCTTTGTTTAAATGCGATTCGTTCCTACGACCCCGTCCTTACTACATGAATGAATTAATCTTTGCACTTAAAATGCAGAAGTAACTGAGGCCGGGAGAAATGGCTGCAGCAATCTTGGCTTGAAACGTCCCTGTGTGGAACATGCACATAATGGCTTTCTTCCGGGGATGAATGAAGAGTCCGCCTTCTGTACGCCATAGCTACTCGTGTAGTGACTTGGAGATTTCTCAGAAATTGTTGATTGATTTCGGGCGAGTCCGCTGCTAAGGTCATTTGTACTGTAAGTGTAGTGCATGTTTGCATCGAGGGAGGGGGCGGGATCCGGCGCCGACCTACGTCGCCTTGCGAGGATTTTCCTCAACGAGGTATCTCCCACCTTCAGGCACCCCCCAGTCGGACATGTTTTAAGCTCACGACCGGACGTGTGTGGTAGTGTAATTCATGTAAGTGTCAGTGTGTGTAAGGGGTGAGTATAGGGCTAGGAAGAGGTAGGAAATATCGCGGTCCGTGGCCCGTTTTTTTAGGATACTGCTCCCACATTCGCCTGGTGTTAATAGGCAGAACCACGTAAAACGACCGATCAGAGAAGCCGGCCGCTAGAATTCTCAAGACAGCGGCTGAATTCCATCTATCTATCAGGCCAGTGTCGAAAATCTTTCCGCAGTCGGATGCAAACCTAGCACTCCCGGTCAGAGGCACTGCAGTGACCCTGCGCTACCTATGCCGATTATAAAAGGGGGAGGCGGAGGGAGGGCACCTCCTGCGCCGCCGGGGCACTACCTGCGCGGCGGCACGGCGAGGCGGTCCCCGTCGCCCGCCCTCCAAGGCCACACCGCCGCCGCCGCCTCCTCCCGGCATGGAGCGGCCCAAAGCGCGCACCTCAAGGCCGGGTGCCGGGTCTCCGGGAGTGGAATTCGCACTCGTATGGTCTCTGTCCCTTTCTTCCTCCTTTCTTTCTCTTTCTTCATTTCCTTTTGTTTTATTTTCTCTTTCTTTTTCTTTCTTCTTTTTCTCTTCTTCATTTTCTTTCGTTTTATTTATTTAACTATTTATTTTTTTACAAGGAACAGTAAAAAATGTTTGTAACAGATGGTGCTGGTGCGGTCTGTGCTGGCTATCTTGAGACCTAGAATTTCCACTCTCTCTTTGACTATCCTTACTACATTACTTTAATAATAATAATAATAATAATAATAACGATAATAAAAATAATAATAAAAACGATAATAATAATGATAAATAATTGAGTCATACATATAATTTTAATCGTGTATGACGACCCAAATTTGACGTATGCGGGTGACGTGTTTTCCTGAATTGCACATTCCCTGCGTTCTCTTCTTACACACTAGTAGGACTAAAGGTAGAAAGACGCATTTTAATTTCAGTAATGTTCACCTGTATGTGATAGAACTGAATGTGCAAGCGACGATCAGATTGGATTTTCAATACACTGCTATCAAATAATTAACCCTCATTTCTACTCGTGTCTTGCAAATGAGAGCTCAAGAAGACATGCGCAGAGAGAGAGCGAAGTTACATTCACTCTCCAGAAACCAAAGTAAGGGGGGAGGGGGATTTAAGCATTTGTTCAAAGGATCAACGGAACCTCCACAAAAATCTGTTGTAAAGTTAGCAATAGGCTTTGTTGCCACGTCTTGATTCCCAGAAAAGTTTTTTCTCGTGAAATAGAAGCAAATTGCATCCGCAAGCAAGACACAGGTTCAATAAGTTTAATTTCTGTTTCTTCATTAAAGTTTCCTTTTTTGTTTGGAAGGAATGGCTGTAATTTGCAAGTACTGTACCTGATGGCGACATCAAGTGTAGGACAGTCTCGCATTGAAGCGACATAGCGGCAGTTTGAGTGACGAAACGATTGTCATGGACGTGGGAGAAGACGTTCGCAATTCTTAAAGCTCAACGTCACATGTACAAATTTGCTTCGTTGATATTCATTCACGCTAGTTAAATTATTTCTTCAGATTCACGTTTCACTTTCGCAATATTATCTACTTATTATTGACTGGGCTCTGCATTATCAAATTACTAAAACCAAAGCCGCTGTCTCTGCGATTAAAATATGCAGCAAACGTGCGCATACTTGAAAACTTGCGCATCACTCAAAATTGTAATTATTTTCAACATTACGATTTTTTAATTGTGCCCCTTGCTGTCCATGAATGGTGATATTCAAAGAGTTCAATTATAGATGTTGGTAAGCGGAGGTTGTCGTTTTTAAGTAACCCAATTAATGTCCTCTAAAACGGACATTTTCACTTGCTCTTATCTCGAAACCGTTTCCGAGTGAGTTATGTTGTAAACACGAAGCCATCATACGCGGTACGTCAAGTACAGCATGTGATACAATCATACGCCTGTCTTGAGACGAGCAGGAGCGGGACAGTGAACGGGAGTGTCTGGGAAGGTTTATAAGCGACATGCGTGGGAAAGGAACGGTGTACTTTAAGCTGTGTTCCTGAGATTCACCTTTTGGCACAGTTCCTTATTTTCAAATGTCGTTATGACATTGTATCCTGTGCACTCGTCTTATTATTCGACTACTCTGACATTTCTCTTGCATGCAAAGTTTTTCCGTTTCACAAAATTGCGCCTGACCGAACGAACTGCAGGTAGTGACATCTAGAAAGGCAGGCATTTGTCCTAACGCAAACATGTTCTTTGTAATTTGATTCAACTTTTCCAGTCAATTTTCACACACTGTCCACACCAGATAAAAAGGAATATTTCCATTGTGAGTAAGATGTTTAATTCAAATTAAATGAAATTACTTAATTTAATCGCTTCAAATTAAAGAAGAAAATATTTATTTTGTCGAAAAATTTTAAGGTGAGGCCCATTGAAATTTCCTAACTGAAATACTTTCTGAAAACCCCTTTGTCGGCAGGGTCTGCACAAGTACCTAAACCGCTCACGTTCGTATACTGAAATACCCATACGCATATAATAGCCTACAATTTCATTTGGTGGAAAAATATGAATTTCTTACCTTAAAAGAACTATTTCGTTAGAATGATATGTGATAAAAATTTCTAAATGTGGTGTAATTTGTTTTTGTTTTTTACTAGATAGTGTGAAAGTATGGTAGTCTTGATTTTTCTCTCGTGAAGAACAATTACTCTCTGTGGACGATTAATTAATAAAGTTAGTCTCTAAATAAGTGGTATCAATAGGATTCGTCTTTGGGTCAGAAATCTGACAGGAAATGAATGTAGGAAAAGAGTTGATGTCCTGAACCACCTTCACCCGTAAAACGATTTCGTTATTTTTTTTTTTAATTACGCCATGTAAAACTAGCGATAGGACACAACGAATACACGAGCAACTTGTTTGTTTCTTTTTCATTGGATATATTCAATCTGCGCTGTTGCCTGTTCTACTGAATGTAGTTTACGGAAATACATTTCGAATTCATTTTCAGAATAGAGGCTCAACAATGAGAAACTCGGTAGTATTAAACGGAGATTTTTTTCTTTGCTGGTTAAGTCTATTTTATAATATAACGTGCGGTTATGTAAATTAGAACTGCTGATTTCAATATTGGCTATCGAAGTTATTCTTGAGGTTACTTTAGGTCAATCTCAACTCTACATAAAAATCGTGAGTCATTTCAATAAGTTTCATTCGACATTCAAGATCAACAACTATCTTGTTGCTAAGATACACGACAATATAATTAGTTCAACCTCCATCACACGAAATCCATGTTCCAACAGTTATACGTTGTACTAAACTTTGTGCTTGTTTGAGAGTCACATGAAGACTATGACAGTGATTTTCTAGTGATATGCAAAGCTGCAGCTTTTTCAGTGACGTCTTCCCTTGTTGCATTCAACTCGGAAACAATAAATGGAAACAGAGCGTCGAAAGAGCTAAACGCGTGTGCTACGCATTTTTAAACGCAATAGAATAAAAACCTTCTCACCATTAAAATTATTCAGACAGTTTAGGCTTCAAGCTGGAAAAAATAACAAGTATAGGATTGAAATGTGGTATTTATGTTTTATTGTACCCGAAAGCTCATGCAGCGGATATTGTGTGAAAGGCTGTAGAGCACGGCACCGCGTACTCTGTTAAGACCCGACGGTCAAGCACAGAGGAGAATGGAGAGACGTCTTGGGGCTCCGATTTGACCCTTCTGCAACGTGGGCCTCCGAGGACCTAGGATGGGTCGGTTCCAATCATGTGTTAGACAGGAAAAGGAATATATTCTATGTAGTGTATCTCCGCTCTGGCGCAGTCCCTCCCAAAGAGAGAATGGCAGTGGACGAGTGGAGCTCTGATAATGGACACATTGCATTACCCAACTCGTCTCTGTGAATCAACATTTTCAAGCTTGAAAGATATAAAAATAAATGTAGAATTAGATAGAGAGATGAACGTCTGACCTTACATTCTACCTTCGTGAAACCAACTATAAGCCAGTTGTCAATAACTTAAGGACGAAATGAATTGCCAGCATCACTTTAAGATGGGAACTGGAAGTTATTAGGGTACTGCACTTATGTTATATCATGATTTCTTATTTTGAAAAACACAAACAAACTGTACACAAGAGTTATGTTTCCTTAAATTTCAATAAAACTCTCTTGCATATGTAATCCAGATTTTTAAATAACGAATCATTCATGTTATGCCTCTTATTCGTCAGTATATGTTTTGTATCCAACAGTTGTAATCACTTGTTCACGTACAAAGGTTCCCGACCTACCATGCTAACAATGACTTGCGGGCCAGCTCTCAGGATAACCGCGGCCGCAATTCCCACAGGGAATCGCGCAGTACTTCAAACATGTTCTTTTTTTGCTTTATTTTCTTCCCATTTGACTTCCGTCATTCGTGGATTTTGACACAATGTTACACACAATGGAATAATTAGGTCGTCTTCAGGCAAATACGGGTCTCGGCATAACATTAGCTATTTTTAAACTTTCGTATTTATATTACTTGACTAGAGGTTGGCCTTTGTTGGTTAGAAGTGGAGGGACGGTATTTGTGGGGAAATGAGGCGCATGATTTTATGAATTAGGGAGATTGAAAGAGATATTTAGGGGAATTTGCATCTAAGCGGAAAGAGAGAGACGTTTTAGGAAGACTAGGTTCGTAGAGGAGAGAGCCGTCACTGTCCTTCCAGCAAGACAAGCGAGTCTCAAACTGTTCTCTTTTCCAGGCTGAGAATTCTTCTGTTTTGTTTCGGTTTTACTCAGAAATGCATAATGTACTTAGATGATTAAAGTTACTAGCCAACGAAGTCTTTTGTCCTCTGCTTTCGATTGCAGGATTTTCGGCACAGTTGATTCTATAATCCATCCGCGCACCGGTAATCCGGCGTTCTGTAGTTTAATCCGTTCGATAATCCGGTGTTAAGAGTGAGAATGCATCATTACAAACAACACTGGAGTCGTCGCTATTTCGTTGAATGTGTCTGTGGCTTTCGACTGCGTTGTTATCAATAGTGTAGTGCCAAGACGAAGAAGGAAAACAATGGGTGCTTTCAGTTTGTCGTTATGAGATTTATCTCTAAACAAGTTTCAGTGTGTGCAGTATCTGTATATATGCTACCTTTGTATCTTTTAGAATTTTTGTTTGCTTTTCCGACGATTTTGCTAATCGGACACTATCTAGACCCGATTTAACGTCGGATTAGCGGAGCCTACTGTAGGGTATCTTTCAGCTTGATTTCTGGGCTCGACTGGCCGCCGGCGACAACAGACACAATTCCATATCATATACAAACAATATGCACAAAAATATACATATAATATACATATCATATTCAAAAATATATTAAACTAGAAGGCCACCAATAATATAATCATGCCCAATACGGACAAACACAGCCCCTAAAATAAACTCCAAATCATTCAATATAAATATCTCATATTTGTGAACAAATGCCGTCTGGTACATAAGTAACAAACTACTCCATTCTGAATTAAAATATCAATACAATGATAAACCATGTAGTGCGTATATTACTCAACTTTTATCAAAACCAGAAAGAGATACCAGCAGTACCAGCAGTACCAGCAGATAGCAGCATTTCAAACAAGCGAAAAACCCACCCCGCATTCGAATAAAAAAAATAGATTCACATTTCAAGCCTCTCTCAAAATTCGAGGTTCTTCCCTTGGGATATTGTCTTCGATGTTTAGATTAAGTTACATTAGATTATATCTAGAATATACTTGAAAACACATCTGAAAAAATCTTAATACTGAATCACGTCTTTCACCTGCAAACCATTAATTATGTTTGTACAGGATATCCAGGGAGAAATCAACGAAACATTGAAAATAAGGTTTTACAGAGAAAACAATTTTACAAAGAAACATTAACATCTAAATTTTAAAAAATGAATTGAATTGTGTAAGTTGAGTTTTGAATTAATTTGTCTTTGCGAACAAACATTCATTTCTTTTGTAATTAGTAAACAATTTACATAAATTTTCTAGAGTGGTTAGGTGTTTTTGAAATGGAAATTTGGCCTACAAAGTATTTTTTTCAAAAAACAAAGTTTGAGCGCGTATTGTTGTTCAACCACTCAAAACATCGAAGGCGTTTGTCAGACCGAATATGCTTAAAATTGTCTTAAGAGCTTATTTTCCACGTTTCCGTCTGCAGAACCGAGAGGCGAGCGTGGTATTGGCGAGCGTGGTATTGGCGAGCGTGGTATTGGCGAGCGTGGTATTGGCGAGCGTGGTATTGGCGGGCGTGGAGGAAGAGGCTCTGGCGATGCTCCGAGCACCCTCTGCGCCACTTTGAAAGAAAGAAATTATAACCCACTAAGTTAGAGGAGTTGGAATGCAAGTGCTTGCATGAAAAAAAAAAAGAAATATTAGATTGAACTCTCCTGGATAAGTGACTTGTGGGTGTAGTTGTGTAACAAACGTCCGCGATGCTAAAGCCAACTGAATGTTTGGGTCGTTTTTCACTAAGCCTACATTAATTTCTCGGCTGCGAACGGGTATTGTTTTTCAGTGCGTGGATGCCCTAAATCCAGCTCGTTGGAAAGGCCTTGCTTGCACCAAATGACTAGCGCCGCGCGCCAGTTCGGAGGCTCCAGCGTTGAGAGCTGCCTCTTGCCACTGGGAGGGGGGGAGGGCGGCGCCGGCGGCGTTGGCCGGGGTCCCGGGATCGATGGCGGGCGGCGCGAGCGGGATACAAGGACGGAGAGTCGCCAAGCTTTCTTACTATTACTAGGTCATTGCCGCTCGATCCAGCAAGGGTGGCTCTGGCCTCTCAGGACATCAACTGATGTCACTGCAGTGTCTCTGACTGAAAAGTGGTGGCAGGGTTTTTTTGACAATGACTAGACCGCTAGATTGAATTCCACTGCCGTGTGAAGGCGAATTCTTGCTGTCGGCTGCTCTATTCGGTAGTTTTCCATGGTTTCTCCAACCAATATCAGGTGAATAACGGAGCAGTACCCTAACTAACCGGTGACGGCCCGCGCACTATCTTTCCTGCCTCTTCCTTGTCCTATCCTCTCCCCTTGTACACTCACTACTACGCACTACACAAGCACATATGCCAGGAGACCGGTCGGGAGCTTAGAGTTTGCTCCAGTTGGGGCGGTGCCCCGCTGGTGGAGATACGGGGGAAACCCCGCTAGCCGACTGTAGGTCGGCGCCGGATTTCACCATCTAACGGGGGAAGATCACCGCCACTTTCCGAGAAAAACGTGAACTGCACTTATGGTAGTAACGCGCACGAAATCGCTAATCAACCAATCATTGCAGATGGCGTGGTGGTCAACACGTTTCATTACTTGAATGACGTCTTCTTTCGGTGTGGTCAGGCGGGTCAGGCGGGTCAGGCGGGTCAGGCGTGGTCAGGTGGAAGAGCAAGCCTGATGGCTGAGCCTCGCCGCGTGACAGATGTCATTGAACTGAAGTATTCAAATCATGTCATTATCATTACTGGTTTATCAAAATTAATATCAAGTAGGGCCGAAAAGGTTGAGGTATCGTGGATCGTAAAAAATATATTTACCACGTCCTGGAGTGGAGAAGGTGTGAACGTCCAGGTGCTTCATATCTCACAGCACGCAAAACTGCCGCTTGCTGTACTTTGTTAAGGTAATTACAATGAACACATTACCACTACGGGAAAGACTGCAAATTGTTCAGCAGAGTTAACCCACACGAATGATGATTATGATGTTATTAGAGGTATGAAAGAAATACGCCGTAAACGTATAAATTACTGAATCCAATTTTCCCACGCGTTAATTCCGATTGATCCTACTCATGGAAGCTGAGAGATTCGTAAAACACGCCACTTTCATGGAAAAAGCAATGAAGTGTCCTGGTTGTCTCAAGACTAATTACTTCGTTTAATCGGTGGTTTGATGGCAGTATAATTTACCACATTATTCTGAAAATGTGATTTAGCACTTGCTGCTGTCACCTTCTTCTCGATCGAATCCCTTTTCTCATTCTCCCAGGATAAACCAGATGAGATGGCTCAGGGGAGCAGCCGCTACAATTGCAAAGTTGCCCTAGGGTTCTAGTCCGACGGTGGCGTATTTTCGTCACTAGCTAGGTCGAATTCACTCGCTGTCTGGAGGAGAATTCTAGCGACCGGCTGCACTGATCTGCAATTTTGTGTGGCTTCTCCGATCAATATCAGACGAATCCGCATCAAACGGGCAGAGGACAGGACGCGATATTTTTTCCCTTATCCGTTACACACGCAATCGTACCCGCACACGCGCAATTACATGCACTTCACTACCATTTATATCGGGAGATCTGCCGGGAGCTTGGAGCTTGTTCAGGCTGGGAAAGAGCCTCCGTTGCGGAGATACCTCTATTGAAAACCCTGCAGGCCGTCGTGTAGAACAGCGCTGGATCTCACCATCGAATCGAAAAAATCACCGCCACTATATACCACATGTATTATACATATGGAACTAATGGAGGTAGCAATTGACGCGTTCGTAAACATGAAAAAATCAATCAATCAACCCTGGGATAACGTTGAGGTTGTGGCTGACGAATGTTCTCGATTGATTTGATTATCTACAGTTGATGAAAATCTCTGAGAGTAGAGAAGAACCCGAAAAATTAATACAGCAGAAATTGTTAGTTATACGCCAATGTTTTAAGAAACTATAATTTGTGCAGAATTGTAATCTGCACGCATTTTTTTGACGTCAATAATTCTTTTTCCCCGTTCTCTTTCTATTCGTAGTTAATTATGCGTAAAGATAACTAGACTTTTGGCAACACTTCTTAACGACATATACTTCATCCAGAGTAATAGAAACTGTATGCATCGTTAAAAGAGCTACATATTTGAATGGATAGTTCTGCCGACGAAAAAGTAACTCTCTCTTCCCACTTCTCCCGGATTTAGTAAAACGAGAGCACTAGAAAACGTGTGCAGTCAAGCTACATTTATTGTGAGATGCAAAGGCATCTCATTATCGTGTCCATCTCATCACTTGCTCAGGTAGTTGATGTAGAAGCTGATACGTTTTGCAGACACATTCCGACTATTGAATTATACAATTAAAAAGGAACCAATAAATTAATATACGAGATAGATTAATTCGTAAATATTAAAATGGTATAACTATTTGGTTCCGTGCTGACGTTTTACACCTTGTAAAGGGTTTTTTCGAAATGTAGTCTTCGTACTTAAGCCATTTTAAAATATTTCTCTCAACCCGAGCTACGGTGTGTGTGTGTGTGTGTGTGTGTGTGTGTGTGTGTGTGTGTGTGTGTGTGTGTAGGGGGGTCCTCCAAGTGCAAGAAATAGTAATAGAACGACGAAAATTATCTCGTTTTTAGGATTACGGCAGAAGACCGAAAACCCACGTCTCTTAGGTGACATACAAACCTGGCTTGAAAAGTAAGATGTATCGTTTCCTAGTTATCCATGATGCGTGCGTTTCAGTACAATATGCATTGCGGGTAGAATATGCCCCCCACACACTAGAGTAGCGTGTATATGTATGTATGTAATATATATATATATATATATATAATTTATATATATGTATAATTTATATATTTATATATATATATTTATATTTAATTTAATATATATATATATATATTTATATTTAATTTATTTATTTATGGATGTGCGCGCGCGCTTTATTGGCTGAGCAAATTCCAGATAAATTCCAGATAAATTGCTCCATTTACCGCCTGAAGTCGCCGTATTCAGGTGAGCCTATTAGCTGCCGACGTTTTTTCGTACTTACCCGACCATGCCTCCAGCACCGGAGTTGAGTCTCCTTTCTTACTGTCTTCGTGAAAGGAATGGCAAGAAAACCATCGATCACGGAATCAAATCGGTAGAATCGGGACCTCGCTATACTTCGATTTAATCATTGTGCGCTTTGCCAGGCCGTCAGCAGTTCCGGTGTCATCCAATCGGGAGCTTGAACTCCAGTCCAGAAAGTCGCTATGCTGGCGTGTAAAGTACGTGATCTTTCCTGGTGGGGAGACGCAGCCTCCGGGGCGCGGTGCCAAGCGAGCGCCGCAGTGCGCAGGCCGCAGCCGCCATTGCCGCCGGTGATGTCACTGCGCTTGGCGAGACGCGCAGTGCGCAGTCTTAGGGCGCCTTCCCACGTCGCCACGGCGCCGCGCTTCCGTCAAGCAGCAGAGCCCTTCCATCGCCGCCACCGCCGCAGCCACGGCCGCACCGCCGCCCGCCGTGGAAGGGGGTGGGGTCTGGAGGGGTAGGTTTCGCCGACCCTCCGGCGACGACGAACAAAGCGACCGGAACAGGTAGAACGCTGCGGTCGTGGCGCAGTGGGAACGCTCCCATTTAAAGCTGTGTTCTGCTAGCGGTGGCGCGTGCCCCCTCCTCCGCTTCGCGTGGATAGAGTTCGGCGTCGGCCGCCGTAGCAGCCGCCACTCGCTGCATGTGGGAAGGCCGCCATTTAAACCAATGCTATGCTACGCGCCGCGCTGCTCGGAAGCGCACCGCCGTCGCGCCGTGGGAAGGGACCCTAACGGCCTCCCCACTTGTTACTTTTCAGCACTCGTGCGTGGGAATTGGTACTTGCCTGCACAGTTTGTTGATTGGAAATGATGGTTACTTTGCGTGGCGCGTACGGCAAAATCAACTATGACGCACGAGTACCCCAAATAAATCATATATATTAATGACAAAGAGTCGAATTTTGACGACCTAAAACATTTCCAAAAATGATCAATAAAGTTTTCTTAATAGATTTTGAAAATGCCCTAAGAGCAGAGAAAATTGTGATAAAAAATCAGTTCGAATGAACTGATTGATGTAATCCAGGCTTCTTCCATTCGTTCAAGTGCACTTGGCTCGCGAAATTTGGCTTGGACTGTTAATTACCAGGAAATCTGTCTTTGACCATCCCGAAATCGGCCAGTAACAAATGCATATGACGTTTTGGGGAGAAGCGCCTGGTTTGCTGTTCAAGGGGAAACAAGGCATCGCGTCATCATTTGCTGCCGAAATGGCCAGAATTCTGGGCGAGAAGCAGTGATCGAATTGTAGTAAACCATTCAAATTAAAAAACAACAAACTTTTGTAACAGACACGGAAATCAAAATATGTTTTAGACGAAATAATTGTAAGAATTATTCCTGATTATTCCCCTTTTTTAAGCTGACAATTTGGGTACTTGGATTCGGCATTCGAGGAAGAAGCTCCCCCAAACAATCAGACAATCTGTAAATGGTTCAACGTAACACCAATTTCATTTATTAATTGCATCACAAAGTTTATTTATATTTACCAGTAAAATATATCATTTGGAAAAGTTTTATTGGAAACGGGGCCCAGAGTGGGTGGGGGTGGGGGCAATTGTGGTTGCTTCCTCTGTTGTTTTAAACTGTACACACCTATAATTAGAGAACACGTGTTGTAGAAGTTGAAGTATTAAAACTGCTCGATGAGAGCTACGATTAATGGTGGGTTTAATATTGTATGAGACATATGTTTATAAAAGATATCTATAAGAAATGGCAAACCCGTTAGACCTCAGCGGCATATAGCCCGTTTACTTCGATGCGGACCAACTACCGTTTGCTTTATACCGGCCTCTCTCTCCCCTCTGAAGATGTACAGCAACTGAGCGGAGTTGTAGAAGAAAATTCGATCCGTCGCGAATAATAATGAAGAAAGATAGTGAGAAAATTGTTATTAAACCATGCACCTAAAAGTATCTTTCTAAAAATCAACTATATTTAAAAAAATCAAAAAGGATGCTAAAACGGTACTTTATTAAAGATATATATTTTTATAAGTGAAATATTGTAATTCCGATGTATAATTTCTTCAAAGCTTGTAATACCGAAATACTTTGATTATTGGCATGGGTTTAAAGGGGGTCTTACGTCGCCACCACACATTGGACATTCGCCAAGTAGAGGGTTACTGCTCGCACAATCACAAACGGCTGATGTGCTCTGGCGAATGTTTGCTTCCTTTGATGTGTCCAAAAGACCGACACGCGGCAGGGGGTAGGGCGAATACCGAATGTTCACCGTTTGGCAAATACTCTGAATTGTTATAGTGACTTCTGACTTTTGATCACACGCGGTTATAACAATCGGGAGCTTCCTTAAGACGTAGTTTTTGGTTTAGGGGTTCTCGACTGGATAAATGCGTCTCAGATAATCCATCGACAGAAGTCAATATAATTAAATGGGAGAATAGCAAGGAACTACGGAGCAAGCAACCTATCCACACTACTCGGGGTTCGGCGAGCGTTTGCTCGCTACTCGCAGAATACAGAATGCGTGGAGCCGGCTCTAAACACACGTCCGCCTAATTCGACTCCGGAGAGGCGAGCTTGTCAGTTTTGTGTGCGTTGGGTGTGTTGTGTTGGCCAGCCTGCTCCATCCCGGACACGCGCTTCCCCCTGGGCTGAGGACCTCGTCTTCCTCTTCCCTCGACGGGCTCGCCAGGGCCAAGACGCAATCAAGGCCCTCTGCAGAAAGAGCATGTTATCCCCTCATCCGGAGGGGGAACGAATTTATGAGCTGTTGTGAATCCGGAAGGCCAATGGACAGGCCAATGGACAGTGATTAGATGCACAAATTAGAGGAAAACGAGTGTTCACGGCTGTGCACATTACATGATCTGAAACTCTGACTAGATTTTATTTAAAGAATTTAAAAAGGGCAATCAAAGCCAGATAAAAGGAAAAAAATCCTGGCTTGATTTCTAGTAAATGTTACGCTTAATGTTACTTCTAATAAATGTTAATTATGCAGGAAGTTCAATCGTGAAACAAAATTATTAAGAAATGCAGATGTATTTTCAAAAACATTGGAGTAGCTTTTACCAAGCACCTTAACAATATAACTTTGATGTTGGAGTGCACATTTGAAGAGGTGGCAATATGACGTCTAAAAAGCTCAAACTGCAACATTACTTTGTACTCCGAGATGCGTCAAGCAAATGACTGGTAGAGTTCGCCTCAGCTCCAAAAGGAAAATAGCTAGACTGAAAGTAATATAAGTTTAAACTGGCATGCATCGTATAAAATAAAGAGAAATTATCTCAGAAGACGACGCAGTAGGCGATACAACCACAGAGGCCAAAGAGGAGCCAATATGGATAGCACAGTCAGAAGAGCACAACGAGTAGAGTGATTCCGAAATCAGGAGGTTTAATTGCGGAGCTGACGAAGTATGATATAAAATAATTAGATAATATGACATTTTATTTTGTTTGATGGCAGCGTTTGTTTCTGTTAGAAGTTTATGGTGTCATTATTATTCATCGTGTTCTTCTTGCCCTGTTTGGAGGAATTTCTCGTGTCGCTCGAGATCCAGTGTTGAGGGTACGCAAACTGAGTTCTACCGAACAGTGGCGGAGGCCCGGGATCGAATCTCTTTTTTCGCTTTTGTTAATTTTATTCAAATTAATCCAAAAATTTGTCACAAGTTGATCGTATTACATCCCAAAGACGTTTTCACGGTAATCCGGAGCGGATGCCTGTTCAGGAAAGAATTTACACTAAGAAAAGTAATATTTTTCTTTAAAAATGTATGGGGAGGGGCTTCGAAATGTAATAGAAATACTTTCAGAATCCTCTTCTAAAATGTTTTAAAGTTTCGCGTGTTTTAGAATTACATTTTTCTACGTACTTTTACTCACTAGTACGATGTACAACCGTACGCTGCACGGACGTTATTCGACAGTTTTTATTTAACAAAATTTATCAATAATATCGCTGGTGAGGTTTGTACCTTCTCATAGTTTGAGAAAAGATGTTTTCAGGTATAAATATTTTTATTCTAAAGATCTTTTCGGTCGCGAAGCGATCGTAACCAGAGCTAATCTTGCAGCGTCTGGGCGCAAAAGATGCGATCTTTCTTTTCCACCCACACGCTGAAAAAGAAGCCCTGCCGATGATCGCTATCCAATGAAATTCGACCTAGCTCTCTACGACATACTGATCTATGTCGAAAATGCTGCCTCAGTCATGTCTCGTACCCTAGGAGAAGTATGGTCTTTAATTGTTCAAAAAAAGTTATATTTATAAACTAGCCCAACGTGTTTGAGATGCCTGAAAAATACCACTGTGCAGTTTCACCCGTGTGAGTGACCATTAGCACTTGTGGTGACACCCCTGCGCGGCGGCAAGCACTGCATGAACGCTGAAATCCATGAGCTGATTTTCTTTACGAAACACTTTGCGTGTTGAACCTAACCGTTGCCTTGACTTTGCGGGCACACGTGAACTGTGCCGTTTTTTAACATGTGAAAGTGAAAGCTGTCCAGCTAGGTTTTGTATTTTTGTTTTGGTATTTTTTATTATTTTTTTATTTTTACAGAGAATACATTGATCAGTACTTTTAATACACTATACGTATGTTGTGAAGGTTTACAATCTAATTTACCTAAAAATAAACTACATACTAATTTAAGTGAGGAAATCTTTTGCAGACACCTCTAAAAACAATCTATTTTAGAAAATTTGACCAGGAGTGACTGGTATGGATATTTATTTTTAATTCTGGTTCTGTAGGAAGGAGTTTTCCGGAGTCTGAAGTTGGCTAGGTGAGGAATTTGAGGTATGGAGTGATAGAACTGGGTGGGAGATACGTTATATGGTGTCGTATGGGGTCCATTTGGAATTCTTTCGGGAGCTGTGAGTTTGTGACAAACCAAGGAGCATTTGTGATAGTTCTAAGAAACTGGTTCTGGACCATTTGAAGCTTGTTAAGGTTTTCTTTTGCTGCGGAGATCCAAACTGGGCAGGCGTATAGGAGGAGTGGTCTAATAATGGTTTTGTAGATAGTTACGGCTGTTGGAAATGGGAGGTGGGGAGATCTATTAATGATGGGTTTTTGTTGATGTAGGTTAATTTTTGCTTGTTGAATTTTTCGATTGATGTGTTGGATCCAGTTCAATGTAGTATCTATATTACGTCCGAGATATTTTACAGTACTATTTGGGGGTAGCCAGTTAATGGGTTCATTATTTATTATGACCGGTGCTGGAGGTGTATAGGGTCTTAAAGTGAATATTTTGATTGCTGTTTTCGTGAGATTAAGTTTAGTTTTTAAATTTGCAGCCCAACTGTCTATAAGATTGAGATTCAATTGAAGAGAGTTTCTTATATCAACTAGCGAATCTCTGGCTAGGAAAATTGCCGTGTCATCCGCGAATTGGGCCGTTTGATTTTTGTCTGATTTTGGAAGATCAGAAACGTATAGATTATAAAGTGTAGGGGATAGTGGTGAATCCGCTAGTGGCAAGCCAGCACTTATTGGTCTCGGATTCGAATGATGACTGTATACGTAGACTGAAAAAGTTATGTTGTTAATGTAGGTGGATATTATTTTAGTGAGATAATGCGGGGCACGTATCTTTGTTAGTTTGTAGTTCATAACTTTAGCCATGCTCTATCACAGGCCTGGGTGATGTCAATAAAAATCCCGACCGTGTGCTTTTTATTTTGAAAACCTTTGTGGATGTATTCCGTCAATCGCAAAAGATGATGGTTGGTAGAAAGTTTTTCAGTGAAGCGAAATTGTTGTTTGGGGGTTGTGTTTATCTGTATCAGAAATGTTTTTAAACGTGTAAGGATAGCTTTTTCGAATATGTTTGCAAGGGTAGGGAGTGAAGTGATAGGGCGGTAACAATCGACTAATGAGGGATTGTTATTTGTTATGAGAATCGATATGATGATAACGTGATTCCATGTTATGGAGAATATCCGATTCTGAGACACGAATTATATATATTTGTGATAAAGCCAAAATAGAGGGAGGAAAGTGTTTGACTGTTATATTAAATAATTAGCGTAATTTTCTGCCTTTGAAAGGAAATATAAACTTTTGTTGTTGCTGTTTTAATAGGAGGAATTATGATTTTTCCCTCTGGGTATCTTTTTTGTGAATTGCCAAATTGTGTTGTTTTGTGTATTGAGAGACTGAACTAGTTCATGAAATTGATTATTTTCATGATTCCTCAATGCCTTTTTAAGGATTTTTCTGAGAATGTATAGTCCGTGGTTAACACTATTATTTTTTGAGAGGGATAACAATCTTCTAGTTTTATTTTTAATATATATATATATATATATATATATATATATATATATGATTTCATAGATTTCTGGGGGAAAGCCTTGGTGTAATTTGGTTTGTTTTCTGTATTTAGCCATTTATTTCCCTTGAAGGGCAATTGGCCTCGTCGCCGTTTAAATCCTGTCAAGTCCTATTGAGGGTCAGCGCCACTCAGGAACCAGCACGTCTCGAATATCGCTCTACCGTTCATGACTTCTCATAGTTTTCGACATTCCGGCTAGGGCGACCGTCCGGCTTGCGCGTCGTTGCCTTTCATTAACAATCCCAGCATTCACCTGGATGACCAAAGGCAAACCGACGCGTATGGGCGCGGATTGGCGAAGGTGGGGGAACGTGCGTAGCGAGGCCTTACGCGAATCGTGAGCAGGAGCGTGGGGTGATAGAGGCGCGTCCGACGGCCTCTGGCGCGGCATTGGCTCCGGCCGCGCGGCCCGAGGCAGCTGGTGGTGCGAAGGGTGACCGGATGCAGCGTTGCGATGATCGATGTCCTTGTAGGCAGGGACTTTGCGAGCCGTGAGCAGACGACGCAGGGCGGGGTGAGGAGCGGAGCGTAGTGCGGTGGAGGAGCCGTGTTCTGGGTCGAGAGGAGATGACGAGGAGCGGTGCTGTGTCGGGAGGAGGGAGCGGTGCGGGCCGGGGAAGGAGCGGTGGCGGCGGGGGGAGCGAGCGGTGCGGTGCGGACGAGGGAGGAGCGTGCGGGGCGGGAGGAGCCGGGAGGAAGGACGGTCGCGGGGCGGGGTGAGGTAGCGGATGGCGGCGCGGGTGCAGGGAGGCGGTGGGACGGAGAGCGGCGGGGGAGGAGCGGTGCGGGCGGGAAGGAGCGGATGCCGGGCGGGGAGGAGCGCCGGTGGCGGGGACGGGAGTGAGCGGGTGCGGGGGAGGGCGAGGCGGGAGTAGCGGTCGCGGGCGGGGGAGGAGGGGACGGTGCGGGCGCGGGGAGAGCGGTGCGGGGCGGGGAGATTTGCGGGGCGGGGCGGGGAGTGCGGGGCGGGCAGGGACGTTGGAGGAGCGGGGCCGGGGCGGGGCGGGGCGGGGGCGTGGAGTGAGCGGGGCGAGGCCGGGGCGTGTAGGGCAGGGAGGCAAGGAGCGGTACGGCGTGAGGCGGTGGAAGTGTTTTGGGGGAGGGACGGGGGGCGTTGAGGGAAGGGGCGTGTGGCGTTGGCCATGTGAAGCACTTAGGCGCGTGCGGGGCGGGGAGGGGCGGGGCGCTAATCGCGTGCGCACCTCCGCGCGGCGCGCCTGTCGTAGCTCAGTGCGCGATGGGCGACACCGGCGCCAGGATATTCTGGAGGATGCTGGACCTCCTGGGTGAGTGGCGGCCTGCTGCGCCCAGCGCTTCACAACGCGGAAAACGCTCCGTGGCCAATGAGGCCGTATTGCCCGTACGCGTTCGCGGCACGAAACAGTTGTACCCGCTCGGAGGTGCGGTGCGGTTCGGCCTTCAAAGAGCCATTTTCACTTTCACGTGGTCGTAAAGTAAAATGTAACCGATTCATGACTACGTGCGCAAAAGTTCAACATGCACTCGAACACGAACTTGCGTGCGTAAGAAAATCACGAATATCGCGAAATTGTTATTCGCGCAGGTTTTGCACAGCTCGTGTTTATCCCTAAAGGAAAATTCTCACGTAATTGAAACGTGCCCGGACCGTGTCTTTCACCTTGCCGATCTGGTTATATCTCATCGCTTTCTTGTTGTTCGTCTGTTTGATTTGTGTTCTCCGATCTATACTGACAACGTTTAACTTTTAAAAAAATTCCCGAGTGGAAATAATTAAAATCTCTGATGGTGTGTTAACATGCACCGATCTGCTTAAGCGGAAGCGGCTGAAGTTCTCTTGATGTATCTGAGCTGTTCTGAACTCTTACGTTCATCACGATATGTCTCCTTCGGTAGATGTTTGCAGAAAAAAAATCCAACATCGTCATTTGAGTCCTAAGGCTGCCTACGAAAGTTGCAACGACCGTCCACCGGAAACTTGAGTTGAGTTCTTGGTCGATGCGGGTGTGTGAAAAGTAAAGCCTACATATGCGTTGTGGTTTGAAAAGTTAATTCGAAAGAACTTCTTAAAACCGAGCTTATTAGGGGCTGGAGTCGGTTTCTGTCGACTTCTCGACCGATGCTCTAGAACAATGACAGATCGCAAAAGTCGTGGTTGTTTGTGAAATGAATAACACACGTTTAGATGAGACTATAATTTTTGTTACAAGAAAAAACAAAAATGATTATAAAGACAGTCCGCATATGCTTAAGTAAAATATTTTATCTAGAAATACCTATCTCTTCGCTTAAATTAAAACTGCTGCCTTGCAAAATGACAATTGTCACATTTCTGGTGCTTCGATATAATTAAGTTCTGAGGACTTATTGATATAGACAAGGGTCTCTACGTTAATGAGAGTATCGCAAAGTTCGTGCATAAATTCTTTGTTACATACAGGAGCTGAATAATGCTTAAGCAGACTAAACATGTTTAGATCTGCTAAATTTGCAGACTTGACTAATTTTTGAAAAATTTCTTCAAAACTTGTAGTACCGAAATACTTTTATTATTGATATGGGTTTAAAGGGGGATCTTACGTTGCCCCCACACATTGGGCATTCACCCAGTAGAGTTACTGCTCGCTAAATCCCAAACAGCTGATGTGCTCGGCGAATCTTCGCTTCCTTTGATGTGTCCAAAAGACCGACACGCGGTAGGTAGGGGGAATACCGAATGTTCACCATTTGGCAAATACACTCTGAATTGTTATAGTGACTTCTGACATTTGATCTTCTGGTCGTGGTTATAATAATCGGGAGCTTTGTTAAGACTTAGTTATGGTTTAGGGATTCTAGACTGGATAAATGCGTCCCAGATAACAGAACGTCAGAAATCAATATAGTTAAATGGGAGAATAGCAAGGATCCACGGTGCAAGCAACCTATCCATACTACTGCTGAATTTGCGGACTTGATTAATTTTTGGAACTATATTTTGTATTATTTAATGAATATCTATTGAAAAAGTTCAAACAGATATAATTTATTTTCAAATTAATTTTGATATGTTCAAAATGTCAATGTTATTTGGGCTCCATTATTTGGTAATGCTCTAATCAAGCCTCATAAGATTTATCCGGCCCGTCTAGTATAGTGAGTGCCGCAACCTTTATCGCCTCGTTTTCAAGACATTGTTCGTGGTGCTTTGTTTGAACAGTTGGGGCGAACGCGCGCGCACAGGTGTTTAGTGCCAGGGGCAGCATCGGAGGGCCGAGGGGTGAGCAATGGGGAAGCATTGGAGGACGGAATTCGTGAATACTCAGATTCAGCCGCGTCACGTCTATAGCGCTGCGATCGCCTTTTCAGAGAACTCTTCGCCTCCAGGGGAATGGATTAATGGATACCAGAACTAAACACTTGCTGAGGGACTCAGCTCTCAAGGGATTCCAAATATTTTTTGTTAAACAAAATTATATTATTTCACTAATATGTAAAAACTATTTTTATCCGTTTTGGTAATTTAGAGTCAAATTTAAGGAAACTCTTAATAAGGGCCTCGTTGGATAATTTTTCAACTTCGTATCGTAATGAGATGTTTTACGGTACTTATTTCGGAACTAATATGAATTTAATTTAACACATGCTCGTTACTTGGCGAAAACTGTTAAACCAGACCAGACTCAGAAATTTTGAGTAGGCTGTTTATAAACGAATGCTTGATCTCAGTTATTAAAGAAGACAGTGACAATCATTAATTGTCTAAGATTGTCAAATTGTCAATGATTAATGGATATTCAAGTGAGTTATTTGATTTAAATTGTAAATGATTTTATTTAAAACAGAGTAATTTGATTTACGTTGGAAACTATACATAAATATAAAAAGATCAGGGGATTGATAATTTTCGTAACATTTTTCGTTAACATAAGTACTTTCTACATAAAAAACAAACATTTGTCAGCAAAAAGTAGTAAATCATACTGGTAACGAGACTTTTCAATACTTTAAATATAAATTGTTTAAACATTGAAAAAAATCACATTTTGGCGAATTTCAAATTTTAAACTGATATAATTGGTTTTAATTGTTTTTCACGTAAGTTCACATTGTTTAAAAATCTGAAAAAAAAATTGTTAAATAACGTTATAAGACACATTGTAGGGGGAGGGGAATATAGACAGTACTCCAAATTTATCATGTTGAAAATAAATTTCAAACATTTTTGACATCCGTTGACAAAAATACCTTCAATTTCAACTATTTTCCTCCGTCTCTGTATTTTTTCAAACTGATGCATGCCATTGAAGCTGAGAACAAAATAAAATATGATAAAACACGTTTCTCGTATCTGCAACAGATTGCCTTAAGAGGTTGATTTTCTGCGAATTTAAGACATAAGCATCGCGATTATCGATTTGGTTTGGGGGCACTTTTCGCCTCTTTATCCGGCCATACTCTTCATTTGAGTTGTTTGTTGTAGTTATTTTCGTTAAGCACGAATTGTTTCTCTTGTTCGGCATTATCGCCGAGTGTCTGATTGGCATAGCTCCTAAGCGCGTTAATTGCGAGCAGAAGGTCGACAGTGACGCACCCCC
>BOPP01000020.1:12426197-12463572 GCA_017312745.1 Gryllus bimaculatus
GTATGTGTGTGTATATGGGGGGTAAGTGTATGTGTGTGTATATGGGGGTAAGTGTATGTGTGTGTATATGGGGGGTAAGTGTATGTGTGTGTGTGGGGGGGTGTATATGGTGTGTGTGTGTGTGTGTGTGTGGAGGGTTTGTGTGTGTGTGTGTGCGTGCGCGTGCGAGTGCGAGTGGACGTGACGTGGCTGCGGGCGTCGGCCGCTCCGCTGATTGCTCCCAATTAGCGCCGCTCGGGGGCTCGCGTCACGGCGCCGGCACACTCTCGCTGCATGGCAGCCGCTCCGCCCCGCCCCGCCCGGCCCTCTGCGCCCCGCGCGCTCGCCTGGCCTTTCCAACGCGCCAGGGTTTCCGCCGTTTGCCATCGGCACTAAACTCCGCAAAGGAAAAAAAAATACTTCTCTGCAGCACGCGTACGGCAAAAGAAGACTTCGCCTTTGGCGAACCATTCTTTGCAGCTTTTGAACGGCAAAAAAGGCTATCCGAATGCCTATCATCTTTGTCACACGCGTACGACAAACTAAGACTTTGCCGTTCAAGCATTCCATTACGCGAACGCAAAGAAGTCACTGCCATATTTAAAAACAAATGGGTACTGTAGAGAAACCAAAACACTTAGGTGACATAAATCAGGACGGCTGCAGAATCTATATTGAAATAATCCCAAGAATATTTATTGTTGAAAGTTTCTATGAATTCGTAAAAATAATGGACGCACTTCGTACGAAAGTATCTTTGGCGTACTCATTTTCCAATTATTGTGTCTGCTGAACGTCGTTTCTCCTTGAAATACAATTGTCCGTGGAAAGTATTATAATTGCATCTTGCAGTTCAAGATAGGATTACTATGATGTCATTATTTTGAGTTATACTATTAAAACCATCAGGTTGTAAAATCTTAATCAAAAAAAGAATCCATCTGTACCCTTGTTTTCTCGGAGTATGTTTGTTTCTAGACTTGTTTTCAAACGCTCAAACGTCGATAATCTACCACGTGAATACACAAAGTCCTGCCAGATCGTCTGCGAGGTTTGTTTCCTGTTGAGGGTTCTTCTTCGGGAACGGGTTAGCTTGGTAGGTTTGTGGCAGGGTCGGGTACATGTAATCCACTTGTGGGTCGTCGAGCAAGCCAGTTTTCATTCCAACGGGAGTTAACGTTAAACTGGTTGTTGCATGGGCACACTGCGGATATAATGTGGGCTTTCTGGCCGTCTCTCCCACATCGTGGTGAACTTAGGAGACTTCGTATATTTATGATCTCCCAAGAGGACGTTTTGTTTTCTCGAGTAGGTCACGTAGTTTGGAGGATAATTTTTGTTCGCGGCCTTGTGGTGCACTCTGAAAAACGCCGACGAAAAGTATCTTTACCAAAACTTGCCACACACGCGGGGATAAGTTTGGTTTGCTGTTCTCAAAAATTGTCCAAATGCTTATTGTGTGCTCTTCCTTTTGTGCTTACGACATGTTTCGGTATAAAATAAAGCAATAAATGTGCACATAAAAAGAGCTGAATGTGTTACAGATCTCCCTCTCTCACACATGCATACAATCAAACATGCCCTTATACACACACACACACACACACACACACACACACACACACACTTGCCAAGACTTACTAGGCTTCGCCCGTAACAACTTTGAAGTTCTTGACAAATCAAAAATTGTCTTATGTCAGGCGGGACGCAGTATACCAAATAATCCGCGCAAATACTTGAATGAATCTTATGAAGGTCAATCTTATGATATTTATCGATTTTTATGAAGGTTAATAGTATTTAATTTTGAGAGTTCCTAAAAAGAAAGTCTTCTTTTGTGTCATTTGAACTTTATACGGCAAATTTAAATCAATATCATTGTTCTCGAGAAGCTTTCAGAAGTCTCTTCAGTATTTATTGTATGTACAATTTGCAATATTCTTTCTCTGAATTATGTACTTATAATAAAATAGTCGTTCTTTAGTTATCTAGAAATGTGATAGCTTTATATTAGAAAAAGTAAATACAAATGTGAAAGAAAGCAAATTAGTCAGCGTTTCTTTTTATGCAATTGAAAAAGTAGTTGTAAAAAATCTCTCTGAAAAATATATTTTAGTGCAAACCTGTGTACTATTTTTGTCTCAGAGTTGTCTCACAGTTGAGTTATCTTTGTATTCGCTATAAAATATTTGAGTAATTGAAAAGAGATTAAATATCTATTACAGAACTTTCTTGCATTCGTTTAAAAAAACGAATTGAATTTAGCGATATTACTGGCTCTTGAGATTGATGTGAGAACGGTTATTGAACGTATAAGAAGTTGCAGAGAAAGGCGTGTACGACAACTGATGAGAAAAGCGTCCGAAATGGAAAAAAAATAAACGCGATGATTACGTGGAAGGTAGTTTTTTCTGTGAATGAAATAACTGGCAAGATTCCATATTCCGCACTAGTCAACAGGATGCAATTAATTTTTTACTTCTCTGTTCCCGGGGGGGGGGGGCGAACTTCTCTGTTCCTTCTTCCAGTGATGGATGCAGAATGGCAAATTTAGAGACAGACGCTGTAATCTTCTGCATACACATTTTCTTTCAAACATTGAACAAACATTCTCATTTTTCTCCCGTTTGTTATTTTACGTAGAATAGTACGCGTATATTTTACAACTATATGTAATGTTAAACTTTATTTCGTGAGTACTTGTTTTGAAAACGAGCGACGCTAAGAGCAAGTTTTCAAATTTGTACAATGTAATAAAGCAACATTATAAACGATTTGCATACGTTTATTGTATAACAGCATTATAAATTATTAAAATAATAAAAGTTAATTTTTGGAAACAACGTTATGGTGATGTCACGGGGTTTAGGCATTTGTGTGAAAAAGCGCTGTTCGGCTGTTTCGTTAACCCCTACATCCCCTCGATTCGTATAGATTCGATTATTCGTGCCATAAACGGCAAATGAATCATAATTTGTGTCGTAAGATGTCCTTTAATGAACAAAATTTCTTGTAACGTGAAAGTCCGTTTATAAAACTGAAATACAAAAAATATTGTTTTTGTTCGATTTCATTATGTAATAATCCGATACCTAACACTTCGCTAACTGCTAATGAGAATTTTTATTCTCTCGTGCCCAAACGGGGAGAAGTAATTGTTGCATTTATGCACTTTTCTATTTTATTTATTTAACGCTAAAACATAAAAACGATGAAATGTGTTGTGGGGAGAAGTGCAATATGAGAATTGTTTCGTGTGGTCTGGATTGTCTGTTCTAGCGCATGTACATATTAAGTTAAATAATGGATACATAAAGCAACGAGCTTTTTTGGCAAAAATTGTTATGAAAATATTCGCTCCCATGTTATAAAAACTTTTGCAAAAGCGAATCAGCTATAGATTTATGCTATTATCTCTAGTTCTTTATGCGACAAAATCGACTTACTGTCGCGATAACTGGGAAACGATTATTTGGATATCAACATTTCCGAATGACCTCAGCTTAAGAAAACCTACACAGAAACTACTTTTATGTCCAGAAACAAACAAGGAGCCATATTAACATTTGCTCAAAGGTTTTGGGAAACTGGACGAAGGGCCTGATCGAGATGAGAATGATTGCTCCATAAGCTGAGGTACAATACTTATTACAGGCGTATTTAGTCTTTTAGAATTATAGTGTAAATGATAACTAATACATTAGATGTCAATGTTAAAACAAATATAATTTTCGTTTTGATTTTCAGTAAAATATCTAATTGTAATGAAAAATTTATAATATAGTGTATAATTTATGTAAAATAAATATAATTTCGTATCTCATTCCGAACGTTTTTATCAACATTGATTATTTAAAATCACAGTTTACGAATGTGAGAGTTTCGTTAGTCAGTAACGATTAGATCCAGTGAGGAGTCACGCGTTGCATTGCGGAAGTTTTAATCTCGCTTTATTCTTCGATAAAAGCTACATTGAGTACCAAAATCTAGTACCTTCTCAGCATTTGCCCAATGGGTCTAGAGAAACTGATCGAAAACTCAATCGCCGTAGGGCTCATTTACCAATATGCTGTTTACAATAATTGTTAACGGCTCTACTATAAAAACAGTTGTGCATCAGAAACGATTTTACTTGAATATTATTTTATTTATTTCTCTTTCTACCTTAAATTATTGTCATTAAGTCTGTTGACAAGGTGTTATGGCAAATGACACATTGCGATGCATGGAAATTAGGTTAGCAACGAAACATAATCAGAAGTCAAATATAATTAACTTGTGAACAAAACTAATGTTTTTGTAGCCAAGAGGATTTGTATAACTGTGTAAATTTTCATTCTGATTTGTATAACTGTGTAAATTTTCATTTGTATAACTGTGTAAATTTTCATTACTTATGAATATATTATTTTCTAGGCCAAGGCACTAGAGTACTTGGGCGATGAACTTAATTTCGAAGTGGAAATGTTTCTCGTACGACAACGAAAGGAGTAATATTTTATTCCATTATTATTATTATTATTATGATTATTATTATTATTATTATTATTATTATTATTATTATTATTATTAATTATTATTATTATTATTATTATTATTATTATTGTTATTATTATTGTTATTATTATTGTTATTATTATTATTGTTGTTATTATTATTGTTATTATTATTTTTATTATAATTTTTTATTATTTTTTATTATTTTTTATTTTATTATTTTTTATTATTTTTATTATTATTATTTTTATTATTTATTATTATTCGTATAAGCTATTGTGGGCTACGTTTATATTAACTGATTGAAGTCTTTTCGGTCTTTTGTCTAGTTTCACTTGTTCCGTTCAGAAAACGCTAACGCGGTTCCCTTGCTTTGCTTTTGGACGTATAACTTCCCATCCGCACACATTTGCTTGATATATGTGTGGTGTTAATTGATATTTACTCATTTCGTCAAAACGCTCCCAAAATGTAGTTTCTCTAGTTTTCGCTGTAGTGAATCGATTCCTTCACGATAATGGGATACGATAAGTGATAAGAATACACATATTTAGCTCAATTGCCGACGCAAATAATTTCTTCTACACGAGAGGGAAAATATGTTATTAACAAATTTTAACAACAAAAAAAGCTCGTTGTTACCTATTTTGTTACCTGTAATTCAATTCAGAAACTCTATAAAACTTAAAATTATAATCCTTCTCCCCCACTGGTCATACACAGTTTATAACCATTTTGTGGATTTGCATATTTGAAAAAATCTATTATTATTATTATTATTATTATTATTATTATTATTATTATTATTATTATTTTCAATCTAGTATCGTTTTCCTTAACGGAATTCTTCCATTTGTATATTACTTCTTTTAATTTGTTTATTGGCGTATGTGTGTAGTAAACGATTAATAAACGGATGAAGAGGCGAGCGCCCGTGCGTGGGCTGGGCATGCGGGTTGGCCGGGTGGTGGCAGGAGAGGGAGGGAAGGGAGGGAGGGGGGGCGGCGCGCAGCTGCGACACCGCTGCGCTCGTTGCTTGCCATATAGGAGGGGCGTTGGGAGGCGGCAGCGGGAGGGCTTTGTTCAGCGCGCGGACCCAGCGCCGACGCAAGTTGACGCACCGACACGCTGCATTTCACAGCAGGAACAAAGGGAGCGACGTCCCATGTGTGTCCACTCAGGCGAGACACGTGGAAACTCTCAGAATTGTAGTTTTTTATCATTTGTTTTTGTTATCTGCTGGATACGTAGGAATGTGATATTTAAAAGTTTCATGTATACGCCAATCGGTTTGCTATCGTCTTAGATAACTCCTTCAAACTGTTAACAGTCAAAAATTTTTTCTTAGCTTAAATCTTGAAACTGTTTGCCGTGTGGTTTAACATATTCTTCACAACTTAACTATCAACTCATATTTTTGGCCATTTGGGAAAATTGTGTCAATCAAAGTGTGGTGAAAACAAATTCGACATAGAAGCACAAATATTTTGAAATAAAAGAAGCAAAACCATTTTCGTGCCGTGGGGAGGGGCATAAATGGTGGCACAACGAACGCGCCTATTAGCAAGAACAGGATGCTTCTTGAACACATTTCAATTAGAATTCCTCCATTTCTCAGATCTGTCGATTTCTGGATGGCTTGAGGGCGGCTGAGAGCCGTGTACGACTGTGCCGATTCGGTCAGAAGGGGTCAGCGCGTTTTCGAGTCCCGCCTTGGGCTTGTTGTTTGTCCGGTCTCTCATGCTTGTTGTCGTGGGAAAACATTGCGATCTGCTGACCTCCGTATCAAAGGATCCCCCGCAGGTTGTTGGATCGAATAACATATAGTTCGAAATATACGCCCGTGGAGATTGTAAAGGGAAACAGATATAAATGGAAAATGGAAGACTATAATTTTTTTCGAAAGTATATATTCTGGGATATAAGTTAAGCTTTATGTTAATTTTATTGTTTAAAACTTACAATCTGTAAGGAAGTTAGTTCCGAAATGCGTTTACCCGTAATGCTAACTTCCATAGATGACACACTCTTGATTAGCATTCGTGGCTAGGCAGCTCCCCACCAACAATGTATATTGGATCATGGAAATATACAAGTTAGCAACACTGTGGGCAGCACCCTTCGGAACAAATTCACATATAGACAGTCGTCAGTTGACGTGTAACGTACACTTATGATACCTTGTCACGTGATGTCACTCGACAAATTCTGGAGGGGAATCGGTTTCCCGATTAATTGAAATCGTGTAACGTTAAGAATTGCACGTGGCTCAAAACCGAGTTCATGTCAAATACATAACAGTGCTCACGCGCTGTGTCATCCGCGCGTTCTTGGACAGCGATGTCAGAGACCTCTTGGTTCCGGTGAGCGTGGCGCGGGCGGAGGCGGCGAAGGCGCGGGCTGATGGCCCTCGTGGCGGGGGGCGGGCGGGCGGCGGGAATTACCACACAATGAGGGCGAAGGCTGATTGACGCCCGCCCGCTCTCAGGGAAGCGGTCGGTGCTCGTGAGGACCACAGCGGCGGCGCGACGTCTCTCTCACGTTGGGTCAGCATAAGCGCACGCGTCATTGATTGATTTGGTTGTTAGTTAGTCCGGCGGGCGCGTCTACGGCCAAGGTCGTTACTCCCGTAAGTGTAGTGCATTCTTATTTCCTCGGTGGAAGGCGGTGATTATTCCCTCGTGAATGGCGAGATCTGGCACCGACTCACGAATCGGATTGCGAGGTTGTTCCTCAACCAGGTATCTCCCACCAGCGGAGCACCGCCCTAGCCAGGGCAAGCTCTAAACTCCCGGCCGGTCTCTCGACATGTGTGGTAGTGTGTGTGTGAGGGGTGAGGATACAAGGAAGAGGAAGGAAAGATTGCGCGCGGTCCGTGGCCCGTTTGTTAAGGTTCTGCCATGGCATTCGCCCGGGGTTGACCAGAGAAACCACGGGAAACTACCGATCAGAGACGTCGGCCGCTAGAATTCTTTTCCGGACAGTCTGAGTTTGACTTAAGTGTCGAAAATCCAGCCACCGTCAGGACTCTAATCTACGACTGCATGATTGCAAATGCGTGACCTCCACCAACATAAGACGAATGTTTCAGTTAGATTCGTTGCGGTTGACGCTGCTAGTGCTTAACATTTCCCGTTCTCATTTCGCACCTCTCTGGACTCTCTCTGCTCACATGCTGACACGTTCCACAATCACGTCCACACTTTGATTCGCAAACACGCGCACACGTATTCACACTCGTATACTTGAACTCTCGTCAATACAGTCGCATACACACACGCACAACGCACCCTCCGATACTGGACGTTCAGCGCTTTGGTGATATTCTTTGCGGCCGATTACATACTACACCCGTATAAAGTATAAACATCCACGACACAGAACATGGCGCCGAACACGTCCCCCTAGAGACCGAAGTTTTGGAATACCAAGTACTCAGCCTTGGACATTCAAGCCACCAATTTTATAAATAATTAGAAGCAATTATTTTGCCGACCTTAATGGCCGAAGTGGCTAAGAACGTGTACCGTCTCAGTGCTTCGGTCCGAAGGGCCGCGGGTTATGGTCCTGTCATACTTGTTTGTTCCTAGTCTCGCATGTATGAATTGTTGCAGACAGTCTCGCGTTTTGTTGAACCTATATCAAAGGAGTCTGCAAATGTGTTGGTGTCTAGTGTGCGGACTAATATGAGTCCAACAGGAAGGCAGCCAGAAGCCGGCTGGATAAATCCTAGATAATGTTTTAAAAATGCTTTGCTTCATTTGATTATCGTGAGAATTGCGATACAAAAGCTCTTGGTTCTCGCACCGGGTGGCTCTTGGCTTTGTTTAGATACCCTTGACTCGTGGCAAGGTTATTGAGAAAGGACTTGTCCCAGCACATTGCGAGTGGTGCTTAGTGCGACTGTGGTGTTAACCTGGAACATTCGTTATGCATTGTAACTGATGGTTTCACACACTGTAACTCTGTAGGACATTTAGTTCACCTTCTAGCAATATGCCAAAAGAGATACCGTTTTTAAACTCTCGAACGATTTGTTAAGCTGCGGCCACGTGTCGCTGTACCAAATGCGATAGTCCTGAAGGGAAATTGAAATCTCCCGCCCAGGAGCCCGGATTTCTAGTGTCAAGTCGCAGGGGCTGAGGTTTGCAGAATAGTGAAACCTACTCGTGCTGTGGACAGAATTCCCGTGTGATCGAATACAAAATGTAGTCCTTCCATCCGCATATGACATGGAACGCATTGTTGCGTAACAGCAATTTTGCAATGTTGCAACCCAATTGACGTGATTTTCTATGTGCTTTAGTTGCAGAAGTGAATGTTGCCATGGCGATATAAGGCAGGAATCATGCAGGCATTGTTAAGCACTCAAGCTCGCGTGCCCCAACTCAGGAACGCGAGTGCAACCTCTGCTTCCGCTCGTTTCGTTAGTTGCGCGTTTGGAAATAAGACACTGCAAAGGCTCCTGTTCCAGACTTTTTCTTTCATCACCTGGAGCAACAACCCAAAGAATGTGTATCCAATTCACGAATAGACGGTGCTCGGGTACTATTAAACAGCTTCCGCAGATTCAAATTGTTTGCGGAACGTTTTGTCCGATTGCAAATGATACGAATAGTCTAAGAGTAAAGTTCTAGAGACATACAAAGCTTGCTCAGTGCTGATAGTTACTGAGTGTCATAATCAGTGTATCAACTACTCCATCATATCGCTCATGGGCTGCAACAGAGGCAAAACTCAATAAATTCAATTTTTGAGTTAATATGAACTCCTATTTCAGATTGGTCAGACACCAGCAAATATTACAATATAGTATACAATGAGCATATGGCAAAAGTGTGACTGCAAGAATGATGCATTTTATTTCAAGGTGAAACATCGTAACTTTCTACGGTACTTTTTTTCATAAATATCTATCATGTTAACTAAGCTGTTCATCGTTTCATGTGAGCGTCCTCCTGTTTTCTACACCTCATTGCACTTTCCACAGCAAAAGATGGAATGTCGTTTGATTTTAATTTAGTTCTAGTTGTAAATTCAGAGAGTTATTGAAAGTCATCGTAGAGTCATCGAACAGGAAGAAAATATCTCTAAGTCATAAAGCAATACCTGTTCATATAGGAAGAAATACATGCCTTTAAATTCTTTTAAAACTTTCAAATACTTCTAAATAACTTCTACTTATTAAACTAAGTCGTAACGCGGTACGTACTTTTAGTTCTGTTCTTTCTCATTTTCATGTGAATATCAACATAAAAAATTGATCTTGAAACTTTGCCAATGTTGATACAAAACGAAATAAATTAATATCTGCTTTCGTGTTGATAAACGTATCAATATATGTAAAACACATTGTCTTCAATAAAAATTCTGACTAAACGGTCGAAGGTAATGCTTTCTTGTCTGCGGTTTTCGTGGGGACCTCAACGTGGTTACGTCGCAGTCACGGCTTCTTTTGCGGTTGAGCGCGGCCGAGGCGCAATGCGGAGTTTTTGGAAGCAGTGAAAGGAAGATCTTTATGGATACATTTCCTCTGCAAGGACCCGCCGTCGGCAGACCGCCAACAGTACCGTGTTCTCGTATTTTTTTTCCATATGCGAGCCAAGAAACCTCGCTTGTGCGTTGTTGTCCGTAAAAGATTCTTTTGGTCTCGCACAATCCCCTCGAGTTTCCAAGTTCTCTGTTCTTATTCTTGGGTGTTTTTCTCAAAGAGTTAGGTATTTTATGTTTTTGATTCGCGTTCATGATTTTATTTCCAGTATTATTACAAATATTTTTCTCGTTAGTTTCCCATTTGGTACTGGATTCGTGTCCCTTCATAATAATACGTTGATTTAACCTAACTATTATTACCTGTTGACGGCTGCCTCAAAATACGTAACTCCTAACCTTGACCGAAATTCGTTTCTTCATTTCGATCTCCCTTTTTCAGATAAACGTACTTTCATTGGTTAGCAACACCGTTTCAGTGGATTATGGTTGTTAATTGTTTGAGACCACCTTGGGTGACTCGAAAGTTTGAGTAATTTTTGACGAAATTTCGAATGCACGTGATGTTTTCCTATGAAATGCTTAACAAGATTAGAGAAGACTACTCTTTTTCAATGACTGCAGCTCGGGAGCATAATGCTCTTTGTATTATGTTTGGCTTTTTTAGTGTTTAGCACTCAGGGCAGTCATCATAAAAGTAAACGGGGAAACTAAGGGAATATGCACAATAATAGTTCTGGAACGAATTTATACAGCTCTTAATCAGAAATACCAAATGATTCATCACTTGGGCCTGACCTCTACTGTAGAGCGTGACTTTAATTACTAGCCTGTACTTTAATATTTTAATGAAATGTTAAATATTTTATTGCGTGTAATGTTGATTCTGTTCCCTCCAAAATTACGGACTTGTTACATTAAACGTGTTTTGACGTGTTGTTTTGTAAACATTATGAAATAATATTAAATGTCGTATATTAAAAATGTAGAATGTAATATGTAAAAAAATCATACGTTTTCCTCAGAGTCTGAAAAAATGTGTTTCAATGATGGTACGGAAATGGGGGCAGATAATTACGTTTTTAAATGGTATTTATTGTTTAAATGATTTATATTCAATAAAAATATGAAAAAAACGTAGATTATCTCATAATACAAAGAATTATCCGACTCTGTCGTAGCCAGTAACTCCACTTCCATTCTTCTAACACATAATATTATTGGAGAATACTGTGAGATATTGTATTTTCTTGTTTTTGGGTGTTGTTGTCAGACCCAAAAGCTGGGCACATGTTTTTCTCTGTATGACGATGCGCTGAATGCGAATCAGAAGCCAGAATTGTGCCACCACCTTCCAGTTTTTTATTAAAAAAACACAGCGAAATTTACAATTTACAATTTCACGATGGTTTTTCGCGATTTCAAAAAAGCAACGGGAGGGTGATGGTACAATTCTGGCTCGGATTCAACGCATCCTCATACAGAGAAAAACGTGTATGAAGTCATCAACTTTCTTTATTTTGTGCGCCTGTGTAATTACTGTTAACAAATAGATAACCGGGAGGGGTCGCGTGTGTGAATTTGGACTCCAGACGTGATTATTTCATGAACATTTTGGTTTGAGAATGTTGTAAATTCTGTAATTTTCAGTACATTTTCCATAACCTTCTATTTGTATAATCCTTTTCTTATCTCATGATTGCAGGCGATCTGTCAATTCTCAGAAATTATTTTCATCTCGCGGGTTTCTCTTGATTGCAAATCTGTGTACTGCCCCTGTCGGTTGAACGTTTTAACATACTGCAATTCTTTGGAACACCTTAACCACTTCACCATTGTTACCGTATCTACAGAAAGACATTTCTTCCCAAGTTGAATGAAAATTAACGGGTGTAGATGGTCTCTATGTTGCCTGAAACACCGGCGAAGGCTCACTGCCACTGCCAAGGTTTTCGTCACCGTCGACAGCCCTCCCCCCTCCCCCCCATTTCTCGCACCGCTTCCCTTATCGTCTGCCCGCGGAGAGGAATGGAGCTCAGACGTCATTTCCCCGCCAGTGGGGAAGGGTGATCTACAGTTACTCCAGCAACACAGCCTAATAGAAAATTAGCATGTAAGCGATCGCAATCTATCCGATAACTACAAAAAACATTATGCAAAGTACAAATAATACAAATATAAGTTTAAAATTTCATGTGAGTATAATTTTCCTATTAATAAAATACTTGTCAATATGCAAACTTGCTAACTCGTATGAGCGCAATGTTACATTGTGTAGCATTTAACATAAACAGTTAACATTTTGCGATACTCGATATGTAGACCGTTAACCACTGTTAACCCGCAAGCCGGATGTCCACTGCTCATTGTACAACCCTACTCCCTCGATTGGCAAACGTCGTTTAATGCTCAACGCTCCAGGGTTAGAGTGGCTCGCGAAGAAAGAAACCTTGCAAAGTCAAACCTACCTTTCGTGCAGACCAAGCAAGTCTGAACCTTCGCGTTGGCTTAGTTCCAAAGCCATGTTATAGTCTTACGACACTGAGATCTCATTATGCGTATTACGTTTGCGATTGAGCTGTTCTGGCGGGCGTGAAATCTCACGGGCAGAAATGGATCTCCAATGGATAATCTTCGTTCTTTATCGTGAAGCCAAAAACAATTTTTTAAGGAAATGCAGCAAACGTAATTGCTTTATGGGGACTGAGTGGAAACATATTTTTTTTATCTCCCTTGTTCTCACTGTGCTCCTTGTCCTTTCTGATCCTGTTCTCAGTAATGTGCTACCGAGGTTTCAAAAATTGCAGCTCGCTTGGCCAATGGCGTGCATTTAGGGTAAGCTAGGAATGCTGCGGTGAAAAGACAACCTGGAGAAAAGACAAATAAATGTAATTATTATTTTTTTGAAATTGCGATTGCCACCAATTATGAGAAATCGGCCAGGAGTTTAATTTTCTGTTAAGGATCGATACACTGACTGGCTTGGATCGAGCCCTGCATTGAGCATACAATGCTGAGACAGAAAACGGGTGAAATAAACGAAGGTCGTAAGCGCTGCCTCCCGGCCGGAACTGAGCATTGCGATGTTCTCCGGCTAAATGCATTGGGAGTTTGCGCATGCGCTCTTGACATTCTGAAAGCTCCATTTGGTTTTATGTAGGCCTCTGTAAGTGCAGCAACCTAGGCCCACCGTCTAGGGTGGCCCTGAAATGAGCTTGCGGACGTGTTCGTATACGACGCAGTAGTAAGCGCCGCCTAAACGTCTGGAGTCGCTTCTCAAGACATGAACCAAACGTAACGAGATGCACAAAATTCGGAAGAAACGTTAACAATCTAAGTGAAATGTTTTCTTTGGTTACGGCTTCAGCAGCACATTCAGAGTAAACTGAAGGTTTCCGTATGGTGTCGTTATTGCAACGGTTTTAATTCATACTTGATGGCTGGGATTTTCCTACTACTTTAACTGTTTCGTTTTGTATTCTATGACTTAGGACAAAATTAAAACGTAGCTGAAGTACAACAGAAGCTTCGTTGACAGGAATTTATGTCCCGTCGACGGGCACGTGGGTTTTTGACAGCAGCTAGTAGCTTGGCCCCGCTGCGGCGCGCCGGGTCAATGTTTGGAAGAGAAATGTATATGGCGGTGAGATGAGTGGGCGAGCGAGGTATTCATTATTACATATTAGGAGTAGGTTGGTTTTGTAGCACGAATGAAAATAAGTAGTAAAACGTTGGGAAAAGTTTACTCTTTGCGGTCATTAGGAACCACTATTGCTTTTAACGGTATGGTAACTGTAAATATGACATGATATGGTGATGAAAGAATAAACACAAATACAACCATGTGCGAGGCGGGAATCGAACCCGCGATCCTTCGGCACTACTGCCTTAACGATCTTGGCCATCCGAAACGGTATCTTTGCGGTTTTGTTGCACCATTTAAGTCACTTTCAGAGCCTTTTGGAGGTAGAATATTAGAGTTTAATTTTTATATCCGTGAGAACGTTGCTTCATTACGTTTAATCGAGAGTTGCGCAACTGTTGCTTGCAGCATTTTCTCGGCGGCTTAACGGAGGTATGATTTCGTGGTCTTCTGACTTGTGTCGGTAAAAATGTTCAACGTCATTTGCAATTATTCATCTATTTCTACACTTAGCTGAAGTCTAAAGACCTGTCGCAGATATTTCTACAGCAGTTTCGTGCTAAGTGAGTAATCCTTGTGCACTTGTATTTAGGGATGTGAGTCGTCTTATTAACGTTGGTGAGTGTGCGGAGTTGAGATCACACAGTCCGCACGCAATAAATTATTTTAGCCACACATTTTGTTTCCTTGATATGCTCATAAGAAAATTTAATTTAAATTATTTTTCTGTAGCTCCAATTTCGGTGTAATAGTTTGATTAGTGTAGAAACTTCGTAAAGAAGTTCCTCATAGTAAAGTTACTGACTCCCAAATGGAAGTCAAGCTTATAACTTCATTTAATGTTGGGTTAACCTTCTCAGTCAAACCCTCTCACCCCTTACAGGAAATTTTGTGGTACAGTTAAACCAATCACCTTTTTGTGTGATTGGGCCATAAGATTCTACATAATTAGTGTTTTAGTTATTTTAACAGTACTTTCCTTTGTAAATAGAAAATATAGGTATTTTGGAAATGGTGTACAAGGAGGCTTGTGATCGCCAATCCAGGACGACCGCAAGGATTGGCGCGCCATTCAATCAGCTTTGCTCACCTTCGTGGATACTCTTCAACTCCATTTCCTTCTGTTCATATCTCCGTCAGCCCTGCAGGGTTGCCAGAAAGCTTGAGAGCACAGTAATTCCTAAACGTCTTGTATCAATTCCTCAGATATGGAGTTTAAATAAAAATAATTCCTAACATAATATTAGTAATTATGAATAGTAAAAATACTGAATCCCCATTAGCTAAACATTCTGATAAAAAGCTGCTACCAAAGAAGCAGGTGCCTGTGCTTTATCCAGAAATATCTGCTAACGTACCAAGATCGTTTTGTCTGTCTCATGTGGTTCGAATTTAAGTTGTAACGGGGTGCAGTAATTTGAGTTTTTACAGTTTTCAACGAGAAGGATACAGTAATATTATATTAATACTGCACGTATATTACATAAAATATAATTTAAAAAAAATAATGATCCAATCACCTACTTCGTCCTCAACATTTTTATTTCCTAATTTTCCCGTCACCAATACCCCATCCTGGCTTAAAACGTCCAATCTGGCAATTCTGCACCTGTGTCCCGTTTTCGAAATTGAATAATTGAAAAAAATATTCAGCTTTTTTCTTCATCACATTGCTTTCCCATTCCGCCAACCACGAAAATTCCACAATTTTGAAATGTAAAATCTCCAAACTGTAATTTCGGAAAGAGTAAATTCATGAGATAGGTTAGGCAGAAGAGTACGTCTTAAGGGAGTCTCGACACAAAAAAGACGTTATTATTACTATTTATTATTATTATTTATTTTATTTATTATTATTATTTATTTTAATGATTTATTATTATTTATTTTATTTATTATTATTATTATTATTATTATTATTATCATTATAGTGGCAACCCTATGGCCAAGTACTACAATTTTCAAATTTAACCAATTAAAAAACTTCCATTATCCACATAATTTTATTGTTCAAATTTTATCGGCTTAGTTTTAGGGCATCAATTGATGTCGCTGCAGAGATACGAGACATGATGTCTGACCGGGAGGTCCTAGGGTTCGCGTCCCGACGACGGCAGGATTTTCGACTTCACCTGGATTGCTAGGACGAGTTCAGCGGCTGTCTGGAGGAGACTTCTTGCGGCCGGCGGCTCGGATCGGCAGCTTACCACAAGAATGCCATCCAATGAGGGAAGATCCCGCCACCTCTATGCTCATACACTACTTACGGGACTAAGCCCTAAGCAGATAGGACTCGCTGATCAGTCATCAAATATTCCAAATCCCCTCCTACCAAGATCAATATCCCATTTTGGGGTGTAGAGTGCCCATTGTGTCCAGCGCTGCCTGGTTTCCAAAGAAGAGGCAAGAAACGGGTGTCGGCAGGTGTTCGCCAATGCAGCGCTCGTGGAAGGGGAGCTGTGAAGAAACGGCCGCCGCTGCGCTGCGGTGCGTTCTGCGCCGGTGGCTGCTGCGGGGCGCGAGCGCTCGGCGCGGCGCTTTCCGTTTTCGGCCTCGAGGACAACGGGACTTCCCCTCCGCGGCGCCAGGAGCTCAGCTCAGTGGCCGGGACGGGACGGGACGGGGCGGGGAGGGCCGGTTCACTTTTTCATTTTATTTTTTATTTCAGAAAGAAGAGGATTGACATTGGAAGTGCCGAGCGTAATGCTTTACGGTCTGACGGATTGATTGATGGACGTGTTCGTGTCAACTGCGATGGACAGAAGGCCCGTTGGTGCATCGCGGGAGGTGGTGGTGTTCCCCCTCCCGGTGGGTGGAGAGATTCGGTGCCAAATGCAAAACAATGGCTATATTGCAGCATTCGACCTCATTAAATACGAATATATGAAAAATGAAAAAAATTCAAAATGGCGGATTCAATATGGCAAAAGACATTTGGAGAAACTTCGAAGAATGAAATAAAATGAGTATATATATTTTCGAAATTACTGATTAAGAATATGATATCAAAAATTCAAAATTCAAAATGGTGGATTCAGTATGGTGGATAATTATGGAAAAACGTGGGAAAATGCATCCGAAATGACTATTAGAGTTTTCAATTACGTATAATATTTTAGACAGCCATTAGTAAAAACATTTACTTTTAGATGTACTGCATGCTCAAGGTGAGACGATGCTCAAATGATAAAAAAAGTACTTTTGTCTGATCGTGTTCAACTGTTCTTAACCCTAGATTACAAAGCCGTCATCTCCTAGACAAAGAAATTAGTGCCAAACGTTTACCCCTCCCCCTTCCCCTCACTCGATTATTAAACCCTGTGTAGATTCATTGTGTGACTAGAGGGTGCAATACACGTATGGTTATGCCCAAGCATATTTGTGGTATGTATCATATAAACCCGCGTCGTCCAATGGACTACGCCATTGTAGTTACTTAGTGATATTTTAGTGCTTTATTTGCTAATGTGGTAAATAATCAATACAAAATCCTTGTTTTGTAACATTAGGTATTGATCAGAACATTTAGCGACCATAATGACTGTATGGCGATCATAATAAAGATCGCGTGACGAGTTACTTCAGTCACAAAACCCATGTGTACACAATACCAAGCAAGTGTCTGCTGGGAGAGTCTAGTCATTTAGGAGTTTCTCTAAAACCTTTTAAAATTAATTAATAATTGCTTATCATACATGTTCAATCCATTATATTTCATGTTTGATTGGGTAAAAACTCATTTTTACAAAGTAGTCTACCTCGCTAAGCCTTTGTAATAACTCCTGGTACACGGCGCATTTGTAGTCATGGATTAATGTAACATGGTACACTAATACTGGTATTTTCATTGAAATGAAATAAAAGTCAGTATTGTTGAGTAAAAATATTATGACACACGTGGTTAGAGTGGTTTTATTTTCTTCTTAGGATTGCACTCCTCGTCCTATCGGCCTCGTGACGCAACCTCTTTCTTGCGAAATAAAATGTAATTTTTACTAGTCCTATCACAAAAGAGCTTTTTTCGACAGTCATTTGTAAGACTAGTTCTTTCGTGATATCAAAATGCAATTTTTAAAGTTCAAATTGACTGTGAATGCAACAAAGAAAACAAAATGCCTTCGCCTTGCTGCTACATAAGATTACAATAAAATAAGTTAAACATTCTCTAGTAGATTTTTTTTGGATTTTTGTCCAGGTTTTTGGCATTTTATCCCATTATGCGTCGGCTTACTGGGGATTTTCTCCCCTTTTTTTGTTTTCCCAGCGGGGCATCGCCGGCATGTGTGGTGCTGCATGTAAATGTAAGTTCGCGTAGTGTGAAAGGGGAGAGCTTAGGTGAAGGTAGGAAAAGTCGCGCGGTCCGTGGGCCAGTCCCCGTCCGGCATTGTTCGGAGAAGCCGGCCGCTAGTGTGCTCCTCTAGGCCGTGGCTGAATTCGACCTAGCAAAGAAGCTAGTTTGGAAAATCCGCCACCGCCGGGACGTGAACCCTACGACCTTCTCGGTCAGAGTCACTGGAGAAACAACTGCGTTTTCCAGCTGGGGCGTACTGGAAGTTGAGAGGATGCGGTTTCGACCCCGGCAAAGTGACAGACATTTGCGAGTGTGTTTAGCATGGGTGACCGGGAGAGGTAGCATCAACTGATGTCTTTGCAGTGCCTCTGCCCGGGAGGTTTTGGGTCCCGACGGTGGCAGCATTTTTGACACTAGCTAGGTTGATTTTACCCGCTGTCAGGAGGAGAATTCTAGCGGTCGGCTGTTCTGACCGGTAGTTTTCCGTGGTTTCTCCGATCAACACCAGGCGAATGCCTGAGCAGTTCCTTAACAAACGGGCGACGAACCGCGCGCGATCTTTCCCTCCCATTCCTTGTCATATCCTGCCCCTTACACACACAATTACATGCACTACACACTATCACACATGCCGGGAGACCGGTCGGGAGCCTAGAGCTTGTCCCGGCTGGAGCGGTGCCTCGCGGGTGGAAGCTACCTGGTTGAGCAAAGTCCCGTTAGCCGACGCTAAACCGGCGCCAGATCTCGTCATCCTGCGGGACAAAGATCACAGCCACGACCCGAGCAAAACATGCACTACTTTTACGGTACTAATTACCTTAGCAGTTGACCCGCCCAGAATCTCAGTCAATGAATCATTTAGAATGGGCGAGTTTTGACGCTACTCGGAATCGTATTCATTGGCCGACTGTAGGCGAATTTAGTGACAGATCAGTAGTTTCCATGTTTTACCTTATCACATCTTGCCAATTCCTTAACAGCGTGGTAGAATACGGACCACGTAGGCGCGATCCTTTCCCTTCCTTCCCTTCCTAATCTGTCCTCATTTCCATCCTTAGGGCCGAGCGAAGGGCCAATTGTGTATCCTCGATTCAGAAAATCTCTGTCAAGCGTTGGTGGTTCGAAAAGCAGCTACATGCTCCGAGACCCCCCGAGGCGCTAAATATGTCCCGAAGTGGGAAAACCGGAATGTAACTCAGTTGAGAGAACAGGTTCTCTGACCACTCTTGGGGATTTCAGAAGGTTTTTATTTTCCGATAACACTTTATGCACAAGACACCTCTTAGATACACTCGGAACAAGCAATCACTTCCTGCATATTATGCGATACAACGGAACAAATTTGGGTTTCTGTATCGCAAAATTAAGAATATCTAGAATGCAATGAGTTTTATATTCTTAGACACATTGTGATGAGATAAATCGTGAAGATACTTAAGGAATGCGCGCGCAGATGACTGTAACGGCATGAACCTCCAATTGCAAATGAGAGCAGAAGAGAAACACCAGAGTTAACAGAAGCTGCTACAGAAGGCGTTGGAGTTGGGGCTGTGGGACGTCTCCCATTATTAAGAAAAAACTGTTTGAGCGACTACTAGTGTTGCCAATGAATTTTTCAGTTTTACACAACTGAAATTATTAAATCAGATCATAATAGTTTTAGATTATTACGATTATTGTCATTGTTACTGACGACATTAACTTCTCAGATTACTGTACCGGAGAGATCTCAATATCTCCTTGAAAACTAGTGATCAATTTCATGATGTTATTATGTAGTGCCAGGTTTATTGTGAAAGGGGGCAGATCTGTCGCCATACCGCAATCTGATTTAGGCCATTACTTAGAGAAGGAATGTTCTATTTATTTTACTTGCAGTAAATGGAATGCATTGCTCACACTTCACTGTTCCCGAAAGAAGGCATGTCAATTAATGAGATTCTGTTCTACAAAATACTAAGACTTCAACCGAATCCAGAATCCGAATGGAATAGTCTAGTAGGCGGATCTAATGAGTTCTTGATGAAAGTAGGCTAAAGGAATTGCTGGAATTTCTTTGCTTCTTCGCACCTTTCCTACGTTTCTTATGATATGTTCTCTTTGGACACATGTGATCGAACCGCAATGCCTCAGTAAGAAAAGTCAAGCTGGCGCGAATCTCGGCCACTGATTCAGAAGGGAATGGAATGTCATGGCGTCTAATTTTTTTTTTGAATGATTGTTAAGATCACTTGAGGTTCAAGTAAAATTTGTAGCTGTCGAAACAAAGGGGTTACTCTAAAAAAAAGGAAAAAAAAGGATTGGATTATTTCGAGTGGCGCTTGCAGTTCGGAATTGGACTTGCTAGAATCCACTGCTCCGGAAGAATCCACTGCTCGCCGCCCGCCTATGCGACCGAACTGTATTTACTTTAAAGGCTCTGGGTTGACGGGAGCCGACGTGTCGACCCTCATTTCGTGGTCTTTTTCAGAACCGTGTAAATATTAAAGAATAATATTGTGTAGTAAAATATATACACTACAATAATTGTATTGAATGTAATGACACATTTTTTCTCGTTTAACAAAATTTTGTTGGTCCGTCCAAGAAGCTCGTCTGGATCCACTCCTGCGGTCAGCCTTCCCACGACTCTGGCGGCGGAACCTACGACTGTGTTTATTTTATCTGACGGCAAATCAAGGCTATACAAGCGGAAGTTTCAAGCGCTGGAACTGCGTGCAAAATTGTATATTTTGTTTATTTTTTGCGAGTAGCTACTCCAGTTCGTATCGGCAGCTAAAACTATGCATCTGATCCACATGTGATCTGAGCTCGTCTAACAAAAAGCCGCGGCGTGTTTCGACAGGCCATTCTCTCGCCAGAGGTTGCGTGAGGCGGCGGTGGCGTCTGGGGATCCTCTTCGCTCTCTCCCCCTGGCTCGGCGCTTGTGCGGCGGGGAACGGATCCGCGGGGCGTGCGGCAGAATGCCTGCGCGAGGGAGCGCACGCCTGGGCTTTCTCCCGCGGGGCGGGAAAATCCTCCGGGCGATGGGCGATAGATTTGCGATGCGCGAGCGATAGACGGGGCGCTGCAATCGCGTCGCGTTGCGCCGCGCGGAGCACTTTCTGCGAAGGCGCAGAAGCCTCGCTGGCCCCGCCCACTGGTCGTCCCGACCCACTGCCTCTTTCCCCCAGGTTTACTCCCCCCTCAGGTTTACTCCCCCCTCAGGTTCACTTCCCCCTCAGGTTTACTCCCCCCTCAGGTTTACTCCCGCCCGGTTTACTCCTCCCGCGTTTTACGTCCCCCCGCAGGTTTACTCCCCCGCAGTGTTTACTCCCGCACAGGTTTACTCCACCCGCAGGTTTTACTTCCCCCTCAGGCTTTACTTCCCCTTCAGGTTTTACTTCCCCTCAGGTTTACTTCCCCGCTTCCTCAGTTTACTTTCCCCTCAGGTTTAACTTCCCCCGTTTTTCTCCTAGGTTTACTCGCGCCCTCAGGTTTATTTCCCCCTCAGGTTTACTCCGCCCTCAGGTTATTACTCCCCCTCCAGTTCTCCGCCCTCAGGTTTACTCCGCCCTCAGGTTTACACTCGCCAGGTTCTCCTAGGTTTACTCCGACCCTCAGGTTTGACTCGCCCTCAGGTTTACTCCGCCTCTCAGGTTTACTCCGCCTCAGGTTTACTCCGCGCTCAGGTTTACTCCCCTCAGGTTTACTCCGCCTCAGGTTTACTCGTCGTTCCGCCCTCAGGATCTTACTTCGCCCAGGTGCTTATTCCCGGCTGTCTCACTCCCCGCTGCTCACTGTTTTACAACGAAAGGAAGCTTCTCGGACAATTCCATCCTATCAAGAACACTAATATTATAATATGGAACTAATGCGCAGTGTAAGTTTTTGTTGCTGAAATGCAATATTTATGACTTCCGATGCATATTTTCCCTTCCAGCATGTTATTGACAACTAACCAGAAATATACAAAAGATATTTAAGAAGTGGTCAAAAAACATGACATGTCAAATTTACTTACGTTAGGGAATTATTGTATCTTGTAAGAATGATTTTGAAGAGAGTTTAAGTATTGTTGAGCTATTAAATTATTTTTGTCTTATTGCTTACTTTGGTTTGTCAATCAAAGTTCGCCTCTGAGAAGCTTTTATCCGATTTATAAACATTATGAATATCAAAAAATAAACAGTTAATGACACTGTCAATAAATATAAAAAGACAGAATCATTACGGGAATGAAATACTTTGGAGCCATGACTGGGTTATGTCACACGCTCGCTAATACTTTTGCATCGGTTAATTAATGTACCTAACTCTTATGAACCATTTTGTAAATAATCTAATTTCATTTGTCCAAGCGTAGATACATCCGCGTTGCCACCCTGGCCGAGTGGGAGCGCCGGCAAATCGCCCGCAAGAGTTGACAAGAGGCGCGTGGGGGGAGGGGGACTAGCTACTTTCCATGCCTTCCCCCCACGCTTCGCGATATTAAGCGGCCGCTGGTCGAGTGGCGGGCCTTCACAGCAGAGCTGCAAGGCCTCGACAACGAATTGGAACGCTCCAGACTCCCACTTCTTTCCGCTTCGGCCGTGGCCCGCCCGTCGCCTGCCTCCATCTCTCCAGAGGATCGCATCGGCCCCACACCATGCGTCGCCGCCCGTCGCGCCCGTCGCCGCCCCGTCGCCGCCCCGTCGCCGCCCCGTCGCCGCCCCGTCGCCGCCCCGTCGCCGCCCACGTGATACGATGGAGTTTTGAAGCCAAATCGGTCTATCCGAAGGAATTTACGAAAATATCCTTCTTAATAACTTTTTGAAAACTATTTTGAGGATTCACTGTCGAGAACAAAGTATCTATATTATATCGTTTGATGGTATAAATATAGTAACATTACGTTTCACTTAATGCAAACGCTCCAGAAGCATGAGTCAGACTTGATGATAGTGAGAACTTCACTAATCTGTGCTCTATTATTTCTTATTGTTATTAACAGGGGGAATTACTTCCGGCCGCATTATGCCCAAGGACGTGCTATGAGCCGGGTAGACAGCTGTCAAGTTTCTTACATTTGAAGAAAGGAGTCTACGTACATGATTTTAATATGATATTTAATTACACTTCTTGACGCATTTAAATGTCGAGACCCGTCATTTTAATAGCGTGTTGGAACGTCAAACCAACACAGTTTCTGAAAAGCGAGAATCGAAGAGCGGAAGTCGTCGCCAGCGCAAGCGCGTTTGTTGACGGTGTCCTCTCATGTTGTAAATTCTAATGTTGGACTTACATAACAAATACGTTTCCGCAATATCTTTCAGCAATTTGTTTCTGCATCTTGCGGTCATCTTTACACTAGCAAGAGCAAGGAGAGGCAATATATTGCTTGAAAGATCTGAGCAAGATCTTCCCCGCAAGATATTGCCGATCGCTTTACATTAGGAATATTTGTTGCCGTGTTTCGTGACGGCACGAGGAAAATTGCGCATGAAATTAAGTGAGTTTATACCTCACTCACATCCCGACATAACTAGTGGAAGGCAGAAGATGAGGTGTGGTCGCACTTATTGTGCTAAATGAGGAGATGAAGTAATGCCCACAATTTGTGAGGACGTTTGACTGAATTTTAAGAAGAAAGGAAAAGGAGGTTTGTGCGAATTAGGTAGAAGTGTCAGAATATTTTTCATGAAATAAAATGATTTCTTGGATTTCGATTCCTGTGGGAGCAAAGTAATTTTCTTTTAATAAAAAGTTTGGCAAAACGTTTTAAAATATCCATTTCCTACAACTGATCTATTATAGAGCAACCTTAGTTTTTTTTAGATTAGATAAATATCTAAATAATTTTTAACGTAAAAACTCAATAATCAGGGGCATCTATGGCTGAATCAAAATTTGAACTTTTGATAATCAACCATAGAGAGAATATTTACTACTTTTATTGTCGTAAACCATTTCCACTCACTCATCTTACGAAAAAGTGTATATTAAAATGGAAATATTACATCTGTATACTACCGTACGTATTTCCTACGCAAGTGACCGTGGTCATCATTGGCTTCTTTCAGCAATATCTTGCTCATACTTTAATCCAATTCTAGTCCCTGCAACAGCCGGAAATATCTTTTCGCGGATGGAATCACACGAGTTTACATTACAACCGGAATATTTACCAAGAAATATTGCCAACATCAGAAATATATATTGACGCAATGTTTACATCGGCAACTTTTCTTGCGAAATAATATTGCTCGCCATTTTCTTGCAAGTGTAGAGTCAGCTTAAGGCGCTGCGCAGGCGAGCGTCCGAGAGGTGGCCGTGGCGAGCGGTGCGCTCGCCCATGTGCGAGTGTTGCGTCCGACGCTCAGCAGTACATTTGTGTAGTTTTGTGAACGCACGTAAAGTGCAATGCGCGTTCACGCCACCGCGGTGGGACCATTCCTACCCTTACGGGCATCTATGGCCTATCCTGCAAATTAAAGAGAGAAACAAAGGTCAAAAAAGACTTTAGCCTACCGGCGCGCGCATTGCGTGTTTTGTAATACTATGTTTATGCCCCGGTCCCCCTTCTGTTTCAGATTGCTCTTACTCCAGAAAGTGTTTTGGTCGCCTATACTTCGCCCTTTGATTGGGTTGGTATGAGGCGATCGCGGAAATGAGTTCATTTTCCGAGTCAGCTGCTTTCTCAAAAAAATGTTTAACTAAAGTTTTTATGTGATTTTTAGCAGTGGCATTGATGCTTCGCGATGTAAAGTTTCTATACGAGTTTCTAGGGGCGCAGAGGGCGGCCCTGAGACACTCGTTTTTTGCGTCAGAGTCGTTGCAAGCGGATGCCTTAAAAGGTGGAAGCGGGGGGAGGGGGAAGCGGGGGGGGGCTTCCTCGTCGCCAGACGCCTGCGGCCACGCGACGAGAATAGTGTGGAGGGGAGGGGACACTGGACCGGAAGCTCTTGCAAGCGCCGCGCCGGCGAACGGGTTCCCGCCCCGCCCCCTCCCACCTTCGGCCCTGGCGGCAGCGGCACCTGCTCCGGCGCTGCCACCGCCGCCTCGCCACCTTAAGGCGCCCCCGCACATGCGCTATTCGGCGAGTTGGGAGCAACCGCTCGCCGATTCTCGAGTGGTGTGGACGGGTTGCTTGCGATTCGCCCAGCGCCGAACATTCGGGATTCCCCCTACACACAGCAAGTCGGTCTTTATGACACATCAAGGGGAGTGTGAACATTCGCGGAACACATTAGCAGTTGGGGATTGAGCGAACAGTAGCTCGCTGCCCGACGAATGCCAAATGTGTAGAGCCGCCTTTAACATCGCTCCTCCTTTCTGGACCCTCGCCACGCGCCTGGCGCCGCTCATCTACACTGCCCATTCCCTCGCCATTGACAGCCTTAGGTGGCTCGGGGCGTCAATAGATGTCACTGCAGTGCCTTTGGCCGGGATGGCTAGGATTCCAGTCCAGACGGTGCCAGGGTTTTAGACTCTATCTACGTAACTAGGTCAAATTCCGTCGCTGACTAGAGGAGAATTTTAGCGTACGGCTGCTTTGATCGGTAGTTTCCCGTGGTTTTTTCAATCAACCCCAGGCAAATGTCGGAGCAGTACCCTAACAAACGGGCCACGGAGCGCACGCGCTCTTTCTTATATCTTCCTTCTCCATTACCTACACACACTTACTCTTAAACTTGCATGCATTATACCATCACACATGCCGGATAATATTTTATTATTGGCGTACAGGATATTACTGACTACACTGTGCGATTAACGTGCGTAATTTCTTCCAGGACCAGCTTTTCAGCTGTATCCCTCAGTACGACAAGGTTGTTACTCCTGGAAGTGTGAATTATGAGATGGTAGGATGATGATGATGATGATGATGATGAGAGGTGAAGGGACATTCACAAGTACGGCCATGTCTACTTGTACGGACTCGAACCTGTAGCCTCCTCAGCGCAGACGACGGCTGGCGCAGCCGTCTACGCCACGGAGCTGACTTATTATTATTATTGAGAACAGAGGGGTTGATGCAGAATTTCACAGCGTTCTCCCGTTTTCCCTGTCTCGCATTCCGCCATTGCTGAATCATTATCATAAACTCGACGGTTGACTCATTCACATACACTCGACATCAGGAGTTGCAACGTGATGGTACAAAAATGAGTTACACAGCTTGCACGTTTTAACATACTTCGTTCAATTTGAATGTTTGCTCTAGAAGTATTGATAACTGTAGAAACTTTTACTTTTACTCACTTTAAGGTCTAGATTTAGATTTACATTTATTTAGTAAAAAAATAATAACCAGTAAAAACTGTATGTGACGAATGGGGGAGAAGATAACTGCGCACGTTTTCTTGAGTTCCAGAATCCCTTCCCGTCAGTTTAACTATAAATAGTTAAATGATAAGTAAACGTTTAAAATAAATAAATAAAAAACATTTATAAAAAGCGCGAGATAAGCAATAGTTGAAAAAAAATAGACATTTTCGTTTCCGAGTTATTGAAAACTTATTTACATCGGTAAACAAATTGCAAGTATAATTTTTCTGTATTGATAACAAAATAGTTACTCGCCCTTACCTCTACTCCTATCATACAAGCAAAAGGAGAGTTCAACAAAACGTGCACAAAGTGAAGCTACATTTACGTTCAGAAGCAAAATAAGGGACCATCTCAGCATTTGCTCAATGGATCAGGGAAACTGGACAAAACCTGATCGAGATGGGGGTCATTGACCCGGAAGCTAAAGTAAATTATTTGTTACAAACATATAAAGTCTTTAAAAACAATATACAATACAAATGTTAACTAATTCAATATATATCACTATTTTGTTAAATAAACATTAGTTTTCTTTTTGATAATCACTATAGTCTCTAATTGTATGGAAACAGTGATGCAGCAGAATTTTTTTTACTTTTAACTTAAATTTGTAAATTTGTTTAATTGATTAATGTCATCTGGCAATGTGTTGTAAAGTAACTTACATATATTGTATGTGGATTTCTGATAGTGAGCTGTTGATACTGACACTTGATGAACGTCTACTTCTATTCACAAACTGATCTGTAGCAAAATTCAGTATATGTGGAAAATACCGTACTTACAAGGTTCGGATTTATTGTTAGTAAACCATATTGTGGATAGTAATTTGCGTGTTGTGTCGTTATTGTTTTCTTAAGTACTTCATCTTTGTTGAGCTTGTCTACTAAAAATCTCTCTGACTCAACGTAGGCCGAAGGTGAAAGGCCAAAATCCCCCAATCTCCATTGTTTTGGACTCGGTGATATGAGGAAGTTTGACTGCTACGTCCAGGAGCTACATCTTTTAAAATCAAAGTGTCTCGAATCCTATCGTGAAGGTTTTTTGTCTAGGTAGCATACAAGTTCTCACGGACGAATATCCCACGCATTCAGCATTCGACAAAGATTGAGTAAGAATGTGGGCACCGAATAGCTTTCCATTTCCTTCATCTGGTCTGACCGAATCATTAAGAAATAATGATCTAAATGATGATAATTATCTACACCTTAAAACCTAGGTGATAAGACAAATTCGATCACTAAAACATGTAAAAAATATGCAATACACACCTCTAACGTTTTCCAAAACGTTATTCATGGGAATTTTTATCGTCTTTATAGTTTTCTAATTAATGGATTTTAAAAGTGTACGCAATATTGAATAGGAGAAGGAATGAATTTGAATGAATGACCTTGCCTTTGGAAAATCAGTTATTGTTTGGATTCAACAATATCATCTGAACTGCATGTATGTATGTTGAAAATAATCTGCATTTTGTGCCAATTCGGAACATCGCATTGCGTTTTCCACAAAAAACCTTGGTTGCATCCATTTCATTCTATACCAGCTGGCGTAAATTAACCGCAGTCTTCAACCAATACTAAAGCATTTTCCAAGAATTTCAGCACTGCTTCTTAAGCACATGCGTAAGCAGAGGGGGCCCGGGGGGACCAGGAAGGCCGTGGTCCACGAGGTAGTAGTCCAAGGTAGTAGTGCCCCATTGAAAATGGGTGTGATAAATATTTTATTTCCGTAAATATTTACAATCCCTGATTTTCCCCATTTTTTTTCGGAAAATAAGTCATTTAAAAAGTGTGTTTAATTTCGAGCGATTTACAAACAGCTAAAATCAAGGGACCACTATTTTTTTATGAACGAATAACATTTCAAAAATGATAATACACAGAACACTTAATTACAGTCATTTACGCTAATATGACAAACAATAAATTTGAAAATTTTTTATAAGAGTTTCGGGGAAGAGGTTCTCTTTTGGCTAGCTGAAAATGATTCAACATAAATTAGCAAAGGCAAATCAGAGCATCAACTGATCACTGCGGTGCTTCTGGCTGGTAGATCATAGGATTCGAAGCGGCAAGATTTTTCGACCCTAGCTAGACAGCTAGTTCGAATTCAAATGCTGGCTGAAGTAGAATTATAGCGGCCGAATGCTCTGATGGTAGTTTTCCGTGGTTTCTCCGGCTAGTGCCAGGAGGTGTACCGTAAGAAACGAGCAACGGATTGCGCCCGATTTTTCCTTCCTTTGCCTTGTTCCATCTCCACTCCTTCCATACCTACACTTATAGGACTAATGACTTTAGCAGTTGATGCGCCCGGATCATTAATCAATCAACATTTAACATAAAATCATTTGTAATCATTTAACTTATAATTAACGAAAAAAATGTCATTTGTTAATATAAAATAATTCAATGGAAAAACGAGTTTCAGACTTGTAGTGATCCCCTCCTCTGGTTTTTGGTTGTGCATGCCAATACTCGTAGGAAACCGAGTTAAAATCCTCTCGCAAATAAATCTGCTGGGAGGTCTCGAGTCCTGTTTATTCTCACGGAGTGGCGGGAGACTCCTGGGTAGCGGGATAGAGAGAGGGGACTGGGCCCGTCCTGAAGGGTGCCGCAGCGGTCTCCGTTTTTCTCCACGAGGCCCGAAATCACTCCCAGAGCACTGGCGCCCTCTGCGGTCCTGAACGAGGCCCACCCGCCCGCCCCCGCGCTGCCGAAAGTCCACGTGCGCACCGGGAGAGGTGGCTCAGGGCATCAACTGATGTAACTGTGGTGCCTCTGACCGCGAGGTCTACTTCAGAGACCCACTGCTGGCAGGATTTGCGACTTGAACTAGATAGCTAGGTCGAGTCCTGTCAACACCAAACGAATGCCGAAGCAGAAACCTAACAAACGGGAGACACGATCACTCCTTAATAAACAAACGGGAGGCGCGCAATCTTTCCTTTCAGCTTCTTGCACTATCCACACCCCTTGCACACACACTTACACATATCTCTCATATATATTTATATATTCATATGTTTATATATTTATATGTTTATATATTTATATGTTTATATATTTATATGTTTATATATTTATATGTTTATATATTTGGGGTCCTACCTCCAAATTTCTGCAGTGTGTGTCACTCTTCCGAGTGCAATTTTGCCTTATCATCCGATGACTTTGTCCAAGGAGAAGCCAAGAGCTTTTGTCCTTTATCTTTTGTTTTTTTCTGTAACTTCTTAAGTGTTCGACGTTCTTATCACACGACATTTAGTGTCGAGCATTGCGCAGGAACGTCATAACAATTGAAAGATGTTAATCTGAGAACAATGTCATGTGCAGGCGTCAAGAGTGTGGCCTAAGCTTGACTCATAGCCTTGTCTCAATTGAAATAGAAAAATGGGCGGGAAGATTGGCAGTGGATTTGTGTACTACGTTTTTACTTTCGTTCAAAACATGCCAACTTGAGAACATTTTATGTGTTTCTACGATCACATGTGTATAGTTTTAATATTATGTAATATTATTGCATATTAATAAAGTGTCGAGATATATAAGATAATGATTTAGACGAATATTTTGAAACTGCCTAAGAAACAATATCTGTTACAAAACTTCGAAAACTCTTTTCTTAATTTTTTAGAGGAAAAGTTCATTTAAAATTTGTTAATACTTTTTTGCTATGATAGGTGAAGTGTTTGCAAAACTCAAATGTGCCTTTTCAATTCCTAAAACACTGCTAACGCGTTTGGTTCTCTAGGCTAATTAGCCAATCCGCTTTTCCCCACAGTAAAACTATAGCCGGATCCTGTAACCGGACAGTTCCTTCTTTCTGAATAATGAGAAGTATCGACTCGACAGGTGCTATATAAGAAATATTTATTTTGTTTAAACTTGTTTAAAGAATTTGAACTTTTCGAAAAAATTCTAGTGTTTGGCTGCTCTGATCGGTAATTTTCCGCGGTTCTTCGATCAACACGAGGTGAATGCTGGAGCTGTGACCTAATGAACGGGACACAGACCGTGCGCAATCTTTCCTTCGTCTTAATTGTCCTGTACTCTCCCCTTACTTACACACACACACACACACACACACACACACGCACACACGTGCGCTACACGATAACATCCCTTACTTACACACACACACACACACACGTGCACTACACGATAACATCCCTTACTTACACACACACACACACGTGCACTACACGATAACATCCCTTACTTACACACACGCACACACACACACACACACACGTACACACGTGCGCTACACGATAACATCCCTTACTTACACACAGACACACACACACATGCACACACGTGCTTTTGCGGACGTGTAGGTCGGCATACTTGCATCAAGCGGGGGCAGAACACCGCCACCTCTCGGCATAAATCATGTACTACTCTTACGGGACTAATGATTAGAGCTTTTGACGCGCCCGGAAACACGAAATAATTAATCACACGTAGCGTCTTCTGGCAAAACTCTCTACAATCATTTTTAAAGAAATGAGATAATGGTGGAAATATTCAGCAAGTGGAATGGACACAGTTATTCTCTAATGCTTTATTAAATGCTTTCTTAAATGAAGGGATCGGTTCATGGGCAATGATGATGCGGAAGTGCAATTAACGCCCAAAGAAACAGTATTGTCTTCACTCTAACATGCGAGATTTTCGTTGCGTTTTCTAGAGCTACTCCGTAATGTCTTGTTTACGAACCCAAATAACGCGAACGCGAAAACTTGGAGTTGGCGAACTTTCACATTTACTCTTACGTTTCCGCTTTATTCACGATTCTTAAATGGGTCCATTGAATGCAAATGGCAGATAGCCGTTGCATTCACCTAACGTTTACGTTGAAGTAAATGAGAGAGTATTGGTTGCTAGCGGGTCTGTGTACTTAGATCACCAGTAAGTGTAGTGAATCCATGGAGGTGACGAAGCTGTTTCCATACATAAAAGTGTGATTCGCTCCAATTCGCTTCCAGTCAGTGGTAGAAGTGAACACGTGCAGCTGATGTCGAAAGTTCAGCTCCTTCGGATTTCAAACATTATGAACGTCTCGATCACCGATGCTGCAGAGGTATGCATATTTTGAGGTTCCATTGTGAGCGAATTTTAATCGATCGTGGTTCTTGAAGATCGAAGAGAGAAGCGGCCGTTCCGCTGAATGAACGGAGCATCCAAGCGACAATTGTGGTTGAGTCGCTACTAGCATCTCGGTGAGCAGCACCGGTTGGCGGAGTGTCTCTGGAGACTTGAAGATACTTACCTTATAAAGATAACGAATGTTATTGTGATTAAGAATATGGGATACGTAGTTAAGTGAAGCGTTAAAAGTGATTTGAGGTACACTGTATCGACTCTTAAACTTGAAGGGGATTTTAAAATATTTTACCCCTGTGAATAAACCGGTACCTAATGACTAAAGAGCAGTTGCTGTTTGTGCTTACTAACTCGGTGGTACAACTCCCGCATAATCGTAAAATATGCTTAATAGTTTGAAATAGTTAAAATAAATAGTTAAATAGTTAAAAAATTTAAATCTTTTCGATTTAAAGTCATTCAACATCGAGATATTGAGCAGTTTTAATGTATGTAAGCATTTTTAAAACAAAGAGCTTTCGTCGAGCGCTGTCTCGTTGCAAGCCGGGCCACGCACCGATGCCTGACGTCACGCTCTTATGAGTTTAACATGGCAAAGCACGAGTCTCCCGGCTTCACGCGCGTCTCGGTGGGAACAGGGGGTCATTCCTTGTGCATTCTGGTATCGCCACGACGCCACAAGCTCGTATCACTGTTAAGTGCGCTAACTCGTCGCAGGCTGCCCTGCGGGGCTGGAAAAATCAGTTTCCTGTCTTCGTCTAATACAACAGTATAGAGTACACACAATATTTCATTAATTTGTCCTTTGTTAAAAGTGCACAAGTTAGATCTATTGTTGACATTATTAAGTGGATAATTTCTTGTTTGGCGAATTTATTTTTATTTTTTTAATTAATTATTTTTCCACTTGTTTTCTTTTTGTTCGGCCATGTGGCCTTTTAAGGGTTTTAATACAATAGATTATTCATTGTTAGGAATAGGCATCCTCGGTATTTTGAGCTTGGCATCGCTGCTCCGTTTTTCAGGTGTTGGACAGGGATTGGCTTCTTTTAGTGTTTATTTAACATTTGTGTGCTTTAATGTCAGGCTAAATGTTTGATTTGGTTTTATTTCGTGCTTACGGGGGGCGAAAATTACCTTTTGGGAATTTTGATTTGATGCGGTAAGAGTGCACAGCATTACGTCATAGGTTAAATTTATCTGTTAAGTGAGAAGAGTTGTGTGTAGTATAAAAGCATTTCGAGACGTGATCTTTGATTAGATCCATACGTAGCTTCCCATGGATTTGGGAATTGGGTATAAATCAGGGTGTGTGTGTGATTTTTGTAAGGCATTTGTTTTGTACAGTCTGAAGTTTCTCTGTTGAAGAGGGTGCTGCGTTTTCCCAGACAGGGCAAGCGTATGTTAAGGTGGTTAAAATGATTGATTTAAATAACATAAGCGGCATTCAATTTTTAACGACGATTATCTATTTATTAATGGGTATAGTTTTCAAATTTTCCCCTGAGCTTTATTTACCAAAGCAAGGATATGGGGTTTCAAAGTTAATCTTTTATCGAAAAGCACACCACGATATTTAATTGGGCCAGTATTCCATTGAATCGGGCTGCAATTGATTTTTAAGTTAGGGGGCGTTCTTGGTCTACGAAGTGTGAATATTTTCGCTTGGCATTTTTCTAGATTAATTTTTATTCTCCACTGATTTGGCCACGATATTAGTTCTTCCAGATTATTTTGTATCCGATCTTGGGCTATGAGAACGTCTTCATGAGAAGTGAATAAGGCTGTGTCATAAGCGAAGAGAGCTAATTTGGGTTCTGGCATTTGTGGGATATCTGAAGTGTAAACATTAAATAGTGTCGGAGAGAGTACAGAGTCTTGTGGTACGCCTGCTGATATGTTTCGAGAGATTGATAATGGTCCATTGACTTTTACCATGAAATTTCTGTTTGTAAGAAACCTATGAATCATTATTTTGTTGTAATCAGGGAATCCCAAACTACGTAATTTATACATTAGTCCTGCATGCCAGATCCTGTCATACGCCTGTGCAATGTCTAAGAAAACTACTACAGAGTGTTTCTTTTGATGAAGTCTCTCGACAATATTTTCCGTTAGTCTCGGTAATTGGCGCGTGCGTGAAATTTTTATTTTATATTTGTTTTTTAAGTTTAAAATGTTTTGATAAGTACAGTCACTTTTGTGGAAATGGCTCTTTGTCAGCTGTTTGGGAGCGGATCTAGAGACGAATTTTGGAAGGGAAAATGTTTGTATTCAAAATGTTTTGGTCGAATGTGTCAAATTACAGATTATGTAGATTGACGCAGGCTAAACTAAATTCATTTTCCGATAAGATTTTGTTACTTTTAATGTTTATACGAAAATGTTTTTGCTTGAAACTTTCGTGACGAGTTAAAATTAATACTTACTGAAAAAGAAACTTCCCATATTTCCCTCCCCGTGGATCTGCTCCTGGCTGTGAAAAGTCTTTTGAGATTGCGTGCAGAACTTATACACGCTGTCATTTAGCTTCGACATGCATTTTGTGTGTGGTAAAAGAATTCGAAAAACATTTTTTTGGTGATTTCATTGCTCATTATTGCTGTTGCTGCTGTTGTCGTAGTGGATACTGGCGCCGATGACGGTGTCTGTGATCTGGAACAGAAAAAATCGTTCGAAACGATGTAACAGTATTTTCCGCTTTTGTTCCTGACTGATTGATCCTTGTAATAGTGAATATTAGAAATGTTAAATATTTATTTCCCTGGAATTAGACAATGAATTCAGTAGAAAACTTAAAAATAATTCCTTTTCGTTCATGATTCATTGAAGAAAACTGGATATTAAGAGAACTAGAAAGCCAACTCCACGTCTTCAAAATTTTGTAGAAAATATAATCATAAAAAACATCTGATCGAAAATTTAAAAATGATTTCATAGTAAATGTTTATAGTAAATTTAGTTTTCATGGTAAATATAGATGATTATGTGGGTGTGATTCGAAGATATCTCTATCTTGTTTTCCCAGTAAATTATTTGGAGGTGAAGATACATGTATGAAGACTTGGTAAAAAACATAACAAAAGCATACCGAATATTTTGTATTCGTTGTATAAAGATTTAAACCATATAGTAGAAAGCTTTTAACAAATGACGCTCGTGTAAAACACAAAAACAATTTGGAGTTACCATTATTTTGCACTTTTAGTATAACAAATTAGATACTATAGCTTTTACATAAATTTCATTTGGTCATTTGTTTGAGCTGTGCAGCCGACCTTGTTTGCCGACCGCGGCTGCCACTTTTAGAGTGACAGAATTGCCAACCTCTAAATATTTGAACTAACTTTTTAACTTGGGTCGCCAGAACACTCAAACTATTTTATGTTGATGATTTGAAATCAATATCGCTTCGAGGACCTAAATCACTAGAATAGAGGATCCCACTGTTCTGTTGCATTGTGTGCCTCTTAAAGAACAAAAGACAGCTTTCTCCACTACGCTTGGAGGATTTTGATTTTATCTGCAAAACATACAATGCTTGAAAAATATTGCTAGTTTTATTCTCGACATATTATAATAAGTTACGATGGTGAAAGTGCATGGTGAAATTAATCAGCGTCAATATTTTGAGAAATGATAATGAAATTTTGAGAATGAAATTTTTGAGAAAAAATAGCCTGTTCCACGCTCTATATTGATTCAATTTTTAAAACCGTTTCAGTCGGTAACATTTGACCGGCTAACCCATAGAGAGGGAAACAATTTGACTGTTTATAATCTCTTCCTTTATTTTATCTGAAGGATGACATCGCGAATCCCACGTCTTATTCTTGTGTCAAAGGAAACTGAATCAGAAGAACGTGATGCACTAGGCCGCTTTCACCGCAAAGTGCTAGTCGCAGATTTCAACGACGTTGAGTAAATAAATCTTGCACGTTGGACACATTAGTAAGATATGGAAAGTAATTGAATCATATTTTAGTCGGTTCCTGATGTTAATACAAAAGTTACAGGGATAGAGTTTGGTTAATTATTTTGTAATGAAAATTATATGATCTGTGAACTCGAAATTATGTGAAAAAGATAAATAATATTAATTGATTCCACGTGATTGTGTACTTGATTTGTTGGAAAAAAAAACATATTGAAATTTCTGGGTTTTCCCGTTTTTCTTCCTTATTACTCAACGATAATGGTTAAACCAGCACGCAAAAGCCAACTTTGTTTGCATTAATCACAATATAATGTCTAACACTGTATCTTAACGCTCATGTAGGATACTGCAGAATGAACGATGAGAGCATTAATATTCTGGAGACAGAACTAATACAATCATTATCTTATCTCCCTAAAATTCAAGCCAACCAACAACCTCTCTGCAAAATTAAATTTTCCGTGCCCCAAATTAGTTTTTTGCAGTCTTGTACTCACATTACAATTTTCTTTCTTTTATTATGATTATTTTGTTCTTGTTTCTTCTCTAATTTTCTGTTCTGCTTTCTTCTCTCCCTTCTCTCTCTCTCTCTTTCTTTCTCCTTCCAAGCATCTCTCTTTTCTTTTTTGTTCATTTTTTTCTTTTCCTTTTTTCGGGACCGATTAGGAAATATTGGCGCACAAGTCTCAACTGATTAGTAATCTACAAGGACATACCCAATGCTGGCGGTTGCGGCTCTAAACGTCAGTGCCCTCAAACTGTTAACTGATTACAAATGCTTTTAAGGTGCGTACTTGCCGGTTCGGTTTGTAAAAAAAACCTTTCAAACTAACACGAGAACAAACAATAAAAATGGAAATGAACAAAACGCAACGAAAAATTTGTGTTGTGGCTGGGCTGTATGTACTTCAAAATGCCTAGACACAAATTTTCGTTAATTTTCATTTGTATTTTGTAGGACTTGTACTCGTCTAGAATAGTGACCAAGCAGAACTTATATATTTCAAGATTCTTTGCTTATCTGAAGTAAAGTAGACCGACCACGGTCCTTATCGACGATGAACTCATATGTAATAAAATACAATGTTTTTATTCTTTTCCGATATTTATTTTAAACTAATCATACCCACCCACATTGCTGGGATCAGCGAATGGAAGAAAGATCATAATTTACTCAAAAGTGTTTGGATGTTCAAACAAGACTTTCCTGAGTAAAATGTTCATTCGTATTTTGTTCTTTGTGGTCAGATTTGAATTGGGTTCATAATTTACGTATGACTCGTATTCATTAAAATCGGTTGAAACATTTAGGAGAATATACGTAGAATAAATGTAATGTCCATATTTCAACAGATTCAATCTTCACTGTTCTCAATTCCAATAAATACAAGACCGTTACAGTAAATAACAAAGGACAGGCTTATTCAGACAGAGGAATAATACATATGGGATAATACTTCGCAGGACAACCGCCCAAGATTAATGCACTGATAGTAGAAAAACCAACGAAATAGTCATAAACATTTCTCTGGGTATCGATGGGATTCTCACCGTAAATTGATAGTAGTCCATGAGTGGTGCAGATGTCTTTGCAATGTGTTGGAAGTATAATGAGTGTTGCAATAAAATACTAAGATCGGAGACGATCTATATCTCAAACACGATTAAAAGTGGTTCGTTTCGGAGGAGAGTTTTTTATTAAATTTTATTTTTACATTGACAGTACAACGTTCAGCCGCGAGACTCTTCCGTTGATTGACCGAGTTACTTTGTATCAACGAAGTGTGAAGGGAGTAACTTCTTGTCACCTCTCTGATAGTGAATGCATGATAGGTGATACCTTCAACCAAAGCTATTACGAGGAAAAATATTGCAACATTCGTTAGACGGTGATGTCTGGGTTTAGAGAAGAATACGATGGGTGAGACAGGTGCATGCATGAAAATCGGAGGAGTGGACAACCGAACAGTTTGTCGAAAACGCTTTATCGCTGTGAACGCAACTGATGAGTGTTTCTGTCTGTGCAGGAGGAGCAGGTGGAGGAGGAGGAGGCAGCGGGGCGCCCAGGCGCCGTCGCAGCGCCCCCGCGTGCTGCCCGCCGCCCGCGCCGCCCCCGGCTCCGCCCCCGGCGGCCC
>BOPP01000020.1:12481596-12509903 GCA_017312745.1 Gryllus bimaculatus
TGTGTGTGTGTGTGTGTGTGTGTGTGTGTGTGTGTGTGTGTGTGTGTGCCCGCGAGCTGAGTTGAGCCTTGCTTTGCTGAGCTGTGCTCAGATGAGCTGCGGTGTGCTCAGATGAGGTGTGGTGTGCTCAGATGAGCTGGGGTGTGCTCATATGAGCTGGGGTGTGCTCAGATGAGCTCTTCGAGCTATCAGCCCAGAACTGTCAGCCCAGGTAATTCACGTAATCCACAAAAGTCAATGTTTGTATTTAAAGCACTGTCGCACCGTTAATTCGATTGCGATAAAACTTCGTCAACTTGTGCTTGCACTTGTGCGAAGATTATAGGCATAGTACAATGGGAATGCGAGTATGTCCGTCGCACAATAGGGGTATTTTTAATTATGATGTATAAGTTTATGGTCACTCACGCGCCCCTGAACCGGAGGTCTATGCAACACGCCGCACCTTGTAAAAGTATTAATCGCGTCTTCGCTTCAGATTCTGCGATTGTGAAATATCGGCCAGAATTATTACCTGAACGTTATCTCGGAAAATTTCCTAAGACGGTGTTATAGCGAAAATATGGGAGAACTTAAGGGTAAACATTTTATCCATAGAATACTTGTCGAACATGTTCAAACGACGACATAAAATAAACTATACTCAAGTTTTTCTTCTACTGGAATTTTTGCAAAACGTAGCGAAAAACGTGATTAAGAATCACGTAACCAGTGACGTATGAAGTGTAATACATTGCAATAGCGAAGTATTGCCGGGTCTTCTAAGTATTGATAAAGATGAATTCTAGAAGATAATCAAATCACAATGTGTAAAGTTTATATAGGGTATATAACACATTTCAAACCAGACTAATTTCTGGGTAAATTTATCATGAACGGTACTATAATAGTACATTAGTATCTAAAACATATTGAAATTTCAAAATAAATACAGTACATTTTAATGCAGATTTAAATGTTTACTTATACTGAAGGTAGAACTTACTCAAGAATCGTGGTCAAAGAAATGTGCAAATATTCAGGTGTGCTAAGATTCTTCTTCACCTGTCTTCCGTAAGCTTACGTCGTTGGTGCTAAGGTAAACAAGGACATCACCCCTGGGGTGAGGAGGGCGTGTCCTCTAATCATTTTTTGTTTGTGGGGAATATTGGAAGGGATGCCCCGAAAATTCGAACTTTTTCTTTTGAATTGACCTCCCTTAATAATTCAGCACTGGCGATGACTGTGGTTGGTACCTCGTCGGAAGGGGGCGGGACCGAGAAAGTGACAGCCGTGGTGGCTGTAGTTAGGCCCTTGGTTTAGTCGGGAGTGTGTGTCCGACACCGAAGAGTTCTTGAGGAAGGGCGACCCGCACATTGTGACTGCAAAGTTGGTATCTCTGAGCTGGCACTGCGGCCCAACTAAGACTCAATTTGGAGACCCTCCGGCGCATCCGATTGTCAGCCTGATCGCGAACTTTGCGCGATCCGAGGGATGTAAGATTATAGTTGAAAAGGCGAAGGTGCCAACTTAATGACATGATTAATTCAACCTCGTATTAACTAAGTACCCGTAGGTATGGATCACATTAGAATGGTTCTCCTTAGAAAACGGTCCAGTCCAAAGGCGATTTGGTTAATTCACCTGTGGAGCTGTGGCAATTTAGACTCCAAAGCTGTCAACATCTCACATGAAAAGCAATTTGCTACGGACTGAAGTAATTTGGATTGGCATGAAGGTTATTTTTGGAGAAGAATTTTGGGTGAATACTTTTCTCTGGAATTGTCTAAATCACGCACCTTCTGCGACTGTTCACTGCACATTGGGGTAGGTTGAGGTACATCCTTTCATTAACTACACTAAGCAGATAATGGTTTTCCAACTGCCGGGGTTTTGGAACAGGGATTTTCCAGTGCCATCATACGCCGAATTACACTATAAATCCATTTATTCTCATAAAAGGACAAAGAAAAAGTGGCCAGAAAAACTACTAGAAATGATACATTTGAATTTTTTCTAATTTAAGAATCGAAATTTAAAAAAATTGCGGAATACGAATTATCCTTGAACTTTATTTTAAAACAGGAATACATGACATATGCGATATAATTCCATTATTGATAGTATTGGTTATCGGTGTACCCTAGAATTCAAACATCCATACCTAATTATTCATACTTAGTCGTAAGGAGTACCGTAATACTTAATATTGTATCGTTACACGACTACATTGAAGGAAGAAAAATCTCCGAAATTCGTAGCTCGGTAACTCTCGAATATATGATGTCAAATTCACTCCTTCTCTCGTGTAAGCATTTGAGCATGGAGGTATTTCGTAGCAGTGAGAGCGACGCAATATGAAGCTACGCGATCAGCGATTCTTTCGCGAGCGCTGCCTGTGTGTGCGCGGGTCTTCGGGTTTGTGGAGGAGGAGCCAAAGGAGTGCTTCTGGACATGCGGCGGTCCCCCCCCTCCCAGCAGATGTTTTCTGCGGCATCAGCTGCCTCCCACGCACAGCTGCCCCTCGCTTGCTTTTCACACGAGCGCGCCACTGGGATTGTTTGAGCTGGGATTTAAAGTCATTTTAGCGTAGGCTTCCGCGGCCGGAGTCAGTATATAATTGGCTGTCCGGGTGACGCCGCGTCCATGGCGAAGGTGGCGACGTTTCGGTCGCCATTCTGCCACCTTCCACCATTACGCCCTGAGGAAGGTCGCAGAATGGCGACAGAAACGTCGGCACCTTTGCCATTGACGCGGCGTCACTCGGACAGCGTATTATATAAAATAGTTTCCTCAGCCATGGACCCAAAATCCCCTTGTTGTGGCTTTGCTAGACAGGAATGACCTCCTAACAGATTGTTTTCGTATAAAAATGCGTAGTAAATATCACGAAAAGTATTAAAATTAATTGTTTGCTCTTTGCAAGGTCGTACGATGTAGGCTCTCCAAGAACAAGCTTCCAGCTTGTGAGCTAAATGGAAATTTTCCAGAAAACAGGAGGATTTACTCTTAAGGAAAAATAGCAGATGCTGAGGATTTTGCATCAATATGACGAGCCCTGTGGGTGGGACAAATAAAAAATAAAAAAAAGTATTATGAATATTTTTGTATGTGTCAAATATACGTTGATCAAATATTTTAAAATTGGTTAAGCAGTTTGCTAATTTTCATTTCTATTTGTACCAAAAGGTATTCTAATACGATCACTGTATTCTAAAAAAATAAGGAGGATTTTGTTTTCGGAGAGCGGCCCAAAAGATTATTTTGTACTTGGGGGCTCCGCTGTATTTAAATCCGACCCTGCGTAGACTGACGGCGATCAGTACTCGTGTTTCGTCGCAGCGCCGTTCGGAGAGGTCCGTAGTTGGTGTGCGGCGGGGGGGGCGAGGCGTCCGCTGCACCCTGCTCGTAGCGGGATTCGCGCTCGCGGTCGCCGGCGGCGGAGTACCGACCTCCCCCCCTCCCCTCCACTGGCCCGACACGGACGTCCAACAAGCAGCTGCGCGGCAGCGAGAGCAGCAGAGGCAAGACGCCCTGCAAGATCTCGCCGCCCCGCCGCCTCCGCCTCCGCCGGCCGCCTCCGCCGCGCCTCCGCCTCCGGCCGCCGACAACCGCTCCGCGCCGCACCGCGCCGCTCCGCCGCCGCCTGCCGCCACCGCCTCCGCGCCGCCGCCGCCGCCTCCGCCGCCGCCTCCGCTCCGCCGCGCCTCCGCGCCGCGCCGGCTCGCCTCGCCCGCCTCCGCCGCCGCCGAGCCGCCGCCTCCGACGACCGCTCCGCCGCGCCTCACGCGCCGCGCTCCGCCGCCGCCGCCTCCGCCGCCGCCTACGCCGCCGCCTCCGCCGCCGCCTCCCCCGCGCCGCCGGCCAGGCACTGCGGATGCGCAAAACGCCAACCAACCTCTCCAAAATGCGCTTTGTTTATATTGCTAATTGCGGAGGAAAGCATAAATTCTATGATTGCCCGACAAAGTGCCTCAGCGCATAGACTGTGCTTTCCAGGCGATCCTAGGAAATCGAATGCCGACGTTGGCAAGGTTTCCGACATTACCTAGATTGAATTCAGACGCTGTCTGGAGGAGAATTCTAGAGACCCGCTGCTGTGATCGGTAGTTTTCCGTGATTTCTTGTATTATCACCAGGTGAATGCCGGAGCAGTACCCTAAGAAACCGGCCATTGACCGCGCGCGATCTTTCCTTATTTTCTTGTCCTATCCTCATCTTTACTTGCACACACTTAAACTAACGTGCACTGTACTAAGAGTACCACACATGCCAGGAGACCGGTCGGGAGCTTAGAGCTTGTCCCAACGGGGGCGCGGTGCCTCGCTGGTGGGAGATACCTAGATGAGGGGAAATCCCATCAAGCCTGCGTAGGTGTGCGCCGGATCTCGCCAGGCAGCGGAATATCACCGCCAACTCGCGATGAGAATGTGCACTCCACCTATGGCTAAAGAACTAAGCGGTTGACGCGCCTGGTATCACAATCAATGAATAAAAGTGTATTTTGACGGAAAGCTAAGCTGCCCCTGGCCATGTGTACCAATGGCACTTTATTTTTTAGGGGAGGCAACGGGAATGAGCGTAGCTATTTCGCACAACCCTTACTTTTACATCTCTCGCTACTTGCTCTGGATGCAATAGCACCGGACTCAGTAAGCTAGGTACTTTGCCCGCGACCTTTACATGACTGCTGTAAGGTGGTAGGTGCCTGATGTAAGGTAACGGTCGGAGTTATGAACTAGTGTCACGCAGTCAACGCTAAATGCATCGCAATCGCAGTTTTCCATCGGTTTGGTTCGCGGAAAGTGTTCCTTTCGCTGCGCCGAGTTTTCGTCTCCTGATGGAGTGCATCGAACGTTTCGCCACTAGGCGGAGCGTCGATTGTTTCTTTGCTGACTGGCACACGCACGGCGGCAATGTGATTTCGCAAGGACAGGATATCTCACATGACTAGTCATACCGTGACGGAGCTGTCCTTCAAAGGTCTGCAGGCGAAGTTGAATCACTGAATCACTCTTTAAGAGGCAGCTGCTCCGATCAGCGAACAGTACATACATACGCTTATTTAATTTCGTGCTTGTGAGGATGTACGCGATTTTCTGGCGGCATCTCAGCGCTAAGTGAAGACATAAAACACTGCAGGGTCATCGATGCATCGGATTTGCAGGGAACACGTCTTAAAATTTAATTTATTAATCTAAGGATTGGAAATAATAAACTAAATGACTTGCTGGTTGAAGAATAGATTGTACGACTACTTTTCAAAGTTTTATTCAAATTGGGTGAGAACGTTTCGTTCTTTACAAATAAATCAACTTTTACAGCTAGTGATTTACACTGCATTCCTGAACTTTTTAGAACCGTAAGTTATCAGGAGAAAAAGGCCGATTTATTTCCGAATTATGAACCTAGCTTACCCAAGTTCAATGAAATCTTGTGTGCAATATATTAGCCACTAGGCAAATCATTTATTTCCATTTCACAGGATTATAAAATACCAACTCCCATACTGACGAGTAGAAAACACCTGACGAGTCTTGCGAAACGGTGATTGGGAAGGCCTGAGTTGGAACTCGGAAAGGAGACAGAACTTTACTTGGTGTGTTAGCATTGGTTTCTTTGCTGCGCCTGCCGAAATCGAATGGGGTGGAACCTTCTTCGATAAGTGGTTATCGTGGACCCTGATTATTTCCAGACGAATCCCGAAGCTGCACCCCAAAATACCGGTCGTAGGCCGGGCGCGATCCTTCCTTCCCTATCCCGTCCATTTTCCCCATTTTTAGAATGGAGCAAAGGGCTGATCACCCAACCACGTACGGTCGACAGCGCTGATCCATAGAATCTCCAACAACTTGTCGCTTGTGGGGTACAAGCAGCGCCCTTGCTATGAATCGCCGTGGCCACTTTGTAGCTCATCGTGTGTGGTAGCCAGAACGAGAAGAATAAGAAAATTAATTAAATTTAAATAGTTATTTTTGCACCAAGGGTGTTACGTATACGAATTCTCATTATGAAGCAGCAGCGGCAACAAAAAGCCGAGGGTCAAAGGTCTCAAGACCGTTTCGTCGCCCTAGATCCTTAGAATCTGTTAACACCCGTGCTACTTACAAGATATTATTTTTTAAATAATTTTAATAATGCAGATTTTCTTATTTTGACTCTGTTTTTTCGTATTTCTCTCATAATTCTCTCCATAAGAGAACACGACGCATCGTTTTAACTGTTTTTTCCCTCGTAACCACGATCTTTTCGATCCAGGCTAGGCGGTGTATACACGTTAGGCAGGCACGTATGCACGTTAGCTCGGGCATGGTTGTCTTGTGTTCGTCTTTTCACCCCCTTTCATCATCATGTCGTGTCATCCTCATAGTTACCACACCGTTACACGCAGTAGTGTTCGCTAATGACCTAGAAGTTGATGCGACCTTAAATAACAAAAAAGTTCGATCTTGTGCAGTTATGGCTTGCAGACCTCCACCACTGTTCGGTAGAACTCAGTTTGCCTACCCTCAACATTGGAGGAATTTCTCGTATCGCTCGAGAGCCAAACAGGGCAAGAAGAACACGAGGAATAATAATGACATCATAAACTTCTAACAGAAGCAAAAGCTCCCATCCAACAAAATAAAATGCCACATTATCTAATTATTTTATATCATACTTCGTCAGCTCCGTAATTAAACCTCCTAATTTGGGAATCACTCTGCTCGCTGTGCTCTTCTGACTTTGCTATCCATATTGGCTCCTCTTTGGCCTTTGTGGTTGTATCGCCTACAGCGTCGTTTTCTGAGATAATTTCTCTTTATTTTATACGATGCATGCCAGTTTAAAGTTATATTAATTTATTAAAGTATATTATAACTTCAATAACAAAATGCAATGACTATTATTATTATTATTATTATTATTATTATTATTATTATTATTATTATTATTATTATTATTACTATTATTGAGAAAGAAATGGTTCTTCCTGTCCTCGAAACTGTAAGGAGAGTTTGTGCTGGCGCGACCCGGCTGCGAGCGGGTGGCCGCCGCGCCTGCGCTCGCTCGCTCACTTGCCGCGTGGCCCTGAACCGGGCGGAGGTCACGCGACGAGCTGCTGTCATCTGCGGCTGCGTGGATGCGGTGCGGCGCGGCTCCTGACGGCAGTTTCTTCGCCCTCGGCGGACGCGCCGATTGGCGCGGGAGTACCCTCCCGGTTAGAACCGAAAAGCTGTGTTTTTTCTTCTTCTCCCGATCATAAAATATTATAAAAGGCAATAACCGGGCAAAACATACTTTTTAAAAAAGATAAAAATTAAAAAAAAAATCAATATTCGGGGCCGACTTAGATCGCGGAGGTGGCTAAGAGACTGTTCCGTCTCAGCGCTTCGATCTGAAGGGTCTTCGGTTCAACTCCGCCTTGGCCACGTTTGTTTGTCCATTGTCTCTCGTGTTTGTGTTGTCGCGGAGGACCTCGCGTTCTGCTGACCCCAGATCAAAAGAGCCCGCAAGTGTGATGTTGTAGTATGGTCGAGTAGGCGTCTTATCGGGGCGTAAAGGGCCACCGGCTGTCGGCTGGAAAAACGTCCCATAAAAAAGTAATGGGCGAGTGGCGTTTTTTAATGTAGTTAAATTGATAACAATACGTGAAGTGTCAACGGTCCTGCTATCGGATCTTTTAGTGCCTAATTTTATTTGTCTTTTACTGTTCAGTTATTTTCCGCGCATATTTTCGCGAGCCTTCATTTCGGCAGAGGCAGAGGAGTGAGGGTTTGGTTATTTTGACGGCAGGAATAAGTCTTTGGCTCGTTTTTCAATGCTTAATAGTTTCTATTGTAGGAGAGCGAATATTTCTGGTTATCAGATTTTGTCTAAAACGCTCGTTGCTATACTTTATTCTTGATTAATGTTGGTAAAGGATTGGGGGTAGGTGTTCCAGAGCTCAAGAAACCGTTCGCATATGATGTTACTACCATGAAAAAAGCAAAATTGTTATATAGAATCTATAAAAATGTTTTTGTTTTGTATTGGTATTGTATGTCAAACAATATTGTTTATGTAACAATGCAAATAATAGTTTTTGTTCGAAAACGCTTTCAACATTTTTAAGACGTTTACGTCAATAATAATGAATTTTGGGCGGCCATAACCACTAAGTTAATTCGAAAGATAAAAACGCGTAATATCCGAAAACATCATTTTTGTAATAACCGTCATTCCAATGCGACGATAACGAAATCCGTCTGATGCAGCTTTTCAAAGGCCATCGATTGCCAAGGCTGCTGCTTGAAACACTCTGGCTAATATGTCTTATGTCAAGGCAAAGAAAGGGAACGTGCTGGTATTGATTTCCGTTTGCTTTTGCACTCGCCTATTCCTTTCTATTTGGCTAAGCAAGTGCTCAAGACGAAAGAAACATAACTCTTGTCGCAGGTGTAATTAATCAACACTGATTACGGCCGGCTATTTAATACTGCGTAAGCAAACAAAGTGCAATGTGTCAATTAATAATTGAAGAGATTATTTCCAAAGTGACATGCATCCACTTCCGTTTCTTTCCGTTTCTTTTAATATTTTTGACACTCTTCTTTACCATGATGATACATATTGGGCTCAAAATTGAGTTTCTCATATTTAAACGATGTTCAAGACAGTTTAATTATACTTGAACTGTAGTGAAATGTGAATACTTTCCTGTCCTGAAAAATTTCGCTTCATGGAGGTACGTCACTTCGATGATACGATCTTCAATTATTCCAGGTACCTACGAGTCATGTTTCAATTTCCAATCATTTGATTACAAAAAATATAAACTACTTGGGAACTTGGGTTTTGGATTTTTTGTTTAGTTTCCCTTCTGCCTGCGTCGCTAGCCAAGTTGCTTAACTGCTTTACGTTAAGTCATAGAGGTTAAGTAACTCGAGACAGTAAAATATCCTAGATGGGTGACCGTCTGGGAACCCGTGGGTATCCAACGACGCCGAGCCTCTGGCCAAAAGACAAAAAAAGACTGACTACCACTGACAAGATTAAAGACGGATTTCTCCAATAAACGTTCCACGCCAGTAGGTGGCTATAATACAACGCTATTACGAGAAACGCAACACAACTCTAATTATATTTATAACTGTATATTTTATGAATGCGACTTGTGGACATGCCAATGACTGTAATGTGCATGATAACAGATGTGCGAGTGTTTTCGATGGAGAGCAGCGTGCTCAGGGATATAACGTAATATTGTGAAAAATATTTAAAAAACAGTTTTACGATTATCAGTAAAATAATTTGTTATAAATCAAAGGCTTATGAGACTAATTCTGACTCAGAAGATATGTGTATTTCAATGTTCTTTGAGACGTTGAAGCAAAAGCCTATTTTCAATATGACTCTCCTCATTTAAACAATTAAATCGAGATTGAATGATAAATTCCTCGTTTGACAGGTCTATTTCTGAACGGATATTTTATCGTTTAAAATGATTTATAAATTACCTGCGACTAATCAGTATGAACTCAGTCTTAGCTAATTCTCATTAAAAGAAACAAAGGATCCAGAATAGAAAGGAATTGGGCCTTCAGGTTTACATAACACCTTTTGTTACAATAGACAGTTACGTGGGTTTCAGTAAAATGAGGAATACAGTTTATTTCTGGCTTCAAGGATGGCGGCCAGTCTAGCAGAACAATCGTTGCCCTCTTGAGAGATGTGAGAAGTTGTTTTTGCTCTCCGTCTCGATCAGAGTAGCTAAGTATTCATTTTAAATTGTGTAACACCAATCTTAAGATACAAACGAGAAAGCTTAGAAAACATTTTAATTTTACGTCAGAAAATGTTATTAATTCTATAGTGTTTACTGAATATTATTATGAAATAAGGAAGTGAAGTTAGGAATCTGAGCAATATAATATTACTGAAGATACCCTTAATATTCTTTCCTGTTGCAATAGTACCGTTGAAAAAAAAAACTTTTTTAATGTAAGGAATTTGTAACTTACTGTCCTTTGGTAAATAAATTTGCGATATATTCGTCATTACTTAAAATACATTCTGCAGTTTACGACTTTTATTTTTCAATCTTTTTAACAGATAATAATAAAAATTTGGTCAGGAAATTAACATCATAGGAATTGGCCAATGTATTAGCCTACAAATTCGTTGTAGCTTGCCAATGCGTAAGAAATGTATAATTCTTTATTTGGGAAAACCCTTTCACTTTGTTTTTCTGAAATATAGGTACTCTTTGCACCTCTCGCACCCAACCAGTGTAAATAAATAATGAAAGAGAATTTTATGAAGCAGTGACGCTTTGACCTTTCACATTATCAATATTATCATCATTATTATTATTATTATTATTATTATTATTATTATTATTATTTTATTAATGTTATTGTTATTTGCTAAAAAATGCACATACATTAAGCAGGTGCAAATGTAGCCCCGCATCACACTTGCTGGATAACTGTCTCGGTTTCCATTATGCATAATAACTCTACCAGAGGCTTCCCGCGGGAGGTTCTCGGTTTCGAGTCTCGTCAGTGACAGTCAGCTGGTTCTAATTCATCAGCTGTGGATAGTTATAACTTTGAACAGCAGTTTTCCGTAGTTTCTGGGATTAGTACCAGGCGAATGCTGGAGTCGTACCATAAGAAACAAACCACGGACCGCGCACGATCCTTCCTTCCTCTTCCTTGTCCTATCCGCTCTTTTACACACATACCTACACTTACACCACCGCACGTGTTGGGAGACCAATCTAGAGAAATTGAAAACAAAAATACACTACGATAAAATTCTCGAGAAGTAACTACTCAAAAGATCGATACGAGAAAGTTACATGAATTGCTTCTATTGCCGCGCACGAGGTAATACTTTTCTCTTGCAAATAAAGTATATCTTTATTATCTTGTATAATAAATTACCATTACTGTGTGGTTCAAACAATATGAAATGTGATTTCATTAGTATAATAATACATTTAGTATATTTTATCTTCATTCGTGATCAATTTCACACGGTCGGTTAGCAATTGGTACAATCCCGACTTCAGTCTTCCTGGCAACCGCAGTGCTTTCCATGATGAAAAAGACATGGGTGAGCTAGTTAGGCACACCGATTTTTGCTTGTTCTACATAGTTCCAGTTTCCATCACGAACAACGTGACCAGCACGGGCACTTTTGGGCACAGACCGGGCGCTGTTGCAGGGGTGTTGAGAGACATTTTGAAAGTCGCATGAAGTGACAATTTTCAACGACGATCAACCCCAAATTATACGACGAAAGTGTAATTGAAAAATAAGATGGACTATTTACAAAAAATGTTTCATACATCTGTTTCATTGCCATGTATCAAGCTGATACTTTTGATATCTGGCTGGTATCATTTAAAAAAATTCCCGCTGATTTTGTGACGCTACCTGTTGCCTGAAGTTCATTGGCTGATGGCGGATAGGCTGCGCAATAGCCCACCAATGTAGTTGCATCACTGTGCTTTGTGCGGGAGAGCCGCTACGCTATGCCGTGCCGTGCCGCGCCGCGCCGTTTGGATATTACGAAGCGAGCGCCAAGGCCCCTGGCCGAGTGGACAATCGCCTTACCTTGGGCGTCGCGCTCTCGCTGCCGGATCCCCGAGCCGCCCCGTGCGGGGGGGTCTCTGTAGATCTGGGGTTCCCAACGGGGTCGACGAGATTATGAAGGGGCTGTAGGTAGTCTTTGGATGGCGAAGTGTAACAATCGACTGCACTATCGATCTCCCGCGCATGTGCAGTTTGGTTTTGCACCGCTTTTGGCATCTGCGCATGCGCGAAAGATGGAGATCGTCGTTGACCACTAAGGAACTTTGAACACACTGCGAAGAACCTAATGATGATCAAGGGTCGATTGGGGGTCTACAGGAGAATACGAACCGACGATTGCTAGATATAGTCAAAATCCCACTGATTCCAAAAAAAATGTTAAATGAACTTGATAATTATTTATTTTCTGCTGTATAGTAACAAAACGTGAGATAATGAATTCCAAATTTGCTCCTCGTTTTTCGTATCCGTCGTTCAATCCTTGGGATGTTAGGCTGAGCTAGGCTGGTACACCGCACCGATCACCGAAAGTAAGAGTCTCTTATAATGACCTCCGAGCACGAATATCGCCAAAGAATAAACCAAATAGCACTGCATTCTTTTCTATCCATTGCTCCTTCCATATTCTTACACCATTGCATTTTCAACTCTTAATCTCACGTTTATTGCAGGCAGTGGCCTCATCTCGACTTTCTGCACCGGGGCAGCCCAGAACCTGGCTACCGACTGTTTAGACAGCTCAACAAATTATAACTGGATTGACAACTATATTGTGACGTCATGGATACTCATAGCGACCACAGACACAGAGCTTTCGTATAACAAATATATTTATTAACAAGAAAACAAAACAAATATATACACTTAATAATCTACTTACACCCTAGCTCTGATAGACCTACTATCCCCTGATCGCGGGAGCGATCCAAAACCCGATTGAAGATGGTTTTGATTGTGGCATTCGCCACTCCTACTTTTGAAGCGTGCACAAAGCCTAGCTTCCGTGACCGGATGTCACGCTGGGACACAAAGTCCGTTCTGGCGCACCAACGGCTGGTTTGCCTCGATCGCAGGAGCGATCTTATCCGATTGAGAATCGGCGTGAATCGTGGCACTCAACCACTCCTCACCTCGGAGCACGCACACAGCATCGCTCCCCCGTGACCGCAGTCACCCAAGGACCTAACGTCCGTAGGCTTCGTCAACTTGTGACTCCAGCCTCGCGAGCCTGGCTCGCATATGCACCGTCGTGGCGCCAAGTTTTGTGCACACGCACGAGGTTCTCCCACTGTCTCCAGAACCCCCCTACTGGCTCTGTACACTCTGTTATGTAGGCGAGGCCCACGTGACCTACTACGTCACGCCACCGCCCCCGCTTGTTATAACAGCGAAGGGTTTCTATAAGCCGGAAACTCCCAAAGCCTTGTGTCTCCCGTTTCCTCGTTCTTCCCTTTTACGGAAAAACCCTTCTTCCTGTGGCAAGGCTAATCCTGCCAAGCGTCCCCAAATAGAAGCCACGAGGCACGCTGGCTAATACGTTACAATATTCTATCAGGGAAGCAAATACTCCCTGCAATACGCCCTGGAGAAACGTTATGGGCAGGGATAAACGCACAACATTTTGTAACCTTTGCCCAACTAAGATTAGAGAGACGGTTATTCAGAAGGGGAGGCATATTCGATTATTGTAAATGTACATATTTACCGAAATATTGATATGCAAAATTGTTATCTTTAAGAACTTTATGGGGCATTGTTTGAGTTGTGATTATGTACATTACGATTTTTTGTAGAGAAAAATGGAAGGGATTCGCTGTAGTGAGAAATCCTTTCCAAAGCGGTCGTTGAAGCAAAGTGGTCGGGAATCCTTGGACTCAGCCCACGCATCGGTACCCTCGTTTTGCACCAGCGAATTGTTCTCTCTTCCCCGCCTCTGAATTCAGTCGAGCGTCGCCGAAGACCTCAACGCTGTGCAAAATATGTTTATTTATTTATTTAATAGGTAATTTTTTCAAACAAATTAGCTCACGTGATCCTATGTGGCTAGGCCGAAGGCCTTTAAGCCGTTACAATACCTATATCCTTTCGCGTTCTAATCTTTGGAATTCTCGTATTCACCCCAAATGGTCTCTCCATCGCATCAAAGCCGCGGAAAAGAGACCATAGCAAAATATACTACTGCAAAATATATTCTTTCGACAGCTGATAATGCCTCGGAAGTATCAGATGCGCGACTTCTGTTGTAGGTTATGGATGTGTTCACTACTGATTTATTTGCTATCGATATCATTATTAAGACTGATATGAGAATATTAGTGAGAATGCGTCATCATCATGGCGCTTTTAATGTTATCATCGCAGGATATACCCGCGTCGATTTATTGGACTGCTATACCCACGTTAGCGAGTTCAAATCCGATCGAAGCCGTGGATTTTTAAGGGCGAAATTATCCTTTCGCCGGACGGGACGCCGACGCCTTCCGTCGGACGGGAAGTAAAGCCGGCAGTTCCATATTGTAGATTTATTGCACGCAAAATATGTTTAAGTCGAAGGGACGCCTCTGAACTTAGTTTCGTCGCTACTAATGACGAAAGGAGCATAGCGAAATGTACGTGGTCTGGCAGAAGAGCTGGCCTGACCCCCCCCCCTCAGCTCAATCACTGCCCTTTGACATCCTGGTGCACAGCCTGCTGCTCCTTCGCGCCGCTTGGTCCGCAGACCAGGAGCGGCTCTATGCACGCCCAGCTGCTTGCGACCGAAGGGCCCATAGCGACTTGAAACTGGTGAGGGGGTTGGGAGAAAATGGCGGCCAGGTGGCGCGCGTTGTGGTCCGGAGACTCATTCACAGCAGGAGGCGAAATGGCGCTACCGCTCTTAGGGCGCCTTCCCACGGCGCGACCGCGGCGCGCTTCGTTCAAGGAGCGGAGCCCTTCCGACGCAGCCACCGCCGGAGCCACGGCCGCACCGCCGCCCGCCGTGGAAGGGGGTGGGTTCTGCAGGGGTAGGTTTCGCCGACCCTCCGGCGACGACGAACAAAGGGACCGGAGCAGATAAACCGCAGCGACCGGCGGCACAGTAGGAAGGCTCCCATTTAAAGCTGTGTACTGCTAGCCGTGGCGCGTATGCCCTCCTCCGCTTCGCGTGGCTGGAGTTCGGCGTCGGCTGCCGCAGCAGCCGCCACCCGCAGCACGTGGGAAGGCCTCCATTTAAACCAATGCTCTGCTACGCGCCGCGCTGTTGCGAAGCGCGCCGCGGTCGCGCCGTGGGAAGGGGCCCTTATAACCAGGGTGGGGAAGTAAGGGCCCTTTCCCACGTCGCGAGGGCGGTGCGCTTCCGAGCAGCGCGACTCGTAGCAGAGCATTTGTTTGAATGGAGGCCTTCCCACGTGCAGCGGGCGGGCGCTGCTGCGCCAAGCGCAGCCGGACTCTCGCCACGCGAAGCGGAGGAAGGGGTACACGCCACCGCTAGCAGAATACAGCTTTAAATGATAGCCTTTCCACTGTGCCGCCGGTCGCTGCGTTTTACCTGCTGCGGTCCCTTTGTTCGTCGTCGCCGGAGGGTTGGCGAAACCTACCCCTCCAGACCCCACCCCCTTCCACGGCGGGCGGCGGTGCGGCGGTGGTGGCGTCGGAAGGGCTCTGCTGCTTGAAGGAAACGCGGCGCCATGGCGACGTGGGAAGGCGCCATAAGGTTCTTTTATTAGGCCGGCTTCCCACGGTGCGACCGCAGCGCGCTTCCTTCAAGGAGCAGAGCTCTTCCGACGCCGCCACCGCCGCAGCCAGCGCCGCCCGCCGTGGAAGGGGGTGGGGTCTGGAAAAAATAAATTTATCTTTATCTTACCTTAAATGGCTTTCGGAGGAAGAGTGGACACCCGGGCGTTGTACAGCCCTGACCGCCCAGCTGTCGCCCCCAGCAGCCTCCGCGCGCAGAGCGGGGTCAACAACGCGTTGCCCCGGCCAATTGGGCCTCACGCCCCCGTCCGAGTCGTCGTTGAGTCACTTCGAACAGACACTGGAGCGGTTTCTCACGTGACGAAACGGGGAGGGGAATCAATTCCTCATACCAGACGAATGCTGGAGCAGTATTCTTACAAGCAGGCCACGGCGTGCTCTCTTCCTTGGCCTATCCCTTCTCCTAGCACAGAAGGACAGGTCACAATTGCTCGGTTTACCCACGCCAATCCATAACAATTTATAACGAGTCATAATGAGTCTCGTGCAATGTTATTGAAATGTACCGTAGGCAGAAACGGCATGTAATACACCCATGAAACTGTTCCAGTGAAAAGTTCCGTTCCGACCTTGAGACGTGGACTCGAGCTATCGGATTGAGCGTATCGCTATCTGGTTCCGGTGTCGAGTGGCGAGCGCGTTCACAAACAGTTCCGAAGGGAAGGCCGGCGGGCGGGAGGGCGGAGGCGGAGGCGGAGGCTGAGGCGGAGGCGGAGTCGCCTTTGCAACGCAATGCACCTGGGAAATGTGTGAAGGTGACAGCAAACCTTTGAAAGATACGGCCGAGATAAAACTCTGCATCGGAACAATAACTGTCGCGAGTGGTTTCCGATATTTTTCAATGTTGCACGAAAAGGTTTGTTATCTAATCGACTTACTGTACACCGGGGTCTTAACAAGGGAAAGAGGTGATCGTAACTAAAGTGTCAAAATTTTAGTGGTAACGGCTTTGTACTATTTAGAAACTGGCATAACAAGACAGGTCTACGCAAGTGGATTAAGGAAGAGTATTTAATCGTCAAAATTATTTGGCCTTTGTGTTTGAGCTGCCTCGGAAAAGTAAGTAATTTACTCGAAAATTGAACAATTTAATAATTTTAATAATAATAATAATGATGATCATGTTAGTAATGATTATTATTATTGTGATAATGGTGATAATGATGATGATTAATTGATACTAGACAATCCATCTAGTGACTGTTGGATGAATATATTTTTATTTATCAAGAATGCATACACAGCGTTTAGTGGTTCTTGCATGCATAATGTGTGTGCGCAAACATACGCAATTCAAGTGGAACTTTAAATAAGTGAGATTTTCTAGACAATCAAGTCTACAAGGAAGTTCGTTAATTGGCCTCTCAACCCCCTCCCCCCCCCCTGAGCGTTCGTTCAATTTCGGCTTAGTCTCGAAAGGCGGAATATCCACAGTGGCGTCGACAATTCAATACCCAATTACATCACATATTTGTTTAGCCGGGGAGAGTCTGTAGTAACGGATAAATATTAGTAACACCGTTTTTTGTGATATTCCCTGGTGACAAATATAGAAGTCAAAATCTAGTAGAAACGCTGGGCCAACGTAAATATTCTCACCATTTCCAGCCAAGTAGGATTTAGGTCAATATACTATCAAACTCAAAGTGCTCGGGTTTTACAAACAAACATTATAAATATCGTAGTTATCGTATTGAGGCCAGCTTGGCCCCTTTGTAATTGTGCTTAATACTTCAACATTTTTTCCTTTTCTGATACATCGTGAACTGAATTCTAAATTAATTCCGTTGTGCTAAAGAAATATTATTTTCAGTACTTTATTTTTGATTGACTATTTACTTTTTTGTGTCCCATTATCTAAGTTATTTCATTCGAGTAATAAATTATGATTTGGTGAAAAATGTGCTATGGCAATCATCTGCACCTCTTCTTACAATGTATGAGAAACGCTTCGCCGAGTGTGATGAATGTTCATTCATTGTAGCGCGCCGGTTACGTTGGCTCTTGGAAGAAGTGGCGCTCGCATAGGAACTGAGGAAAGTAGCGCCCTCGTGTGCCGTGACCTACTTCTGGGTGAGCGCTGACGAAACGTCTGATTACTGTATTTCCTATTCCTTGCCCCTTGTGTACAACGTGCATTTCAGGACATTTCATGCAGGATTTGTATAGCTGTACGTTTAATTCAACTGAGCGTCTGCATCTTCAATTTAATGTGGCATCAGATGACTTCCGTCGTGTATTGTAGTACATGGTTTCCATCCTAACCATTTTTCTACGTAATACTCGTATGCTAGGTGTAAAGCAAAAGGGTGAGAAATGAACGAGCCGTAGACCGTTGCGAATGTTGAGGCGACGGGACAGAATGGAACGGGTCGTGACGAGATGGTAAAGAACGTGGCGGGAAACATAGGGGTTCGGGTGGCCACAAGGGTTCGGGATGGGGTGAACGCGGGGGAGAGAGGGTTGGGTTGGCACGACCCAGATTCGTGACGGTGCGGTGCGGAATAGGGCGGTGTACGATGAGACGGGACGAGACGGGGCGGGGCGGGGCGTGAAGTGTGACGGGACGTAACAGGGCGAGGCCGGGAGATGTGAGGTAAGACGGGGCGGGGAGGAATGAGCGGAGTGAGGTGAGACCGGACGGGGCTGGGACGGGGCTGGGACGGGGCTGGGACGGGTACGCCTGGGACTGGGCTGGACGCGACGGGCTGGGACGGGGGCTTGGGACGGGGCTGGACGGGGCTGGGAGGGGCTGGGAACGGGCTGGGACGGGGCTGGGACGGGGCTGGGACGGGGTGCGGGGCTGGACGGGGGCTGGGACGGGGCTGGGAACGGGGCTGGGACGGGGCTGGGCGGGGCTGGGCGGGCTGGGGCGGCTGGGGCGGGCTGGGAGGGGGGCTGGGGCGCTGGGCGGGCTGGGGCGGTGGACGGGGATGGGACGGGCGGGGAAGGCGCAGAGGGGCGCGGTGGCCGGGCGGGGGGGCGGGGCGGCGGAGGGGAGGGGCGCGGCGGGGCTGGGGACGGGGACGGGGGCAGGGGCGGCGGCACAGCGGGCGGCGGGCGCGCGGCGCGGCGCGGGGCGCGGCGCGGCGGGCGGGCGGGGCGCGGCGGGCGAGCCGGTGGAGCCGGTCGCAGCGGGGCAGAGCGCGGCGGGCGAGGGGCGGTGGCGGGTGAAGGGCAGCGGTGTCGCCGCTGCCGCCGTCGAGGCCACGGCGACGGCCTCGCCCTGCGAACATCGCCCGCGCCCAACGCCGTCCACTGCCTGTCGCTCCGCGCGTGAACCGGAAGCCGGCCTTCGCCCCGCCCTTCGCCGCCGGCGCCGGCCACAGCTTATCTGCGGCCGCGTCCCTCTGCCCACTCAGGAAGGAAGCGCATGGGGTTCATAGGTGGGTCCACCGCACGAAATAATAACAATAACATCAACAATAACAACAGTAATAATAAAGTGGTGGCAATGATATGAATAGTAATAACTAATTAATTATAAACTGTTCAAATAAAAAACAAATCACAAGATCTAGTGGCAATGAAACGTTTGATGATTGATAGTGATTCTGCGAACGTTAACTGCGATGGCCATTAGTTCCGTTAATGAAATGCCTGTTTTTATTGCGGGGGGTTGGGGTGAATTTTTCCATCTGGATGGTGGGAGCGGGCGCAGACCTACAGTCGGCTAATGGGGTTTCCCTAACCAGGTATCTCCCACCAGCTGGGCACCACCCCTGCGTGGACAATTTCTAAGCTCCTAACCGGTCTCCCGATATGTGTGTTAGTGTAGAACGCGTCGGTGCGTGTCAAGGATGAGAAAGGAAATATCGCACGCAGTCCGTGGCCCGTTTGTTAGGGTACTGCTCCGGCATTCGCCTGGACAATCTCGGATCGGAGAGACCACGGAAAACTACCGATCAGAGGAGGCGCTAGAATTCTCTATAGACTAAATTCGATCTAACTCTCTAGCTAGTGTCGAAAATTCTGCCTCCGTCTAGATTCGAACTTGGGGCCTCGCGGTCAAAAGCAGTGACATCAGTGCAGTGACACCACTGCAATGACATCAGTTGATCAAGACATTTGAGATTTAGTTAAGTTCCTAGAATAATTATTGCCTTGCTTAATTATAGTATTATTAAAAAGTGCATAAATTACATGTCCTTGTGATAATTCAAAAGTTGTCCATTAATCTTATTTCCATTATTTCTTTTGGTGTTTCCCATACTCCAAGTCAATACTTCACAGGGCAACATATGGCACTGCTAATTGACGAAAGACTATGACTGTTTATGAGACCAATTCGCTCAGGCTATCGCGATAGAAGTCAGCGGAACGATAGGCTGCAAATATTGGAACTATCATTTGTGGAGTTATCAATCACAGAGGATCAGACGATCAGATCAATCCAGAAAACTGTCAGCGGGAAAGGAGATGAAGTCACAGTCGGTTCCAAATAGACGTGAACCTCATCCAGAGACTCGTTGAATACTTCTCGAGCGCGACCTTCTGAGACAATGCAGTCAGGGATAAGTGCAGAGTCTAGGAAAGCGAAGAGAAATGACAAAGCGAGTCGGAGAAGTTTCAAGCCTTGGAACTTTTATATTCGCTCGTTCCTTAAGTAGGTGAACAAAAAACAAACAGACAAACAACAATTCCCAATATAAGACATAAGTCGAGGTCGAATGAAAGAGTTTACTGAGACTTCTAAATTGGGATATATTTTAATGTAGTGTTCATGGAAAGGCATTGGCTCATGTTGCAGTGAAGCCTACGTAATTGTTTTTGTAGACTGTGATGGTTAAATGATCATCTCACATCGTTTAAGGAGAATCGTTCCACTGTGAACTACCGATACGTCACTTGAATTCTTCTTGGAATTTCGTCCATGTTCCGTCACTTTCTCTCTTCTCATTAGTGTTAATTTGCCTTGACACGTCGAATGTAATTAAAGACGGACATCCTTCTTCCAACCAACGCAATCACTTGACAACGGGTAATGCGGCAACGAAACGAATTGGGAGCATAATGCAGACAATGAGGGATAGAAATATACTCTCGTGACCAAGATTGCCTTCGTGCCGGTGATTGACAGATTCGCCACGATATGATAAGACGTGTGTGAAATTGACTGACTGATTATATCCTGTTGCTGGACGCGTCTACTGCTCCGATCTCTAGTCCCGTAAGCGTAGTGTGGGTTTTTGCCACGGAAGGTGACTTTGATCTTCCCCCGTTGGACGGTGTGACGATGACCTACACGTCGGTTTGCGGCGTTTTCCCCTTCCAGATATCTCCCATGAGAGGGACCGTGCTCTAAGCTACCGACGTGTGTGATAATATAGTGTAGTACATGTGTGAGTATATGTAACGGGTGGGGTAGGACAAGGAAAAGAAAGGATAAGAGGAATGATAATGAGGTTTTAGTTAACATTATTCAAGGATGAAATAATGGAAGTAATGTTTGTCAATTATATTTATTAAGAGAGTGAGAAAGGAAGGATAGATCATGTGCGGTCCGCAGCCTGTTTGTTAGGGCGCTGTTCCGATATTGTTTTACCCCAAAAAAACACAGACTACTACTGATCAAAACAGACTGCCGGTAGAATTCTCCTCCAAATAGTGGCTGCATTCGACCTAGCAATATAGTTACCGTCGAAATTCCTGACACAGTTGGGTCTCAAACCTTAGGTCAGAGGCACTGCAGGGACATTAGTCGATGCCCTGAGCCACCTAAGCCGGTTGTGTCCTATATTATTTTCTTCAGAAAACGTAAGCGCGTTCTTGTCAGAGAAAAACAATGCCACGTCCCATGGTACCAAGACATTCTATTATAAACATTATTTCTCAAGTCTCTGACTGTTCGTATTGCTAATCTTTGTGTGATAATTTCAAAACAAAGACGATTTGACAATTTCTTTTCGCAGAAGTAGCATCATCAGGGATCCACATAGTGAGTCCAAAGGTCATTGTGAATCACCATGTCTACATGATACTGAAATCTTTGTTTTCATCTTTGTATCTATAATCATAAATTCATTGAAAAAATGTAAATATCATGGAGTGCATAAAACGTAGTAATTCTCAGTTGTTAAAATCATGTAAACGTGTCTTGAAAAAAAAGTCTTATAAAGAGGTATAAAGAGTACGATACATAATTCTATAAATAAAGCTTCAATAATCAGCACGATTTTTTTTTTTCGTTTCGTCTTTTATTTTCTAAATTGTTGTCTCATTAGCGCCGTCACGATTGGAGTAGTCCGCTAAAACGCGATCGGTACTCAGCCGATTTGAACCATTGAAAGAACCGATCTTCTCCCCAGCGCTTCGGAGGGGTCGCTTTCCCGAGTCGAGAGAGTGAGACAGGAGGCGTCGATTCTTCGCTACTCGTGCGTGTTACGCGCGCTGCTAGACCGAGCCCTGCACACGACCGGCTTCGAGAATGTCGATCAACATAACAGCCAAAGGGCCATACGCGGCACTGGGGAACCGTGCCGTTTAATCTTAACGAGTACCTGCTAAAAGCTGCCAAAAACGCCATAGCAGTTACGAGCCCCCGAGCTTCATGGAGAGAATGCCATCACTCCATAATGAACTTGAAGAATGAGGCTGGTGCACCACTGTAATGTATGCTTTCATGTATTGATATGCTTTGTGACTCCTGCGACCACACGCGGGCAACTGCGACCTTAAGGAGCTATTCAAATGTATTTAGAGTTAGGGGAGGGAACTTGATTATGATAATTGTTGAATAATGAACGTTCTCAAAATACATTTGTGTCAATACTTTTGCCCAAAAAAATGTTTGAAGTGAATCGCTAATAAAAGGTGGCCATGTACTGAGTTTTGTTTTGTAGTATTGGAAACCATTATGCAACCAAATTGCAATTTACCATCACTACTAAGTAAGCTGATAATTGCAATTCACTCTAAAAATTGCTGTAAATTGAATAGCAAATTCATATACAATTTAATTTTCTTTTTTCATAATTTTAGATCATCTGGCCAATTTGATTTGATTAGTTTATTTTTGTTTCTTTAATCGTTTCTTCTTTATGAATCTGTTTTACGAGATGTTTCAAATGGATTTTCTCTATATTGTTTTATCTTACTTCTTCCATTTCTTCACACTTTCTTCTAATTTATATTACATCGAGTGTTCTGATCTTTTCTCTCTCTTCTTCACTTGCATTATACTAATTGGTTTTGCAAACCAATACAGCTCACCCAAATATATTTCCTGTAATTTATTTTTCTTCCATGATTTTCCTATTATCTCATTCTTTTCTGAGTGATATCTGCCATTTATTAAAGTGATAAATTATCCCTTCATTTCTTACGCGTAATTTCGTTATGTAATTACTCGTGTGTGATATTTTATCGAACATCTCGCAACAAATTATTTCTTGTAGGATTATGAATCAAATTCATTCATTAATATTTTGAAATATTTATTACTGCGTTCCAACAAGTTTGTATTAATGTTGCAAAAAGAACGCCTTGTTTGTTGAAGATTTTTTTTAAATAAGCAAATGCAATTCTGGGAGTAAAAACAATTATTCGTAATTGTAATAAACGCTTCTTAACTGAGATGATACGGAGTGAAATGCTTATTGGAAATGTTAATACCAGAGGCGGAATTCGTAAATAGTATTCGACTTGTGTCCGATTTGAGTTCGAGAGATGGGAGTTAAAAAATTCATTACTCTATTTTGTACAATATAATTTATAAAAAAATGTATCTAAATAATTTTAATGTTATTTATTAATTTTTAGTATTTTAATTATATCTTATGAAGCAGACAGCTGAGAAACGTTGTGCCAGGTAATAAAAAAATATTACGAATTGTCTATATTTAATAGATTGTGTAGGCCATGAATTTTAGACACGGCCAAAAAATAACCATATTAAAAAAATAACTTTACGATCTTATTTCTTTTAAGGCTCGAAAGTTGATGAGTCGGCTAACATTTTACCTGTAAAGGAGAAAGGAAGGACAGGGAGGATAGGAGCAGATCAGAGAGTTAGGATTAGCAAATGAGGTGGGTAGAGTGGGACGATCAAATGTTGCGAGGGAGGTCGAGGGGGCGGGGCGAGGCGGAATGGCGCGAGCCGGCGGCCAGGAGGTGCGAGGAAGTTACAAGGGAGGGACGGCTGAGTGGGTCTCGGGCGGGGCGAGATGGCCAGGAGGTGCGAGGGAGGACGGAGAGGAGGTGCGAGGGAGGACGGCCGGGTAGGTCTCGGGCGTGGGCGGGGCGGTCCGGGCGGTGGGCGGGCGCGTGGCCCAGAGAGCGAACGGTGGCCTCATTCCGTGCTGAGTCACGTGAGCACCTCGCCGCCCGCGCCGGTGAGAGTGAGCGGACCTTACGTCACCGCCCCTCGTGACGTCACGGCCGGCGGCGCGGCGCTGAGCGCGCCCAGCGGGGCTGGGCTGAGCGGCGCGGCGCGGCGCGCGCGACGGACGAAAGCGTCGCGGCGCTCGATCTGCACGCGATTCGCCGCAGACGCTCAATCGCTTCGCTTCAAAGGGAGGCGGTCGGGGCCTTTTTACTTCCGCTTAGACCGGCGATTTCCTTCATTCAAACGAACTATGGAGTTGACACGTCTTTCGAGAAAGGAGTTCATATTCTTATATCGAAGATATGCCCTGCCTCTGTGACAAGGGGGGGGTGGACTGTTCAATGACGCAGAGTTAAAGGGGGTGTCTACCGACCCCGCGCAAGGCGTGGGTATGTTCAGCATTTGACGATGACGTGCTATATGTCACAAACTATCAGAAGTGTTTATTTCGTAATCATCATGATAAATAGTCGGTGACCAAGGAACATGACGCACACAAACGGCGATGACTCTTGTGAGGTGCCGGAGTTACTTCAGTTACATCTAGATATCGCGAGGCGGTGCGAGATATTGTGTCAGTGAAAGATCCGGTCTCATAGAATCTGTGGGAGCTATTTTGGGTGCTTTCCCTATTGACCCAAAGTACGAGTGCACCCTTTGGTCGAATTTAATGGATCTGCTGTTTGAAAGTCAATGCCAAGCTTATTTTCGAAAAACTACAGTATCGTTTTTATCTATGTGTCTTGTGAAATGTAGAAAGTAATTGAAATTGTAATTGTGGTCTGTCTTGTGGATTGTATTATCTATTAAGACTAATGTACGATTAAATAAGCTGAAGTATATGAAACCCATGAAGAAATGAAGTGATGTAATGATAGTATAACTGGTGAAGGTAAAGAGAATCATTTTTTTCGATTTTTAATTTGAGTTAATGAATGGAAATGAAATGGACGAATGTGATTCCCAAGTAAATTCTTACTTCTTTTGTTCACCGATGTTGTGACGTCTTCACTCTAATGGTTACGCGGCACATGAACGGAAAGGCAACGATTACATTACCGACTGGAGAAACCATTTCCTCAGCCAGAGAATTTCCTCAAAGATTTGGATGACGATAAGAGATCGCTGGGAAAATTCATGTCTATTGAAAAAACAATTCAGTTTAGTATTTGCATCCTGATTTCAGTTCATCGACTAGTGCATTGTACGATAGGAATAGCAAATGTCTCAGATATACCCAAATGACCTTATCTACTTGTATATGATACGAATGTTTGCGCAACAGTCCAGAAACGAGTCCCTGTGGAGACGTTGTGGCTCAGTCCAATTATCCGGAACCCTGGCCTACTTATCAATTATAAGAATCTGGCGTAACTGTGGGGATTTTTGCGGCTATGACGATGATAATGGCAAATCACTCAATTCAACGTCTTCATGATTATCAGTAATTATTGTTTGGTGCAACTATTGTCCGTAGATACACGGGTGAATCATTTATACATGGCTGCACAATTTGGAACTTTACTCCATTCAAATAAAAGCGCAAGGAAAACGTGATTGTGATTAGAGAGTTGTTTGGTAATTGTAATCGTACTTCGTCCTCAGGAAAATATGTAAACCACGATATAGAAGCGTGTCATTGTTGAAATGATATAGAAGCGTGTCGTTGTTGAAATGATATAGAAGCGTGTCATACTATATACGGTACACGTAAAGTATCACTATCGCTTAAAAATGTGATTTTATGGCAATGTAATAGTATTTTCTAACATCGTAATATTATTCAAGTCTTCTTATTTAAGACCACCAAGACATCACATGACAATTGTTTAGCTAGTAGTAATCAATACCAGCTTAATGTGTGAAATGTATTCATTTGCGAAGTTGTGCTCAATCAAACTACACGGGCCGTGCAGGACTTCCCTGAGAAACAAGGAAGCCCTAGCCATAAGGGATTGTACATTGTTACCACCTAGTAATAATTACTCGATACCAATTAGATTTTAATTACTCTATGTACATATTGCTCAGGGAAAAAAGGAATGTTTGTGTAAAATGCATCCCTGAGGTAGCAATAATAAAGTTTTCATATGTTGGTAAGCCAAATTTTAATTGTCCAATCTTCATAAGAAAATGCAATATATAACATTATACATAGATTGGCGATAAGTCGCTTAGCAAAAATGCTTCTTGAACAGTATCTGACATTCTTTAATAATAACATCGCTCACAGGTGTGTCACAGTAAGCATCCGTGTAATTGTACAATGACACAGTATAAAATTCAGAAATACAGCTATATTTTAAATGTTATAAATCTCCCATTTTTTTCTGAAAAAACAAAACAAAAAACACCCAACCAATAAACAACAACCTAAATTTTACCTCAGTGAAATGTCCATTGTAGGTGGCTCAATAACTCACTTAGTCATTTACTCATCATCATTTCATCATTTACTGTAGTACATCATTCATCATTTACAGTAACTAGTCATTACCACTTTTACATTGAAAATACGCATTCAGCCACTATTAATTTTCCATTCATGTTAAGGTTAATTAAATTCTTCAGGAACACACAAAATACTACGTATAATTCATTAACATTAATATAAACTGTAATTTCTTCTTTTATTTCTCTAGCGGTAATCTCTTCTTTTTTTGCTTCATTAGCCAGTATTACAGACTGCCAGTGTCTAGCGACGTATGGCTCACTCTATATTTATTCACATAATGTTGCTTTCGGGAAATCCGTCAGAGGCGGCTTTTGCAGTGGAGTTTCTCGAGTTCTCTGCTAGAGAGCGCCTTTTGAGATCAAGATGAATGCGAATGTAATAATGGGGTTGAGTAACGGAATCATGGAGGAAGCAGATGTGGCGGAATGCAAGTCAAAGGAAAAGGGACAACTTGGAGAAAGACCGCACTTTGTCCATCAGAAATTCCACGTGGATCGGTAAGCACTTGAAAGCTGGTATCCAGAGGTGGAAGGTTATCACTTCACCATAAGAAACGTAATAGTAACATTGTTTTCGAAAATTCCCTCTTATTACGCTTGATGAAGATTTAAATATTGTACGAGTATATTACTACTTATATTACATAAAGCAGCACATAATGCAGTTCCCGGCTCTTCATTATCGGGCATAGAAACCTGAAACCTGGAGATTAATCGATAAAAATACTTGATTTTTTTCTTACGGAAGTAGATTTAATTGGTGTCAATATTTCTCAAGGTCACGTAATACGTAACTATCAGAAAGAGAATGCAGCCACTTACAGCGTTGCACCAGTGTACTCGTAGTTTCATTGAAACGATAAAAACACTCGTTTTTCTAGAAGCTTTCCACAAGGCTCACATAGGAAACCAACTAAGAATTATGCTAATCGATTTGCCTAAAGAAACGAATCTGCTATTGATCACCTTTAAGGACGCCATTAATTGCGTAGAATGCGTTGTAGTTTCTTAAAAAGCACGTCTTCTGGAAAAGTTTCTTACCATCTGAAATAAAGAAAAGCAAAAAAGAGAGTAAAAATAATATCCCCACAAGTAGTGCGAGACGCGTGGATCCTGTGTCTCGATCGGTGTGATCCGAATGGATCTTACTGCGCCTGACGGACGGAGTGATGCGGCAGATGCAGGTTACTCGATTTCTGTACAAGGATTGATATTTTACGAGCCTTCAGTTTCCAAACCGACTAGATCGTCACGGCCCGATCACTTCTCTCGAGATTGCGCTGCCATCGCATTGGAGGGCGAAGCGCTTGCAACGCGAATGTCCACCAGACCATGCGGCACTTGCATCTAACTTGTTCCTACTGTATTTGACGATTTTTTGACCATTCTTCTTCTGGAGCCTCCACAACTTAGGTGGGGTAATGTAACTTGCTTAATTTCCCTCCACTCCTACACATGTTACAATGCATGGAAAACAAATAATACCAACCCTGGCTAGGAGGCTTACTTCGCTTCATTTATGGCGGCAGCTGCTGCTAATCGGAGTTGCAGCTGCTTCTTAATCGGCAATCTGAGGATAAACATACTGCGATTGGAGTACGCCGCCTCCGCTATGGCGAGGACGAGGTAGCTGGCAAGGGAGTGGGAGATGAGCAGTGGTACGGGGTCGGGGTTAAGGGCGGGCGCTGGAGTGGCAGTGTGGCGGTCGCGTGGGCGGTCGTTTTTTTTCATTGGATTGAACGATTACTGTTTCCGGGCGCATCAATGGCTAATTCATCGTTAGTCCCTTAAGTGTAGTGCATGCGTTTTTCTCAAGAGGTGGCGCTGATCTTCTCTCGCTAGAGTTTGAGATCTGGCGCCGACCTGTCGTCGGCTAGCGGGGTTTTCCCCAACCAGGTATCTCGCACCAGCGGGGCACCGCACCAACCCAGACAGGCTCTAAGCTCACCACCGGTCTCCCGGCATGTGTGGTGGTGTATTGCGTGCATGTGTAAATGTTTGTGAGTAAAGAATGAAGGGAAAGGAAATATCACGCGCGATCCATGTCCCGTTTGCTAGAGTACTGCTCCGGCATTCGCCTGGTGTTGATCGGAGAAACCACGGAAAAATGCCTATCAGAGCGACCGGCCGCAGGAAATCTCTCCTGGTCACAAGCACTGCCGTGACATCAGTTGGTGCGCTGAGTCACCTCTCCTCACGTGGGGCGGTCGCAGGGGGGTGGGCGGTCGCAGGAGGTGGGCGGTCGCAGGAGG
>BOPP01000020.1:12510408-12532837 GCA_017312745.1 Gryllus bimaculatus
GCCCCTCGAGCCGGAAAGAGCAGTTGGGCGCAGCGCCGCGCTGAGGGGCGCGCTCGGACGGCGGTCGCGATTGAGGTGAAACAAAAGCTGGACGTTAACGGATCAAACAAAACAATAGCGTTCGGACAGAGTCGAAAAGACGTGCAATCGGACTGCCATTGAACTGAAGATCCTTTTTAGTCTCTATTTTTTTTAGAAATTCAATTAGGCAGTATATTAGAGTGCAGGTCCTCTTTCGGTTTTTGACGACCCTATGTGTATGCAGTTTTTAGGATATTTGTTTTCCATTCTTCCTATATAGGAGACACATTTATTCTGGTGGTCTTTGACTTTTTTTCATAATACAGTTTGCATGTTAGCTCGTGTTGAATACGAGTCGTGGTTTGTCTTAAGATTGACCGCGTTTCGTTTTTGTTTTCGTTGGTTTTGTTGGATTGTCATTGTCCTGCATTCCGTTCCATACACGAATCTGGGAAATCTCATAATTTTATAAAATGCACATAACTAGTTTAAAATAATTTTAATTTCAATTATAGTTCCGTATTTGCGTTTATGCCTTCAACTGGTTTGTTGTAGTGCCTGCCACAGTATCCATTCACACTGTTTTCTATAGTACGAATAACACTTTTGTGAACTACTGGTTCTAATCCCATGCATGTAATCTATACTTAAAGCTTTTGACGAATGGACGTAAATTTTGCCCAAATGGTGCGGGAAGGCCAATACGTAGTTGAATGCTTCACTTTACAGCATTTCATTACGTCAGATTTGTTTCCGTTTGCGTTTGTTCCTCTAAGGTCTCCACCACTTAGCTGCTCTAATGCAACTTATCTTCAATTTTCCTCACTGCCAGTTCATTTTGAAGTGCCTTGTGTAATGCCTCTTCCATTTTCCATTCGGCATGATAATGATTCCTAATCTTAATAAATGACCAGAAACATTTCCTAACAATTTTCCCTTGCAGGAATTTGTTTTGCCTTTTTCTGGATACCTCCAACTGAGTGCATCTAAACAAAATACCCCCAACCCGCAACGTTTTTAGAGGGACAAGAAAATATATACCTGTTGCTAGTTGTATCAATTTTCTATTTTTTTCTCTCTCATAAAATGCTCACTTTGCGCGCTTTGCCAGCGGGAAGTTGACATGTTCCTCCCATTCTAATAGTGCAATTAATTTTAACCCGATGTAGTTTTAATCTGAGGTAAACAGCGGATCGCAAGCAACTGAGGATCTCGCGGCTTGTTTCGTCTGAGTACGTTTATTCTGACTCTTAATATAACACCGTTCTAGACTATGCAATGATGTGGTAAGGAACTAATTGACCGTCCTGGCATAGACCTCGGACTCAGATTATGGAAAGCCCGCCTCGTTTTCCACGTGCTGCTGTGCAAAGGTCGACGTGATGCTTGTGCTATGAAAGATGTCTCCTCGAAAGCTCCTCCTCTTTATGATCACAAATTTCACGGAAGTGATTTACTGATTAATATGTTCGGGTGTATTTGTTTACATTTCAAATGGCAATGACGCATCTTAATTTGACACTTTCAAAATTGGTATCACTCAATTTTTTCGTGGTGGATTTAAAATCAAAATATTTGGTATTACGTTCATGAGAACTAAACTGCGTTTTGCCGTAGTGTTGCCAGTTTTCATGTCCTGATATGTTCTAATGTAAAAGGTCTTTTAATGGAAACAAAAAAGAAAGGAAAATGAAATTTTAAACTGATGTTCACACAAAATTGATTAGCAATATTCCTTTTCGCTTTCAGCTCTAAAATGTGAGGGAAACATTATTTTGTAAAAGTAATTCCTAATATAATTCTAGTAAAGAAGTAGCCAAAATGCAAAAGAAAATCTTCACAATAGAGCGTGTCGATGTCTAGGATGACAGGTTTGTTCCCAAACCGGACCCCAAAATTTGCTTGAAACTACGAGTTTGCGGCTCCTATCGGTGTAGAGGTCGCTGGTCGACTGTTCCGATCGATGCTTTTCTTGGTTTATCTTCATCACTTGCAGATTAATGTCGGAATATATTGATTCATGGAGTCACGAATTGTGAATGATTTTCTTACCATCGATTTGCTCTAAATCCTTAACTTTCGAATTCATCCCAAAAATTCGTGAAACTGGACTCTTTAAATATTTGCGTCAGTGACCTCTTATCTAAGAACACAGGATCACGGAAATGCATAAGAAGAAAAGGAAGAATGTGGAGAAAAATGAATTCTTGAGGAACGCAAAATTTACAGCGATGCAAACCAAGTTTCTATAGGGGGTATTGCTTTCGAAGTGTAGCAGAGGTTCAGTATTCCCCCTGGTCGATGACATAGTCTTCCCCAGTGACGAGCTAATTTTGAGCGAGCGCGTCCTGTGTTTTGAGTCACTGCGCTGCGCATGCGCAGATGCGCATCGCGTGGGAGCGCCGGTCTTCGTCTGCGCCGCCCGCTGCTTCTGCGCCCTTCTGCGCGAGGTCCTCCGGATGTTGCCCCTCGGGCGGAAGCCCTGAGTCAGTCGCTTCCGCGGCCGACTTCCGCAGCCGCGCTGTTCCTGTCCCGAGCGCCGACGCCGCCTCCTCGAAGGAAGCGCTGTGCGGTCGCCCGCCCCTTGCCAAGTGACTGGGAGAGACGTAATGGAAGAATTTCGCGTTTCGTCAGGAAATCGCGAGCTGGGTGTGAATAATGAATATAAAATAGGACGGGCGAGGAATTCTTGTTCAGTCATGTCCATGACCTCTCGTGGGGTGCTTACAGAATCTTCGCTTGGTGAACAGCCGCTCAAGAAATGTTGGATTGGGCGCTGCGCTTCACCGGATGCAGACGGTAAAGTTCCATCCGAAAATCTTTCTTTTCATTAATTTACCCGTTCCAATGTACTTTATATTGAATAAGTATTTCATCGGTGTGATTATTGTTGTTATATGGTGAAATACTCCGTAAAATTAGCTTGGTGAGATTGACAATTTATTTCACCAAAATTCAAATCCTAATTGTCAGTGAGGAGGAACAATGAATAAAAGCAAATAAATTCGAATTGCTTTCTTTCAAGTTCATATTTTACCTTTCCACTGGAAAGTTCTATAAGCAAACATCATGCTTTCGATTTACATTTATTGTTTTACTGTTTACAGTTTATTTTTTTGTTAATTAATATGTGATTTTTATTTGTCGATATTGTGATGTTATTCAGACAGTATGAAGACAAATGAAATAATTAGATTTTGAATCAAAGGATGTCTAATATGTGGGCGTATTAACAGATGTTGCAAATAATGTTTTGTTGATTTACAATTTTCAAACCGTACATTTAATTTTATCGTCGTATTTAATTTCATCTTTCTCTTTTGCTAGTTTTCTCGTGTAGCTGACATTAGCTCTAGCTACGAGCACAATTCCGATCAAATCTATTTGTCTCTCTAAGTAGCGTCTTTAGTTTGATTTTTTTCCCACAGAGGTTGTTCTAAGATCACTTATGTATCTCGTTACTCATACAAGTGGTTTGTCGGAACATATTTCAGTGACAGAATGTATATTGGATTATGTTTTCACGTTATAAGGCCTTCTTTTAGGAATAAGGAAACCATTTTCAATGAACGTGGTATTTAAAGGTGAACTTCTTAGTGCTTGATATTGTCTGTGGTGAAGAAACCTGTTTTCAATTGAAGATCAATAAAGAATAAAGTCAATAAAAATGTTGATGGTAGGATCAGTATTTTTACTATATATTTCCATCCTCTCCTCTCATAATGTTAGGTTTCACATAACTTAAAAATGTGCGTAGTTTTCGTTTTGTTTCACCTAAAACTCTGTTTCCTCGTCATTTCGGGGGTAGTGCTACTCGCTAATTGGAACGTGGTGAGGCGCAATCTTTCATCAGCGTCTCATGGCCTTCTTGTCAGGCGTGGCTGTGTGGAGCGTATGTGGTGGGGTTGAGACTGGAACGGGAAGAGTGCCCCGACGCGTAATAGATGCGGAGCAGCCCCGGTAAAGCCCCAGGCTCCTCGCTCGCCTCGCCTCCCTTCTCGCCTCCCCTCTGCCATCTCTCGCCCACGCCGCCTCATACACCGCTGCCTCGTACTCCGCGGCTGTGCTCCTCCTTGCGGGCGCCCAGCCAAGGATCTATCGGTCGAGCTCGAATAGCAGGCCGGGCCGAGTTGAGAGAAGCGACGCGTGCAAAGGGACGGGAACGGGGCTCTCTGCATACGCGAGTGGCGTAAGGAAATCGTTGCTTTAACCGGAATCATCGAAAAAATCTATTTGTGTGTAATGAATTAATTTAATATGCGTTTATAAGTGAAAAGGATGGTGGAAGACGCGTACATTTCTCAGTTAGGGACGATGTTTGTCTGTATTCCTTCACCTTCTTGGGCAGGAAAAGCATTTATCTTGACGATTCTTATTTTCCTTCGAAACATCCTTGCATGTTGCTTGAAAATATCACTAACAAATTGTGTACTTGTATCTTGTCACAAAGTCCACAACACAACCTGATAATTTTTTTCGATAATAATGTGCTTCTATGAAAGCCATTTACATTTCCTTCCACATTTATTTCTAAGTGTTCGTGCAGTGGGAGGCTTGTGGCTTCCCTTCCTTTGGCAGGTGACTGCATTGCTGGTTTGTCATTGTTCACTAGAGGGGGACATGAGGGGTGAGTGTTTCGATATGAGAATATCAACTTCTTCGAGTGTATGAACTCGCGGTGAAAGAAACTATTGAGAAATGTAGCATCGGTTACCATGCACGCGAAGATATTGGGGGCGACCGGATCGAGTTGGAGAGAGATTGACGCCTGAATGTAGGCCAGGAAGATTAACGTGACATTCTGGTTTTGAAACCCAATTAGTAGCGACTTCAGGATATTGGAAGTTTGGCGACACCTTGGGGAAGGTACTTCAGCAAATTACATTGAGCAAATGGGGATTTTAGGGTAAGGAAGCTGAGGAGATAACATTTGCCGATTGGTTCTGGATTTATATATCCAAGTACAATAAATTTGTTTGTACTTGAACATAATACCTTCGTATTTAAATTACCTCAATACAGAGTCCAATACACAGGGAAGTTTGGTGAGTGCACAGCTGCAGCTGAATTAATTTAGCGATACAAATTTGGCGGGTATTCAGCTATGCTTACGCTGTTGTGGAAACATCAGGTTATGTAGATTCGTAATAGTGAGAGATGGGGATTATAAAAGAATCCAAGTGATTGTGTTGATGATTTAGTAGCGTTCTTATGATTGACCAACCACGCCACAACCATTAATTGATATCTTCCATGCCATGGGACTCTTACTTGCTGCCTTCGTATTTGATCAGTGTGCCAAATTCGTGAATCGGTAACCCATTGTTTTATAAATAAAGATGCCAGTTACATTTTAAAACGAAATATCGGGAATTCACTTGTCACATTGACGTACGGGACAGACGTACTTCTCTCAATGGCCGTTTTCTGCTCTGGAACCTGCTAGTGGAGGGGAATGCGTGTGATGTTTGAATTTCGGATATTTAGGCTCCAACACCTCAATTCACAAGCTCGAAGTAAATTTTAAGAATTCAATTTAATGTTTTAAATAGACTGATTAAATTTCAAAGAAAATAACTGGTTCACATACATTTTATTTTACAGCAAGTGTGTTTAAACGCCAAAAAAAAACCAACAACAAAAAAAACAAAAAACAAAAAAACAAAAAAAACATTCTACAGTATCGTAAAGTCATGAAATGGTTTTAAAATAATTGTGAATATCTACGTATGTCAAAAGAGCGAAATAGAAATTTCTTAAATATCCGAAGTAGTATAGTGACGATGCAAGTTGAGGCAACACCCGCGCCACTAGCGTTAGGTAAGTTGTGTATCCGTTAGGAGACAGCAGTCTTTCTTCAGGCGAATCCCTTACTTGGCGGCGATGCATGCAGATGCCCACGGGCGCGTTTATAATTTGCCCATCTGTTGTGCTCTGCCCTTGTTTGCTTCTAGTCTGCATCAGCTACCGTACAGAATCGAAGCTAAATTGTTCATTGGAACGTCCTTACCCTCCGTTTTCTTCGTTGAATTAAAATCCATTTAACGATAAACGTGCACTCAAGGAGACAATACGAAATTGAGAGATTGAATAAATTGTGAGTCAAGAACTCATCCCATGATCAAGAGGAACGAGTGACGTGAGACGGGATCACCTCCTTCCTTTTGTCAACATTTTAAAGGCATTACACTTTTTTGACTGCATCCTTTTTAGGTTTGTTTACAATGGTAGCTCGCCTAAAGCTGGAAAGTTTTTTTCAATTAAAAGACTGCAAACTGTATTGCAGGTTAAATCGACACGCCAAAAAATAAATATTCGCAGGGCAATCACGATACGTGAGATTTAAGAAGACCATAAACATTAGCATCGACAGCGCGTAGACTTCTGTTCATAAGTTACATAGCCGATAAATTATTATAGTGAAGCACTTAATTTTGATAAACTTACTTGTAGCCTAGCATCAATTCAGAATTACACACTTAGGGAGTTTACGGTCGTGTCCAGATTGCATCAAAGAGCCCTGAAGATATCGACACAGATTGCTTGCTTTTGTGGTTATTGTTTGCATTGTTTCATCTGCTCAGAATTTGTACTGTTCAACGGAAATAATTTTGGTTTAATTTTGCCGAATTGACAGAAATAATTTTGCTCTTCCCCTAAATTTAAGAGTTATTAAGTGAGCCATTACGATGTATCTAGATTTAAAGTCTATCCCAAACGAGTCGCGAGTGATTTGCGAGGGTGACACATACCAGCTACAGGACCGGACCAAGAGTCGTCAGGATTTCCACCGCTTTCATAATAAGTAAACATTTACACACAAACGTTTTGCGCTATTAAGGAAAGCATTAATTATATATAGATTTAGATTTATTCAGTGAATAAAAACTGTCTGTGACGTAGGGGGGAAAAGAATATTAATTTCATAAGTCTCAGTGAACGTTTTCCCCTTGCTTGGTATAAAACAATAGTTGAATCTATGAAAATAAAGAACTGTGAAACCTGCCAATTGAATTTTAAATATATTATTTTTATTATTCCATATCATTGATTTCTTAATTTTTAAAAAGCAGAATAGCATCCATTAGAATTTCAGCCAAGGTCTTACATTTTTGAGTAGTCTTCGACTAGAATTCTATAATAATTGGGTAACCTGCGTGTGTTCGACTGTCTGTCCGACTGTCACTCCTAATCCAAAGGGGATATTCAACGCGTCACCAAGTTAAAAACTTCAAATTAATACATTCGAAAATATTTGTAAGTGTGTGTAAACCGTCTGTGGTGCCACACTAATTCAACAAAAAAGCAATCTTTGAACATGTTCCGCTGAGGTGGACCGGCCCGTGCTGCTCGGCTGCGGGCCAGGCGCAAGGGCACCAACCGCACTCGCTCGTTCCGCCCGCCCGAGCGCTGTCCGGCCGCTGGCTCGGGAGGGGGGGGGAACAAGGAGGAAGGAGAGATGCGAGGGGTAATTGGCGAAGATGCGAGCTGCAAGGCCGGATGGAGGCGTCACGAGGGACAGGCTTCTGGCGCAACCGGACTGGAGGGGCAACGGAGGCGTTGGGGCTTCCCGAACATCAGGAGGATGCAGTCGCTTCGACGTGTGACCAATTATTTTCACACTGGACCGTGCCGGTTCAGACGCCGTCTGGAGGAGAGTTTAACGGACGGCTGCTCTGATCGGTAGTTTTCCGTGTTTTCTCCGAGCAGCAGGGGAATGCCGGAGCAAGTACCCTAATAAACAGGTCAGGAACCGCGCGCGATATTTCCTTCCTCTTACTTTTCATATCCCCACCTCCTAAATAGTCGTATACATGCACTACACTACCACCCGTGCCGGATGGTAGAGCCAGAGCTTAGAGCTTGTCCCCGCTGGAGGGAGATCCCTGACTGGGGAAAACTCCGCAAGCCGTCGGGTAAGTCGGTGCCGGATCTCGCCATCCAAAATCACCGCCACCACTCGCGACAAAACACACACTTCACTTCCGGGGGTAACGATCTTAGAAGTTGGCGCACCCTGAAACACTAATCAATCAATATTTTTTAAAAAAAATGTTTGAGAGTGGATGGGAGCCGCCCTGCTTGGTTTGTGCCCCCCGCGCCCTGGACCCCGCACAGGAAGCCTGTGGATGCAAGGGGCGACTCGGGCTGCGCGGGCGCGTCAGTTCCCCATAACGTGCGGCCTGGACCTCCCTTAGACGGAAGTTCTCCTGCTGTGAACGGAATCATCCCGTCTTCTCAACACGGGGATATCACTCACGATGAGAATAAAATTAGCGTTAAAATATCAATGAATATTGTATTTTTTATTGTATTCCAGCATTATAAAACAAACATTTCTGTTGCAAGAAATCGTTCATAATGAGGCATTTTAGCGCACAAATGATGACTTACTAGATTTTATGTCACGAATGAATGCGTCTTCTCACATTCTACCAATCGTAGAGAGAGAATCGGGGAAAGTAGAGCTAAACGGAACAGCCGACTACCGTTTACCCGCACGATGTCAAATACCCGAGTCGTCACAGGGAAGTTGTTTCGCGAAATTAAGTTTGATTCTCTTATAAATGTATAATGCTGTTATACAAAAAATATAGTATGTAAATAGTTTATAATGTTGCTTTATTACATTTGTACAAATTTGAAAAGTCGCTCCTAAAGTGGCTAGTTTTCAAAAATGTACTCATGCAATAAAGATTAACATTATAAACTAATTCCATAAACTATTTAAATTTAGTTTTCCTTAGTATTTCACCTACTGCAGGAACACATGTTGAGGGTCATAAAAGGTTAGGACTTCTCTTTATCTGTTGTTGTTGCGTTTTTTTTAAGTATTTAACTTTTCCATTCCAGAGCAAGTTTGTAATGGGTGTACAAAAATATTATTATAAAAGTGGGGAAATGTTGGCGTTGTTGAAAGCCATGCTTCAATCGTGCTGTGCTTCAAATGCAAATTGACCTAATCTGTACTGTTAATCAAGCGAGTAAATTAAGAGAAATGTGTGACTTCCGGCGTTGTGAAAAGTGTCTACAGTTTTGTTAGATATCCAGAAATTCGAAAAAATGAAATAGTTTTGATTTCACTGACAAAGTGTACGTATTTTATTGAGTTATTCTTGCCTGCTCTCAAACCGCGCGTATCGACTGAATTCTCATCACTGCTGACGTCATGCAACAGCAAGGCTTCAAGGAAGTGCCCTCCCGTCATTAACTGTTTTTTATTGACGTGTTACGTTATGTGACAGCAACTTCTGGTATTCATGGTATGTAAAAACTTGGCTTATTCTTGTACATCGTGCTATTTTATTACAGTATTCCTGAATATTGCTTTTGTCAATGCAGCAGGGCCGATTTGACAAATCAAAAGAGACCAGCCCAAGTAGCCGATGTGGATGTATTGTGCATTGCCCCCACTGTAAAGAACGGGAATATCCATAAAATAACGGTTCTGTTCGCGTTGTCAAGAGCTGTTTCAAAGCAGCCATGCAAATGAGATTAGCAATATGGGGAAGACAGGTGTGGATCGGCCGGGTAACGAAAACACAGCCCGCAACCATATTGAAGGTTTTAGTTGTGACCCTTGAGGCCTTACATGTAGGACACCTTTGTCGTAGAGTATCGAGTAAACCGCTTCAATTAAAAATACCAACAAATTGAACATTTTTGAATTATTTCGTATTGTTTCTAATGAAATCTGAACGGCGATCCTAACTCGCACGATAAACATTGCGATGCCGTCAAATAGTGTGTGCTGAAGGGTATTCAAATTCTTGCGTCTGAGACGTCATTGGAGGAATCCTTGGGATGTTGTTAACGACACTGCTCTCTTGCCATCACCAAAACCGAAAGGGGTTTTCAAGGCTGCAAGAAATAGCGAGGATAATTCCCGCATAGCTTTCTCCTGGTCTCCTTACATTCGCATGAAATTTGGGAAGTGTTGGTATCTGAGCGTCCGAACTTGTCTTCCTGATGTCTGATAATGAGATCTTAATGGAGAATTGATTAAAAATTATACATTGGAATAAAAATTTAAAAATTGGTCAGTCATTTACAACTTTAATTTCCATTACGATTCTTGAAAACTTTAAATGAGAGCGTCTGAGCTGCACGTTCCCTGAATACCAGCACGATGTGTGCCTATATTTAACACACAGATTCGATTCTTATTAGAAGATATGATTCGTATTTACTTATTCAGTCACAAGATCTGATGCACGAACTGAATTGAGGTTTTACTTGTTTGCAAAATTGAAAATTCAGAGCACTCGCAGACATTTCACGCGGAAATGGGTTAATTTAAATGGTTTAGTGGTTAATTTCACCTTCACATCATCTCGTGAAAGCTATTCATACACCTGGTATTGCCTCCTCCATACGCTTTGAGACAAATTCATTATTATTTGGAAAATCCTGCTTTATATTGAGCAAGGAAACCATTGCAGAAGTTTATAGTTTCTTCACTATTATTATCCTTGAAGGACGTGGATATATTAGAAAAGTGAAGTTTTGAGAAAAATGAGATTAAAGTTTTTGTTTTCGGTTGAAATGCAGATACCAAGCTCTTAAGAATCGATGGTTTATAGCGTAAGCATTGCTAAAAAGTTTCATAGGAGTAATGAAAATTATTATTAAATTATTATAAAATGTTGTAAAATAACTCTTTAGTCGATATATTTTGAACATCGATATTTTAATTTTGAACATCGATGTTTTGTTATCGATGTCGCATCTCTCTGTGCACGTTTTCTAGAGTTCAGTGGGGAATGGAAAAAACATATATTCAAATTATAGTTTTCTATGTTCTCGCTGAAAAAAGTCGATAAAAAGGGCACGAGGAGGGATAGCAGCCAAATTCCACCGCTGATTTCCCCGTTGTCAATAGTTTTTATTATAAAGGAGCAAATATTTCCAGTATTTGCCAAAAACGCTTGTTGCCATCGTATCGAGATTTCATCTTGTTTATGGGTTAGGGTAGAGATTCTAGAATTTCAGAAAATACGCAGAGAATACACTCTTCCCATAGCACTTCATTGAGTTTTTAAATGTTTTTGACATTAAATAAATTACTAAATAAATAAACACTCCAGATCTCAGGTATGGTTCAAGTGCAATGATCGTCAGCTCAAATAGAGGCCAGAGCAATATTATTATGATCTAAACCTTTACAAAGATCAAAGAAATAATAATTAATGTTTTTCGTTTGTACGTCCGGACAGAAAACATATTACTCGGCGCGAAATGACTAAAAAAGACTATCAAACGACGCGCGGTGGGCGACGGACGACGGTGTGCCGTGCGCCCGCCCTCGCGGGGGGCGTGGCCGTCACCGCCATCCTCCACCGTCGAGGAAGCGAGCGCGTGTAAGCTCCTTGAGAGGACGGCCTCCGCGGCGGTGCATCCGCGATTGTCGGTTGTTGCTGGAAATGTTCTTCTTCGAGCTGTGACGCTTCGGTCGGCCACTCGTAGTTCGGGATAACGGCGCCGCCGCCGCCGCCGCCGCCACCGCCACCACTACCATCGCCACCACCGCCACCACCGCGACCTTCGCTGTCGCCGCCGCCCCGTCTCCCGCGCGGACAGTGGCTCCAGTCAACCCCACTAAGGACGTAGAGGTTCTATACTTTGAATTTTCCAAGGTGGTCATTGTTACACCTCCTGGTTTATAAAATGAATATTTTTAATTAATTCGCAAATGTCCTTCTTAACAGGGCTCGTGGCCTCAGAAATGTGGTTACCACTGTTAAAAAAAATAATTTTAGAAGACAGGAGGTACAACAATGGCGTGAAGTCATCGGCCAATATAGAAATATCGATGTATAAGTCAGGTTCCGGTTTAAAATTAGAACTTTTAATTACCACGAACAATACCTGTCATATAATACAGTAAGAGTATTGTATTGATTGACTGTTTAGTGTTTCCGGGCGCTGCTAAGATCATTAGTGTCGTAAGTGTAGAACACGTGTTCCGTGGAGGATAGTGACGAGCTTCCAGGTGAATGGCGACATCCGGCGCGAACCTACACGTCTGCCAGCGGGGTTTACCCCAACCAGGTATCTCTAACGGAGCACCGCCCCAGTCGGGACAAGCTCTAAGCTCCCGACAGGTCTCTCGATAAGTGTGACAGTGTAGTGCATGAAGTGTAAGGGTTAGTAAGGAAGAGGTGAGGATAGGACAAGAAAGAAGATGAAAAGATCGCACGCGATCCGTGGCCTGCTTGTTAGAGTACTGCTCCTGCATTCGCCTGGTGTTAATGTGAGAAACAACGGAAAACTACCGATCAGAGCAAGAGGATCCAACTTTAGGACCTCACGGTCAGAGACTATACATTAATATCAACTGATGCTCTGAGCGACCTTAGTCACTATGGGTATTGTACAAGACCATAAATAAGGACATTATAACTACATGTATTCCCTATACGGGTGAACGCCTTGAAAACAAACCATAACACAGTTCAAATAGCCTAAAATCAACTCCTTCATCCATAATTAATGCATCTTAATTCAGATCAAAGCTCCAATTACACAATAAATGAAATCGTCACCCTCTTAAACTACGGTTAACTTATCTATCGAATAATTTCTTATATATATATATATATATATATATATATATATATATATAATATCTCAAAATATAACTTTGTCACTGAAATCAAAACTATTTCATTTTTTTCAAGTTCCTGGGTATCTAACAAGCACCATATCAAGATGTGTGCTTGTTTAATCAAGGTGAAACTCCTCTACCTTTTCCACGCATCCGTCGGTCTCTGCGTAAACGGATGCGGCGTGTCTAGATAAAGAACTCGGGATCTCATTAGGGCGAGAGCTGACAATACGTCGGATTCCTTTCAAGGATCGTCTACATTTTGTGAGTGCCAAGCGCCCACTGTGCAATTTCCGACCTTTAGAAACCCAACGACCTTTCCAGGATGGAACCAAATACTCGCGTCAGAAGCCACTTCTATTTTGAGGGCGGCGCTGATGATCGACACTGAATAAAAGTCACATACTGCTCTCAAATCTTGAAAAAGAAAATATAGAATATAATAGTTATTGTACTACTTAGGAGTATATATCAGAATTTCCAGAGGTAGCTTATTACAAATACAATTAGTAAACTTCTACAAAAAGGTAAAAAAAAATATAATAATTACAGGTCTACTTAGTATAATTTTGTATTGCCACCGCGGTGGCAATACAAACTAAAATTATTGTAGTGTTTTGTTAAACAATTGGATGAATTTAATTTTAACAGATTTATACACCTCTTCACGAGACAAATGACATGGCTACGTTAAATTCAGCATCTGTCTGGGCGGAAATTGTAGGATTTACATACCCAATGTTATACAGCTGAATACATAAGCTGCTGTCGGGTGCCGCGGTTCCAGGCAGGAGGATATGCCTAGAGAGGGAAATTCTCCTGTCTAGGTATGGATCGGCGCCGAAACTCACATTCTACTTGGGGGGAAACGCTAACTCCAACATTAACATGCAGTACACTTACGGAACAATTGACGCGCCCGGAAACCAAATGAAATAGAAATTAGAAAAAGTACTCTAGTCAAAATTAAAACGAAAATATTCCAAAAATTGTTTAGAAACAATAACATTTAAAACTGGCATAATAGCACTCTTGGTTCAGAACATTTTAAATGAACTAGAAAACTCATTGTTTCTTACCTCAATCAGAAATGACGTAACTAAAATATCAGAAACATGTATAGTGGTTTTTGGTTTTATTGGCTTTGCTGACATTAAGTCAATCGCTTACGTCTGTCTTTATTATTTTTGTGATTCTAGAGAGAGGGACGGGACGGACAGGACGGGACCGGACAGGGCAATTGTAATATTTTGCGCAGAAAATTAATATTACAGTTAAATTAATCAATATAAACAATCGAAAAAGAAGCGGATACATAAACTAATCGGTGTAAAAATAATAGATTTCAATGTTTCCTTTCCATCATCGCGTTATTTCCCCGAATCCGGACTGAGCAGCTGAGAGGAGTAAGTCTCATCTCAACCCACCATAACCGGCTTACACCGGTGGCGAGGCCTTGTAGATCCTTCAACTGCATGACTAACTCTAGGAGAAAAAGAAAAAAAATAACTAGTGGTGCTACAGCTCACTTTGTAGCACAAGTTAGTTTTCTAAAACATTTGGTCAGAGCTGGCTTTACCCTCTTCCCAGCTGCATGTGATCGCCACCCAAAGTACATTTTTTGGAAATTTTCTCATTTTTTTTGTCTCATAATGGTAGAACTGAAACATAATTTTAAGAATGTTATAGAAGATTAAAACCTCGTCGTATACAAGCTTGTGTGGCAATTTTTATTGAAAAATCGGAGCAGTTATAGAGAAAATGTCGTTTGAGCGTTTCTGAAAATGCGCAATTTTTAAACTTACTTTCACCCAAACTTTTGAGTTTCCAGAAACGTTAGAAAACACTATTTGAAGTAATTATACTCACAAATGCAGTAATGTATACGCATTGTTTATAATGTAAATATTAATGGCGTGAAAAATATTTTTAAAAATGACATTTCTGTATTTTTTTTTAAAACAACAAGAACAAACGAATTCATCGATGTGGGATACGTCATAATGTCATGTTATTCAGACTATTTGGCACTATCAGATCAAAAAAAGTAAAGTAAAAACAGCTTGTATATTATGATGAATTTACTTCCCATATATACATTTTTATTCACAGACTATATATAGATATATCAGACTATATACTATACATGGACAGACTATATATACAGATATATCTTGGAATAAGAAGTTATTGTACGAGATGTGTTCCGCAACAGTTTCAGGGATACTCTCCATCATCAGGAAGACACACGAGAACTCACAAAATAAATCCCACAATGTTGGTATAATAACATTACGATATAGAACACTTTCAGGAGATGGGCGAAGTCTAGTAACTCGTATTGTTGTTGAAAGAAGAAGGAGAGAAGAAAGAAAGAAAATAAAAGCTTGTGGACAGCAGCTTCCGCGCTGCGTTCTGCGCTTGCGAGGTGGCCGCGGCGTCGGATGGGCTGCGAGGGGAAGGGGAGGCGGATTTCTGAGGACCCGATGACGTCACGCGTGACCCGACGCTCAATGAGCGCAATTGGCGGCGTCGTAAGCCTCAAGAATAGGGGCAGCTCCCTCCCCCCTCGAGCCTGATGGCAGTAAACAAGTGCTGCGTGCCTAGCTCCTCCGAGCCCCCTCTCAGACACAGTCGTCGTGCAATTATGCGTTGTGTAATTAGACATTAGGAATAGCAGTCAAGATACCCTCGGTGACGCAGAGGAGCAGCGTTCAAGGTGGCGGACACGAAGGGTAAGGGATCGAGCCCCGTGTTTGCGCCAAGCGGTTGTGACAATGTTGACCGGGAGGGGTGGCTCAGGGCCGTTATCTGATGTCATTGCAGGTCCTAGGTAGTCGACTTGGCAGTCGTATTTGTGGCTTCCATACAGCAGAAAACTGATGATGATGATGGCTAAGTCATCGAAAGCTGCTATTGTACGAGTAATAAACAATATTGTTGGCTATGACGACTCATATAATTATTTCAAGATTTTCGACACTTGCTTGTTAGCTAAAATTCTAGTGACTGACTGCTCTGATCGGTAGTTCTCCGTGGTTGGGCCAAGCACCAAGCGAATGCCGGAGCAGTACCCTAACAAACGGACCACAGACCACTCACAATCTACCCTTCCTCTTCTTTGTCCTATCCTCACCCCATACTTACACTAACATGCACTACACTACCACTCTTGTCGACCCGTCCGGAGCTTAGAGCTTGTCGCGGGTGGGTCTGTGCCACACTGGTGGGAGATGCCTGATTGGTTGGAGGAAACCCCGTTAGTCGACGGTAGGTCAGCGCCGGATGTCGCCATCGAACGGGGGAACAACGCCCCCCCACACTTGAGCAAAACATGTACTACACTTACGGAACTGCCTCGTTATTTGACGCGCCCGGATTCACTATCAATCAATCAATGTAACGAAGTTTGTTTTCTATTAACATCGCGTATAGACTCGCGATATTACAACGGGATCGCGTTATTACAATGGGAACCACCATTTCGTCTGTCGTCATTTACCTCCCATCGAGGTATTATGGGGGAAGGCTTCACGTCGTAAGGCTCCTTCGTCACTTTCGCTCAGTTATGTATAGAGGACTCGTGATCAATGATATTCACCATATTTATTAGCATAGGAGTTATACTTACTTGTACGTAGGTAACTAGAGCAAGAGGTAGAGAGTGAATGGAATGATGATAGTACTGATAAAGGGGGATTGGTGGCGGAACAGGCGGTGAAACGAAAGGAGGAAGACTGCACATGTGCATCAATTCCAGTTTGTTCATGAGAATCCCTATCCCTTGGATCAGAAAGATTTGCAGGAGTGGCTCAGAACAGTGATGTCAACGTAGGGCTCTGACTCACCATAGAGGCTTGCATCTTCTCTTTTTCTCCTTCTTTCTCTCCTGCTTTACCTACTCCTCCTCATTCTCGTTCTCATCCTTCGCCTCCATCTTTTCCATCTTCTTATCGTTATTCACCACCTCCTCTTGTTGTCATTCTCTTTCTTCTCTTCCTTCGTCATTCACCTCCTGGCGGGGCGTCGCCCTGCAGGGAGGCGCGAGGCGTCCGTTGGCTGACCCGGGCGCGCTGCCGCGTCCGCAGTCCCGTTGCCGCGTCTGGGGCCGCAGCCTGCCCGCTCTCCCGCCGCCGCGCTGCGTTCTCCGTGCGCTGCCCCGGTGCAGGAAGGGACGTCTCACACGCAGCGGAGAGAATGACCTCCGCAAAAAGCTCTTTGCCAGTATTGTTTAAACTTAAATTCTTGGCTGTCCGGGAGACGCCGCGTCGTAGTCCGCGTCGTCACTGCTCTGAGGAAGCCTGCGACATGTCAGGTGAAACGTCGGTCTCCCAGCCAACAAGGCGGCGTCTCCCGGGTAGCCGAGAATTTATGGATTCGAGGCGCGGAAGCTTACGTGTGCATTGTTTGAACTTACCTCTACTTAGAGTACTTACTAGTTTAAACCCCCTGCTTTTCACGACACAACAATTAATAGAAGTGACCTTTACAAGCCTCAGTACGACCCTCTGCCCGTCCTGGCAATGAGTTCCGAACATGTTCACAAGTGTAGTGAGTACTGACTGTCTGCCACAGTGCGTGCACGGAGAGTTTGCTTGTCTCTTGGTGTTTTGTGAGCATTTCTTGCGCGTGGTTATGTCTGGTTGGTTAACTGCTGTGGAAATTAGTTCCGTTAGTGCGGAATGTTTTTGTGCCTTAAGGTGGCCCCTCCTCTGAAAGGTGATATCCGGTGCCGACCTACACGTCTGCTTGCTGAGGATTCTTTCCCCCCATAAATCTCTCCCAGCGGGACACCGCCCCAACCGGGACAAGCTCTAAGCTCCCGACTGCAAGATTTCAAATTTGTATGAAGCAAGTAAAGAAACATTATAAACGAGTTTTATTCGCTGTTTTTTATATATAAGCTTTATAAATATATAAGAGAATATAACTTAATTTGGTGAAACAACTTTCATGGGTGACGTCTCAGGGTTTTGACATCTATGCGAGAAAATGTTGTCGGCAGTTCCGTTTAGCTGTACCTCTTCCCTCGCTGCGATTCACTGAATGTGTGACAACGCAATCATTTGTGCCGTAAAATTTAATACGTCTTCATTTGTGCCGTTATATGCCTGATTATGAACGATTTATTGCATCGGAAAAGGTAATTTATAATGCTTGTATACAAAAAAATATATTTATCAATCTGCTTAACTGTTATGTTGGGGGAACGCACTGGGTTCCCTTTCCTCCTGATTCTTCTCCCAGAGCTGTCCCGTTTTGTTTTTGATGTCCCAGTGTTCTTGCTTTTTTTCTAAAATATTTCGTTTTTATTAGCCCTTTCTGATCAGAATGTGTGTTAATTTATTCTGTATGTAATACACTGCAGTCTTGATGGAGACTTGACACAACATTGTATCTAACGTAGTGTAAGACACAGTCAGCGATGCGATGTAATCTTAATGATAATTCAGGCACAGAAAAAAGAAGAAGAAAAAAGAGTTGTCAGGCTCAAAGACGACTTGAAACATGTTTCTCTATGTATGTTGATGCGCTGAATCCCAATCCGAAGCGAGAATTGCATCAGCAACTTCCAGTTTTTCGCGATTTAAAAAAACCGGAGGACGGTGGCGCAATGCTGGCTTGAGTTCAATGTACGGTGGAATGTACAGTATGCTTTGCTATGCTTAATTTTAGTCAGACAAATTGGTGAAAAGTGGCAATTGGTGTGAAATATTTTCTCATTTTTCAAAGCAAAGTTGTAAACGTACTCTTATATTCTTTCAGTAAATGTACCGCGAGTGGTTGAGAAATGTGTATTTAAAATTAAGGCAATGAAACATTTGAACATCGTCGAGATCCATTGAAAGACTTTTTTTGGTACTGATTGGAGTAGAGAGAGGGCAAGTGGCGAAATGTGTGGCGTCGACGATGTGCCTAAACTTTGACCGCATTGGCCGGTGTCAGAGGTTGAGAAGGAGGTGGGCGAGAAACAGGATGGCGAGAGATTCGAACATTTGCATTCAGACATTTGCATTACCGTTGGAGGCTTTCGTTCTCCCCAGTTGACGTGGAAGCTAGAATTTGCCGTTTGGCGTCAGGCGCGGGAGCTCGAAGACTCTAAGTTACTCTCACGAACGTTGCATGTCTCCTGATAACTCATTTTCATTTCGTAATGAAGAAATTCGCTTTGATGGGGGAATTTATTGTCTTCTTTAGCTAGACGTCTGAGAATAAATCAAAAAATAACTCACTGCCGCCTCATTGCTGCTCGCTTAAGCCATTGATCAACCATAGATATATTGCGTTAGTGGACTTGTATGACTAGTGAAAGTTGATCCTATTCCACATGTCTAATCGAAAGAACGGAAATATCGACGGATTCAGAGGTGAATTATCGTGAAAAATGTTTTCTCCGGGAAATTATTTTCGACTTATTTCTCGGTGTGTATGCATTCATCGCGTTAAGTTGTAATACAGAATCTTGGTTTTTATAGATCGTAAAGCTTGCGCTTGTCAAATAACTCAATTTTGACTTTGTGTATTTGCCGTGTTTGACACAAGGAGTAGCAGGTTTGCAGAGCGAAATAGATATTTCCCGAAAAATCCATTGGAGTAGTGTCTAAAGTAGAAATTAACGTTAAATATTAACAAGAAACATTGCGTCCTCAAAACTTTCAAAATAGCGATAGCATAATTTAAACTGTTGCTCGTTTGTACAGCTAAAGAACAATGAATGCTTTAGGAATGATATTATTTGTCTTTGTGACAAGATAACCGTAAGTCATACAAATGAGGTATCATACCTTAAAGAGTTTACGTTTAACGTTTATATTCCTGGTCGTAAATAATATGGTAATTTTTAATTTGGCATTTATATTACCACCATTCGTTTATGTATTTATGTCAAGGTTAAGGTTTTCGTTGTTGCATTGTCTCGCAATGTTGAACATTTGCGTTCACATCTACATGACGGTTCTCAATTATGTCAACAAAGTAGAGCATTGCGTCAACTTTATCTTCAGATATTATAATACTTTTATCATGTTTATGTAATTTGGTTCTTTGTTGCCTCGAGATCAATTATTAGCATATACAGCTGTTTTTTTTCTACCCGTAATAATTGCTTTTTATGCTGTCTTTATTTGCTTCTGCGTGGCACTATAGTGTAATTATTTACTAAACACATGATATTTATAATTTACGAATATGTACAAATGTATTGAGGTGGTAAGGACCCTTACAACAATGACAGAATTCAAACACTGACCTGCTAAAGAGAAAAATGATAAAATATGTAAAACTATGTGGCTTCGAAGAGCTCATGGGAAGCAAAGGGGTTGGGAGCCGAAGCTACAGAAGTTTGAATCTGGACTCCGGGAGACGATAGCAGGCGGAGAGAGCCCTGTCACTACAGCCGCTACATTCCCCAGAGACGAAGATCAGCATATACATTTGTACGGACGAATTTGCCCTTTCGTATCCAGTTCCAGTTTTGTATCCAGGGGAGTTCGAACTGCGTGATATTGTGAGGCTGGGCGGTTTAGCTTAGCGACTCAAGTAATTTTTTAAATTAATATCTTCCTGTCTCACGTTCCCTGTCCGCAACACTTTGCAAATAATCCAGCGTTAAGTAACAACAGGATATACTATATTAGTAGAAGTTTCCAGGCTGATAGCCTGCGGTCCAATTGGCGTTGAAAGGCGAAACGTTTCGTCCTCAGCGGCGGTGGACATCTTCAGTGGCGCCGCCGGGTTCTCGGGCCAAGTCCCCGGGTTGACAGCTGGCGCGTGGCTGTGGCCGACCAGCACACTTCGCCCGAGGACCCGGCGCCACGGAAGATGTCCACAACCGCTGAGCATGAAACGTTTCACATTTGAACGCCAATTGGACCGCGGGCTTTCCGCCCGGAAACTTCCCATAATATTGCTTCCGAACGTTTCGATATATTTACTTATACTGTTATAACAAAAATTAATTTATCTTAATATGGAATTTATGTGTGTTCATTACAGATAGTCAACTTATTTAACGTCAAAAACTGTTAAAAATTTGCACAAGAAGCCTGTGGTACATCCACCCATCATTTTATTTAGTCTTATTTGAGATATTTAACAATAATGAGACATTATTTACACATGATCGTGTCACATGAATCGGAAATATTCAACAGTATTTCCATGATATCTACACCTAATATTTTTGATGATACGAAATACTTGCATTTATCGTGTTTGTAGAATGTTTTCTTGAGGTTGTCCCCTTTGCTCTGCCTCGCATTTCGCCATCTACAGCCTCTTCTTTGTACTTTTGAACCACCTTTTTTTCTAGTAAGAATTAGATGACCCCAGTGTATCCTACCTTGGCTGTTGACATAGAGGAAAGACTTTCTTCGATAGTATTGTTCATATGAATCTGCTGATTTGCATGGTGGATGATTAATACACTTGTTTTTATAGTATCTCCCCTTACTTTTTCAATCTTCCTTTCCTTGTTATATTGATACGTTTCAAAAATGTTCACAAATTGATTGTTTACATTGATTTGTTTAACAATAACTTATTGACTGCCTATTTAAGTGATTGATGGACTGTTATTGATTGATTATTTGACTTCCTAAAATCTTACCTACATCTTAAATAGATTTTGTAATTACAAATGTAATGTAAGGACTATTTTGGGTTTCCGCATCTCTATCAAGTGGTGCGTCGCAGTTTACGCTCGCTGGTAGCTCAGAGTAGCTGGCATGAATGCACCGTGTGTCTGGGGAGGGGGGAGGCCCCGACCTGGTATCGAACCAGTCGCTCGCCGCGGCCCACATCGCCGGCCACAACGCGGGTCACTCGCTCATTGACTGGGCGTCAGGTGGCAGCACCCGACTGCCGATTCAGCCTGCGCATTCAGCCGGCGCCGCCCTCCCGGCACGCGACCCCACGGCGGAGAGCTGACGTCTGAATTGAAATGAGCTCGAGTTGATGTTCGTATCTTTGCTTGATGTTGGATCAAATGACGAAAATAGATTAGTTAACATTTTCAATAATTTGATTGGATTTCTAATTTTAATAGGATATTAGAAAGGATAGGATATTAGAATAAGGTATACGTAATCTTGTAAAGTCATCCAGCTTCATTCGGGAAACTCTTCGGAAAAGGACACAAAATCAAATAATCATTTTTGCGTAGGAAGATTCATTCTGTTACTTCCCAAAATATTGGAGTTTCCTCCTGTGACTCGTGTTTATTTTCTAATAATTATGATGCGTTTCTTAAAACCTTTTGGTGTTATATATATATATATTATATAATAATATATTTACTATACTACTATGGTGTATGCTACGTTGACATTAGTTATTTGCATAAGAATGACATAAAAACGATAAACCAAATGTAAGGTGATTCTCTATGGACAATTTAATGAAAATGTTTTACATCTGTGTGATTAGTGGCGTGATCTATGTCGTGTTTTGAGCGTTTTACAAACTACGATTCACAAGTAATAGAAATTCGAAGCGCCTTAGCTTTCATGAGATAGTAATGGGTAGTAAAGGTGGTAGCACGCCCAAATGAACGTAGAATTGAATTTCTGAGTTGAGTGCTTTACATTAATGAATGGTGAACGAGGTGGTGTTAGAAGGAAACGGTCAATGGAAGTCATTGTGTCGCGTTGGAGGCAGAGCGAAGAGGGCGGCGCAGGGGCTGAGGAACCCCGGGCCACCGCAGGCGCCTTCTGCTCCGCTGCTGAGGCCGGAAGTGGTTCGCCACTGAGAGGCGGCGTTGGAGGACAATGCTTGGGGGCGGGTGATTGGGGGATGGGAGGT
>BOPP01000020.1:12532862-12548356 GCA_017312745.1 Gryllus bimaculatus
CCGGGCCAATGCGGATCAAAGTTTAGGCCACCATCTGTTCGAACGCACAAACACATTATCGCCCAGCTTGCCCTCTCTCTCACTCCAATCCAGCTACCAAAAAAAAAAAAGAAATCTTTTCAAATGGATGCTCTTGACACGTTGTGGATGTTCAAATGTTTATTGCCTTAATCTTTAAATACACATTTTCTCAACCACTCGCGGTACATTTACTCAAAGAATATAAGGAGTACAGTTACAACTTTGCTTTGAAAATGTAAGAAAAATATTTTCACACCAATTGCCAACTTTTTCACCAATTTGTCATGACTAAAATAAGCATAGCAAAGGCCATACTGTACATTCCACCGTGACATTAACTCAAGCCAGCATTGCGTCCACCGGTCTCCGGTTTTTTTATCGCGAAAACTGGGAGAAGTTGTCTGATGGCAATTTCTCACGCTTCGGATTGGGATTCAGCCGCCATCAACATACGTAGAGAGACGCGAAACATGTTTTCCCAAAAAGTCGCCTGCTTGAGGAGGACCAATCGAGGCAACCTCTTTGTGTGTGAATAACCTTACATTCTTATTTAATATCTGATGCGACTGAGGATTGATCATTAAAGATTGCATTACGGACGTCGCGTGAGGCTGTGGGTGCTCTAACACTACGTTTAGAAACAAATATCTTAGTTTTGTTCAAGTCTCCATCATGACCGTGACAGTGTACATATACATACCAGTAAATAATTTAACACACATTCTGATCAGAAAGGCTTAACAGCTAATAAAAACGAAAACGAAAAACGATAGAATATTTTTTTAGTGGCTGATTGCAATAAAAAAAGCAACTCCCTCCATGGGAACACTCGGCGCACATTACAGAAAACGAAAAACAGGCACGCTCTTGGGCATGGGAGAAGAATCAGGAGGGAAAGGTAAACCCAGGTGAAACCCTCCGTGTTCTCCCAAACACATAGAAAAACAACTTTACACGCGCTGAGATCGTCGAGTCAACAATTAACGGATTAGAGAAAAACTAGACTATTTGTTGTTTCTGGATATTACCAAGGCATGATAAGTCAGCCTTTGAGGGCTTTACCTCGTTATTCCACGATGCCAATTATAATCAAGCTTCTCTTTTCTATAATTCTTCAGGCACCTATTTTAACGGCCTATCTATAATTTATGATAGTCTTATCGCGCGGAGCCTAATTATATACATTTTTATTCAAGACTACAAATGATTTTGCGCATTTACGGTCCGCTGGATTGCCACTAGGCGTTTTCTACGTTGTACAATCACCGTTCATCTAGGAGGGAGAAACGCACAATGTTTTGTTCAGTCCTGCCAGTCTTACAGCTAATACGACGTAAGGTGCAGTGGATCAAACTAACATTTTTCACTCCGAGCGATCAATAGATTGTCAAAAGAATAACATACCCATCGACTATCTGAACGTCCCCAGCAAAAGGGCACTAAAAGTGTTGAAAATACGACCAAATAATTTCTAGTTATATGAGTTCTCTTATAAAAATAGCATATGTATAACCACATAAGGACTCATTTTTCAATAACATATAAATAACACAACACAGACGAATAAAAAAAACAACTGGCGTTTCATGTCTAGTACGCTTGGGTTCTTTACATTGCTTCATGCTCATACTACTTATTCCTTTCCTAGTGACGACATCCGATATGGGTTAAATCTGCTCCTAGTGGTGATTGAAACGCCCATTGACCCTCCCGTCCCCCAAGCAAGTAAAGAACATTATAACGAGAGTTAATTCGCTGTTTTCCATCATATAAAATATACTATTATCAAAAAACTAATAATAAAAAAAAAGCTATTAGAAATATTATCTTTTGAGGCTAGATACAGAGAATATGAAAAGGGCATCTTAATTTGGTGTGTTGTTTGAAATAAACAATTCACCTTTTCTCCCTAGGGTAGGTGACGTGCCCTACAAAGTAAATTCGGGTTCGAGTGTAGTCTCATGACGGATCTATCCAGCGACTGTTATTAACCAGGGAGGAGTGATCACCCCAACTGAAAGACGGATGAAATCTGTTTACGGCCCACAAATGCAGTGTTTGTCGCGCAAGTTTCCGCTCTTTAGCGTGTTACCTCTTCCCTCGCCTTTGCGATTCACTGAACTGCTCACTCACCTGTGAACAACGCAATCATTTCAGCAGGTGGTGCCAGGAAAAATTTAATACGTCCTTCATTTGTTGCCTTATATGCTACTATGATTGAACGATTATTATTTGCATCGCTGTAAAAGACAAAACAACACACATTAATTTACAGGTAATGGCTTGTATTACAAATCGCAACACAAAGGTGATACGTCAGTAGTGGCAAAGTCAGCTTGTGTTTGTTTATGTTGGGGAAAACAGCAAGGACTGAAACGGAACTGGGCCGACAACAGTGTTCCTCGGCAGAATGTGCCCAGAGGATTATCCAACCTGGCCTTGGAGACCGTTTACGTCATTCCTCCTGACCCTTTCTTCTAGCTCACAGACACAGGTCCTTTTTGTTTTTGATTCCAGTAGTTTCTCTTGCGTTTTTTACTAAGGGATTATTTTCGTTTCCAAAGCCAATTTACATTTAAAAGCCCGGTTTTTCTGATTCATGATTAATCTTGCTGTTAATTTTTATTCTGTATGTAATATTACACTGCTATATTTATATAGTCAGGCGATTTAGATGGAGACTGGTATTCAAAAAAAACAAATTCCATTCCGTAAACTTAAGAGAGAGCTTCGGTATACTGACACCAGTATGACAAGGCGTCTTCCGTCTCATATTGTGCCTATCTTTAATTGCTAATTTTCTCATCCTCTATAGGAAAAAACAATCGTCTAATAGTGTGACAATCCTCTACACAGCCCGTTGTTTGTCAGGCTCAAAGGCGACTTTGCGAAACATGTCTTGGTCTCTACGTATTGTTGAATGGCGTCTGAATCCCACATCCGTAACTCCGATAGAATGAGCGGAGGATCTGAAGGCAAGCTAAACTGTCACAGTCATTTCTCGCGATTTTACAAAACAGAACCGGAGGACTTTATGTCTGCCTGATTTATATGCTGGGCTATTATGAAGCCTTCAATGTTTCGTGAAAAATGTAATCAAGGATGGGAATGCTTATTGCATACTATGAGACTTATATTTTAGCAGAGCAAATTGTTGTAGAATAGATAGGCAATCTTCCGATGTGAGGACTTATTATTCTCTACATGGTTTTCTAACATGCTCAATAGGCTAGGAAAACGATGTTTACTGGTTCTCTTTCTCTTTGTAAGTAGACATGTACTCTGCGTGAGCGCGCGTCCACTCCCTCCTGGCGATGAGAAATGTGTATTTAAAATTAAGGCAATGGAAAAACATTTGAACATCGTCGAAATCCATTGCAAAGGACTTTTTTTCGTACTGATTGCGAGTAGAGACGAGGGCAAGTCAGCTGCGATTTAACTGTGAGCGTACGGATCTGTCTATCGATGCTCTAGATCTTTGACCGCATGGCCGGTGTCAGAGGTAGAGTAGAACATCTGCGTGATGCGATCTGCAACGAAGAATTCAGTTGCCGATCGCCATTGAGAGAGGCTGATTCGATACATGCGAGTCCGATATACAAGGGACTATAATTGCATAATTGCATTACCGTTGAGGCTTTACGTATCATACACCCCGAGATTGATCGATGAGACCCATCTCCAGAACTATATGCCCGCGGGTTTTTGGCGTTCGAGGTCTGCGGAGATTCTCTGTGAAGAGCTCTAGAGTTACGGCTCCACAAACGTTGCATGTCTCCGTGGATAAACCTGCGGATTGTCATTTTCGATGAAGAGGGGAAATCGCTTTCGACCATTGGTGTCTAACTATTTCATTGTCTCTGATTCTTCTCCTCCTTTGCGGATGACGACGAGCGTATGCGCTAGAGTTATAGATCTATTCTATGATGTAACTCTGCCTCTATGTCTGGTTCTGTCTCTCGCCTATTAAAATTACTCTCTTCTGTTTATCAATCACTAGCCCTTCTATTAGCTGATCAGAATTGTGTATTATCATCAGTTTATTGCGTTAGAGTGACTTTACCTACTGACAGCAACTTTCTACTGTGAGAACGTGTATCAAATACCACTAATTGTCTCTACATACAATCGTCGTTAATATCTACAGACAACGAGCAGCACGGTAATATCGGCGACGAAATTCAGATCGTGTAAATTAATCGGAGTGAGATGAACAATGCATCTTCCAGAAGAAATTATATATTGGAGAGAGACAATATTGTCTACGGATGTTTGTAGTCTCACTAGTGCGACCTCAGACACGGCGAGTTACAGTTGATAATACCAAGTGAGTTCTTGTGTCTCTTTATCTGAGAGTAGTCGTCTATGCTTAGCGGCGCTGCGTTAGTTCTCTCAATCACTACATGCAATTTTTTGCCTTTGTATACTTGGGAGCATCGCGTATTTCGAGACAACACACCGAGTTTTTATGCACGGCCCTCGCAATCTTATTATATAACACTGAAAAATCCCAGTTGGAGGAAGTACGTGTCCAAAGTAGACATAACCGTAAATATTAACAAGAAACCATCTGGCGTCCTCCAAAACTTTCAAAAATGAGCGATAGGGCATGTAAGTGTGGTAGCAGGACTCGTTGCTCGCTTTCTGTACAAGTCGCCTAGAAGGAACTATATTGAGGAGCTTCGAGACTTTGAGTGAGACTGTAGGTACTGATTGCTCTCAGTGTGATCAACGCTTTACTAAGCCTGATAAAGTCATACAATCTTGCGAACAAATGTGAAAGGTATCTCTTTAGCAACTTAGATGATGAGTCATTACGTATTATATATTACCTTCATAGTTTCTCTCAAAATGCAAATATCTTTGTAAAGGTAATTACGGTCATTTCCTGGCATTTATAATTATTTCCTACTCGATTCGTTTATGATATTTATCTAGACAAGTGTATTCACACAAGGTTTTCGTTGTATGCTGATTGTCTCGAGGCGATTTTATGATAATATGGAACATTTCACAAGTATAACAACAACTCTTTACATTTGTACGAAGTTTGCAAAATGTAATACAATTTGTCAACAATAGGAACTAGCAAAGCACTTCGCAGAGTCACACCTACTTTCTCTTCGAGAGAGAAATAGTGGACTTTTATTCTTACTTTTGATCACTTTGATTGTAGATTGGATCTATGTAGTTGACCGTGCGCAAAGTGATGGCAATTATTAGCATATACAGCTGTTTTTTTCTACCCGCAGTAAAATTGCTTTTTATGCTGTCTTTATTTGCTTCTGCCGTTTGCACTATAGTGTTAATTATTTACTAAGCTCACCATGCATATTTATAATTTACGAATTATGCTGTGATAAATGTATTGAGTCGGCTTAAGGACCCTTACAACGATATGATCAGGTGATTCCAACAGGCTGGACGCTCGTTTCGACGGCAAATCATGATGCTCAATAAATATAACATTGTGTACAACGCAACTTATGGTGCGCTTCGAAGAGCGTCGGATGGAAGCAAAGGGGTTGGAGCCGAAAGCTACAAAGTTGAGAATTCGTGACTCGCTGGGAGAAGAGTAAAGCAAGGGCGGAGAGAGCCTTGTCACATAGCCGCTTACATTCCCCAGAGACCGAAGATCAGCATATACATTTGTACGGACGAATTGCCCTTTCGTATCCAGGTTCCCAGTTTTGATCCAGCGGGAGTTCGAACTGCGTGATATTGTGAGCTGGGCGCGTATAGCGTGGTAGCGACTCAAGTAATTTTTTAAATTTAATATCTTCCCTGTCTCACGTTCCCTGTCCGCAACCACTTTGCAAATAATCCAGCGTTAGCAGTAACCAACGAGAGAAAAACCCCAGGGTATACTATATTAGTAGAAGTTTCCAGGCTGATAGCTGCGGTCCAATTGGCGTTGAATAGGCGAAACGTTTCGTCCTCAGGGGCGGTGGACGATTCTTGCAGACTCTTCGGAACGCATTTCTGGGCTGGCCGATCTTATCGTGCCAAGACACCCACGTGTGGAGGTCGTAGCGAGCCTCTCCAGTGAGCGCTGAGAGCTGTAGAAGCTGGCGTGGCCGTCTCGTATCCGAGCACACTCGTCTCGCAGGGCGCCGAGGGAGTCATCCGACCACGGAAAGCTACTTAGTACCACAATCGTCTCCTGAGAGCACTGAACTGTTTGTGCAATCATGTTCGAACTCCTATGTGAGTACCACTCTGGATCTTTCACTTTCGTAACTCCAAGAGAAATCATCGCCGCCTATAGATAAATAGTTGCTTTCGCGAACGTACTTCAGAATTTTTATATATTTAAGCTCTTCTTATACTGGTCTCTAGATACATATACAAAAACATTGTAATGTGATGATATTAATCTAATGATCAAGATTATATGAGTGAGAGCGTTCACGTGCTCTCCATTACTCCATCTGTGCTCAACTTCTGCTTAACAACAGCGCGTCATATGAAACTCGAGCCTATTAAAAAGACTTTACTACGAATGTAACTGCCTTGTTGACGTGACAACTACAGCTCTGCGCACAGAGTTCTCTTGATTTACCTTAGTCATTTACACTACTTGATCGTTACTCATATTCTCGCCATAACGAGACACTTGAATAAATTATACCCACGAGAATATCAGAGGTGTCGACATATTATCGAATCGAGAAATAAATGTTGCCACGACGAATAATCTCTATTGATCGACTTATACACCTACCTCCCTTTTGAGTGAGAGCTGTAACGCAATATACTTGCATCGCTGTTAAGTTTGTGTGAGTAGCAGAGTAGTTATTCTCTGAGGTTTGTTCGCCTATATTGACTCGCTCTGAGACATTTGCCTCTCATTCGTCCTAATGCCTCTTCCTTATAGTATCTATTCTTTCAACACACTCTTTTGTTTCCTGTCTAGTAAGTATCTTTGCCAGTAGGTTTGTCAACCGCGAGTTAGGTACATGCCTATGCACGTATGCGAAACTTATTGACATATAAGTGCTGAAGAAGATTCCAAATTAGGCTTTTCTTCGATAAGTATTGTGTCCCAAAGTTAGAATCATTTAAATGCGATCAATCTAGCATGATGACAACAGCGTAGAGAGGCAGACATGTATTAGAGCGTCCCACAATCATACTTTTTTCAACAAATATATAGCGGTAATTGCGTGCGCCCATCAACTTTTACAACAACATTCTGTTGCCCTTCGTCCATCACGCGTTTAAAAAGTTAGACTAATCGGAGATCTCTTCGAAACAATGATATATTTATTTGTCTCTAATTTCAGCGAATGAGTAACTTCAGTTAGATAATACAGCTAGAGGATAGACGCTATCATACCTAGAGAGTTCTATACGTCTGTATCTGAACGCGTATTAAGATGTATGTCAATGAGAACTAGATTGAGTGTAAATTAACTGGTATGCAATTATATTTAAACATCATATACAACCAAATATCGTGCTTATACGCGTACATCTTTTAACAATCACATCAATTGTGTAATTCTAGAGTGGTGTAAAGGCGTTCGCCAATGTGAGTGACCAGCGATATTGGCCCCACATGTCCTACCAATATCAAGTGAGCTCCGCTCCGTCTCAGTGATATTACCGAAACTCGCCAATGGTGAGAAGTTGCTTCTGAGTAGGCCGCGTGAATGCACCGTGTCGTCTGGGGAGGGGGAGGCCCCGACCTGGTTATCGAAACAGTCGCTCTGCCGCGGACCCACATCGCCGGCCACAACGCCCGCGGTCACTCGCTCATTGACTGCGTCAAGGCGTGGCAGCACCCGACTGCGATTCAGCCTGGCGCATTTCACCGGCGCCGCCCTCCCGGCACGCGAACCCCACGGCGGAGAAGCCTGGCGTCTGAATTGAAATTGAGCTTCGAGTTGATGTTCGTATCTTTTGCTGATGTTGGATCAAAATGACGAAATAGATTAGTTATCATTCCCAATAATTCGATTGGATTCTAATTTTAATAGGATATTAGAAAGGATAGGGGATATTAGAATTAAGGTATATTAATCTTATGTAAAGTCATCCAGGCTTTCATACGGGAAACTCTTCGCGAAAAGACACAAAATCAATAAACATTTTTCCGTAGGAAGATTCATTCTGTTAATTCCAAAAATATTGGAGTTTCCCTCCTGTGGACTCGTATTTATTTTCTAATAATTATTATGCGTTTCTTTAAAACCCTTTTGGCTGATTATGTATAATATATAATAATATATTTACTATACTACTATGGTGTATGTCTATGTGACCATTAGTTATTTGCATAAAAATGACATAAAACGATAAACCAAATGTAAGGTGCATTCTCTATCGACAATTGTAATTAAAAGTGTTTTACATCTGTGTGATTAGTGCGATGATCTATGCGTAGTTTGAGCGTTTTCAAATACGATTCACAAATGTTGGTTGGAAAGTAGATTAGATGGGTGGTTATTGGCTGGGTGGGGATGGGTGGTTGGAAAGTAGATAGAATGCGGTGGGTTAATTGGCTTGGGTGGGGGATGCGTTTGTTGGAAAGGTAGATAGATGGGGGTTTGGCTGGGGGGGGATGGTTGGTGCGAAAAGTAGATAGATGGTGCGTGGTTATTGGACTGGCTGTGGGGGATGGGTGTTGGAAAGTAAGCACTATGGAAAGCCACGTTATGGCTGATGGGATGATGCCTTGGAAAGTAAGAATAGCAGGGTGGTATTGGCTGATTTACGGTCGGAGTGAGGGTGGGGGCGGGGATGATTGGTTTGGAAAGTAGATAGATGGACCACGTGGGGTATTGGCTGGGATGCATGCGTTTTGGCGTGTTACGGATTTGGTTTGGAAAGTAGGGATAGATGGGTGGTATTGCTGGGTGGCGGGAGGATGGTTGCGTTGGAAAGTAGATTAGATGGGTGGTTATTTTGCTGTGGTGGGGGGATGATTGGTTTGGAAAGTAGATAGATGGGTGGTTATTGGCTGCCGTGGGGGGATGGGGTTGAAAGTAAGATAGCATGGAGTGCGTTTTGGCTGGGTGGGGGGGATGGTTTGGTTAGGAAAGTAGGATAGATTAAGCGGTGGTTATTGGCTGGCTCCTACGGTGGGGGATGGTTGGGTTGGAAAGTAGATAGATGGTGTGGTTAATTGCTGGGTGGGGCGGATGCGTTGGTTGGAAAGTAGATAGATGGGTGGTTATTGGGGTGGGGGGATGGCTTGGTTGGAAGTAGATAGAGGTGGTTATTGGGCTGGGTGGGGATGATTGGTTGGAAAGTAGATAGATGGGTGTTATTGGCGGTGGGGGGGATGTGGTTGGAAGAAGTAGATATAAGATGGGTGGTTATTGGCTGGGTGGGGGGATGGTTGGTTGCGGAAAGTAGAGGAGATGGTTGGTTATTGGCTGGGGGGGGATGGTTGGTTGGGAAAGTAGATAGATGTGGTGGTTATTGGCTGGGGGGGATGGTTGCGTTGGAAAGTAGAATAGATGGGTGGTTATTGGCGGGTGGGGATGGTTGGTTGGAAAGTAGATAGATGGGGTGGTTATTGGCTGGGGTGGGGGATGGCGTGGTTGGAAGTAGATAGATGGGTGCGTTATTGGCTTCTGGGTGAGGATGGGTGGTTGGAAAGTTAGATAGATGCGTCGTGGTGAATTGGCTGCGGTGGGGGGATGGTTGGTTTGGAAAGTAGAATAGATGGGTGGTTATTGCTGGTGGTGGCGATATGCGTTGGTTGGAAAGTAGATAGATGGGTGGTTATTGGGCTGGGTGGGGGAGGTTGGTTGGAAAGTAGATAGGATGGGTGGTTATTGGCTGGGTGGGGGAGGTTGGTGGGAAAGTAGATAGATGGGTGCGTTTATTGGCTGGGTGGGGGGATGGGGTGGTTTTGGAAGTAGATGATGGCGTGGTTATTGGGCCTGGTGCAGGGATGGGTGGTTGGAAAGTAGATAGATGGGTGGTTATTGGCTGGGTGGGGGATGGTTGGGTTGGAAAGAGATATATGGGTAGTTATTGGCTGGGTGGCGGGATGGTTGGTTGGAAAGTAGATAGATGGGTGGTTATTGGCTGGGTGGGGGATGGTTGGTTGGAAAGTAGGATAGATGGGTGGTTTATTGGCTTGGGTGGCGGGATGAGTTGTTGGAAAGTAGATAGATGGTGGATATTGGCTGGCCTGCGGGGGATGCGTTTGGTGGAAAGGTTAGATAGATGGGTGGTGTAGTGGCTGGGTGGGGCGGATGGGTGGTTGTTAATTAGGGAGGGAAGATGGAAACAAGAGTGGAAGCGGAGCAGTAGGCCTATGACAGTCGGAGGCGTGGGCGCCCGGAGTGGGGGGGCGATGGTTGTTCGCAGGCGTTTAAGGGGAGAGCGCGGTGCGCCCGGGCTGGTTGGTGGGCGGTGGCGGCGAGAGGAGATGGGCGGGCCCGTGAGCGTTATGCGCGGCGTGCGGAGGACGGGAGCTGCGAACGTAAGAGCGGTCCGGCGGGAGGGTTATCGACCTTCGTCAGAGTCACCGCGCTGGGAGACACGCGCGAAATCCGCTTTCTTCTTCCCTCACCCCCTGCGTCTACTCCTGTTGGAAAGACATGGTGAATGCGGAATATTTATTATTTCTTTTGTATTGTTTGACTCACACTTCCCAAACTATAACAACAAATAATTACGTCCACCAATATTATGTCTAAATACAACATTTATTCGACAATACCAAAGCTAACTAAGATGAGCCTCCAGCATATGAATTTGAGCTTCAAAGCTTTTTGTACTTTTATAATTCGATATTTTCAATCTTTATATTAAACCCATTCTTCATAAACGTTCTATTTTTAAACGTTTTTCTTTAGACTTGATGAAGGGAAATGGCTTCACGACAAACTGATCCTTTGTGAATGAAGCTCATATTTATTTACGCTTTTTTAACGGTTCAATTTCTGCATAACAATCCTGACTATCCGAAATGGAAAGGTCTTAATTGCTACCCAATATTCAGAAATAAGTTTCACTCCCTTTCCTCTCGAAGCTTCACAAACGGTGGCAAAAGGCAAAAACTGAAAGAGAGAAGGTTGATATAAATGTGAAAGGAATGGTTATTGCAGATTTCAATTTATGTGGAGTGGACCTCGTTTTAGCTATCCATTTATTTCAGTTTTTTATCGGCGTTCATGGAAATCTAGTGTCTACGCTGCTCGTACGCAGATGTGGTCTAGCCCCGGAAAGCGACGGTGTGTGCGCCGCCTGGCGGCCGTCGGCTAGCAACTGCTTGCGGGCGTAAACAGGCGTTGCGCCAGCGGTTCCGATTGTGGGAAAGGTGCGCCGCCGCGCCTCGCGTCGCCTCGGCCACAGCCCTTCCCGCGACCTTCACTTGCCCCAACGCCCGCCACCGAAAGCCCGCCCGCTCGAAAGCCCGGCCCGCTCGCCCGCTGGAAAGCCACAGACCCGCAAGCCCGCCCGCCTGAAAGCCCGCCCGCCCGACCGAAAAGCGCGCCCGCCCGCCCGAAAGCGCGCCCCGATAAACCGCCCCGAAAGCGCGCCCGAAAGCGCGCCGAAAGCGCGCCGAAAGCGCGCCCGCAAGCCCGCCCGCAAGCCCGCCCGCAAGCCCGGCCGCAAGCCGCCCGAAGCCCGCCCCGCAAGCCCGCCCGCAAGCCCGCCCGCAAGCCCGCCGCAAGCCCGCCCGCAAGCCTGCCCGCAAGCGCTCTCGCAAGCCGCCCGCAAGCCCGCCGCAAGCCCGCCCGCAAGCCCGCCCGCAAGCCCGCCCGGCAGCCCGCCCGCAAGCCCGCCCGGCAAGCCCGCCCGCAAGCCCGCAACCGCACAGCCCGCCCGCAAGCCCGCCCGCAAGCCCGCCCGCAAGCCGCCCGCAAGCCCGCCCGTCCGTCCGCCCGCCTACGCCCCTACCTGCACCCGCTCGCTCACACGCCCGTCCGTCCACTCGCTCCTGGGCTCATATGCCAATATGCCCATTTACACACTTGCCCACGCGTCTAAGACTCTGCCTTTGATCAATGGACTGATGAAGAACTAGTTTATTCGTAAGCTTGCAAGGCTTGTGAATACGAAGGATTATTTACGTTATATTTCCATTGCTTTTCTTTCATGAATAGCAGACGGCGCATGATCCGTTGTCGAACACGAAACGTATGCTATTGAACTTTACGCTTTTATTCATTCGTTCGCCTGAGATCTTAAAGTCACGCACAAACCTCATTTGATCCACTACACCTTTTGTCACTGGTCTTCGTAAACGAGTGCACGCAAAAACTATTACAATCTTTTCTTTGCTATACATTTTTTTAAACATTTTTAAGTTTTCTTCTCGTATGATTTCGTGTAAGGCAATCTTAAGGAAAACATTTGATTGGGCAGATTTTTCCTCCTTCGCCGAGAAGTGACCCGACCCTGGCACCATTTAAACCAGGCCGCGAAAGCCCAATCTGGAATGGAGCCTTTTAGCTTATAAGATTTTACCTTTACATTTTCCAATAGAAGAATTCGTACAGGAACATTATGTGCAAAGATACCGAAAAGTTGTAACACAAAATGCGAATAAAACGCAACATAACTCAACTTGTTCTGAAGACCCAAAGATTGTGACAATCGTTCTACATCGGCTGCTCGTGATCATATATGTTAATATAATACTGTAATGAAGTACTCAACACATCCCATTTTCGAATGTCCACTGGATTCAATCGGACTCCCATATTTTCTTAGTTTGTCTTCCTGTCTTCATATTCTTATGACACCTGATATGAGCTAGTAATCTCCTAGACATTGATCTGAATTTGGCATCAAACTCCAGAGCAATGAAATGAGACAGAAATTTATACGAAAATCTATTCAGAATAGCGCCGAGTCCACAAAAACCATTAAGAGTTCTGTCAACATTCTGTTCTGCAAAGAAAGGATATATCAGAAATGAAATTTTCTTTCATGAATGTATTTCCACAGAATATCCACGCGCGATGACATTATGAAGTAATAGTTAACGCTCTCTCACGGAGGAACACATCAAATTTCGTAAGTAAAAGCTTTTGACATTTGACAGACGGCTTCCAGATCGTGCAGATACGGCTGCAAACACCACTCGCGACAATTACACTGCTGTTGAGAGACGTCCGTCGATTCCACGCTCATGTGCTGCTTTGTTTGCATGTAATTCCCGCCGGAGCCATTTAATTAATTTCACTGAAGACACCAATGTTGTCTTTCCACACATTCAGCTATATTTACTCATTTCAGAGTTTTTTAAATTCGAAATAAACACGATAATAAAACACTCGTGCATTGTTTTAATATAGCAATTTAGTTTGAGAGTTAATGGTTCCATAAATGTAGTGAAAATTAAATGTCAAATCTGAAACCACATCTTACTTAAAATTGTTTTCGCAGTAACAAGATCATGATATTGATGAACGCCATAACGCGAAAAGGTGGCAGAAGAAACCTTTATTCCTTTCAAAAAACGAAACTATTCAAGAATATTAATGAATTTAATGTTATTGATGAACACTATTTCCTATTGAAAAATTACCACGTTGGGCATTATTAAAAATATAATAGTCTGCATCATTTTCATGTTTCGTTTTGGTTAATTTTAACAGGAACTGGGACGCAGTATTTCGTGAAAGTAAACGTCAAAGTGTATTCTTTAAAATGTCAAATCATGGATTTGATGATTGATCAATATCTCTACCTCTTGGAATGTCAATTATTTGAGTGCATTTGATGACTTTTCACTAATGTTCGTTTTTCTTCTTTTTACAGGTGAGTGGTTGACAGGGCATAATATCCTGAATCTTTATAAGATATCACTGAAGCAAGTATGCAGTTGGCTTCATTTTAGGCAGCGAGACAGGTAATATGAAGTCGTCTCCACTTTTTTCTTAGAAATTGTTATGCACTGAAATAGAAGCTACAAAATACATTATATCCATTGTGAATGATCATCTCACCTTATATATTAAAAAATATTAACGCTTAGCAAATTTTAGTACGATATGTACACACGAAAAAGGTTAACGATATATTCATATACTTTATTTTGATGCTTTAAACAACATTCGATGACATGGCGTTCATTGAAAGATTTGCTATGCAGAAATTAAATCGTTCATTCTCGGAAGTTCTCGATTTCCATCCAGTAGATGATGTCGTTCAAGACAACGAAAGTTGCTTAAGCAGGTGATGCACATGAGCGTGATGTTGGTAAAAAAATCAACGCCAGGTATAGATGTGTTTGTGATTTCGTTTGTCCTGTGGAGCATATTAATATGTGCACCAAAAACTTCCCCAAAATGAAAACCATTTCCGTACACAATTCATAAGTTTATATCTTACGGAAGAAATGAATAAAAAACTTACTTCAAAGGTCTAAAAGATATCACATCTAACAATTTTTCGTCAAGTAGGAAAGAGAAAATGTGCATTATTTGGTAGTCTAAAAATTTTAACCCGAACTAACTATAAATAACCTTTTTTTAAATTAAAAGATAAATATGCTGTTGTGAGAGTGTATTGTGAAATGATCTTTCGATTTTTGTACCCGTTCATTCTATGTTTTATAGTATCCGTGCGTCAAATCTGAAATGTTGGGGTCTCGAAAAGCATTTGTGCGTGAGACACTAGCCGCAAGGAGTGCATGGTCATCCACACAACCCCCTTTACGGCACCGCAGATGCGGCACCGCAGATGCGGCACCGTAGATTGCGGGAGGGGGTGGGCACATCTCGATTTTAACGAGGAATCGGCTGGGTTGTATTTACTACATATCTATATATAGGCGCATTTCCTTAATTGGTCTCAAATACAAATACCTTTTGGGAAGTCAAATTGCTTGTTTATAAATTAGTTTGTTGCTTAAGAAATAACTCTTAAATTCATTAGATAACAATAATTTCATTTGAAATAATTTAATAGTTTCTTAAAATTTGATATGTACAAACATAAATGTATAGCGTCGCGTTTTAAAATGGATAAAGGCGGGAATGTAGCATTTATCACTTAAACTACAATCAAAACTAGTACGTTTGTCTACAAACAACTGATATAAGATTCATGCTATCGCTCTTTTGCATTGAAATGACATTTATAATTACTTTCAATAGGTTATCACCACATAATTCACAGTTTCAAAAACACACACATGCCCCAACCGCATACAAACACGCATGCACAACTGCATACACGGAGACATATACGAACATCCCTTCCCTTAATTCCATAGAGCCGTGAACAGGGGGCGGATCGAGGCGATCACGTTTTTGGGAGTGAGAATCATAGATTTTTGCTAAATAAAAATTACAGTTGTTAATATCTTCTGTATTATTTTTGAAGTGTACATATTACACCATACAATAATAGTTTTTAAATAAGTACGTTATTCTAACATAGATATTGCCAAAGAAAGGAAGGTTTAAAACGCCAACTCTAGCCTTCTGGGGTGGACATGGCGCCCGCGTTCCGCCCCTGGCTACGAAAAGCGAAGGCCTCGTCAGAGTCGG
>BOPP01000020.1:12551863-12567747 GCA_017312745.1 Gryllus bimaculatus
CGTGCGGGTGGGTAGACGTGCGGGTGGCTGGACAGGGGTGTGGACCGGATCGGGGGGAGGGGTCTCGATCGGATGGGACGAAGCGCAGAGGCAGATGAGAACTTCCACACGAGGTCGGGAGAGCGCGGCCAGGGCTGCAAGTTGGACTTGTTGAATTCAACTGGCTCAGTCCGGCCGAACAATTAAAATTCACTTGGAACCGTTCCGCCGACTTGGTGTCGGTAATGTTTATCAGAACTTTTCAAATGCAGCGCGACCAGACCTGCGTTCTAGTGTTTATAATATTTGCTCGTAATTGGTCCAAGTTCGTCCGCACACAAATTTTGCCGAACTCGTATCCGCTCTTATCGACCCCAAAGACCGACTGTGATGGCTTAGGGGCAGCAATATCTCCTGCCTATACAGCGATTTCGACTTGAAGATCCGAGGATTCTAGTCCCGATGATAGCGAATTTTCGGCACTAGCTAAACAGTGAATCGCATTCATTCACCCACTAAAGGAGCATGATGGGATGACGGGAAAAATTAGTAAAATATTGTAAAAGAAATTAGAAGTCAAGAAAATGATATTTGTAAATTGGTGTTGTACAGTATTTTGATATTTCAGAAATGTTTCCATAATTTGTTTATATCATCATCTCGTCAGGGATTAGGAGAGTCTCCTGTTACATCTGCATCATGCCATCTTCATCTTGGATTGCCGACATCCCTATTACCATGAGGTCTGTAGTGATACATTAATTTTGGAATGCGGTCACTACTGATTGTGTAGATGCACTTTTAATTCTATTTAATTTTTATAATATTAATTTATCTCTGTTTTCTATTTTAAAACAATACATTTATAGTTTTGTGCTACAAGAATTTGATTACTCCATTGAAATGAATTTGACATTTTACCTTCAATAGTTAATTATAGTCATTAACTATAAGGTAGACTTTCACATTTCAACATTGCCGCGGGCCCAAAAGAGCCTAGCTCGGACTCTGCCAAAAGGAAGAGCGTAAATCGGATCTTCCGCGGGGTACGAATTCCTCAGCCCTTCTGCGGTCGCGATAGCCGCAGTCCTGCAGCCTCTCACTTTCTAGGGAATTTGTTTTTCTTCTCGTTTTTATTCTTCAGCCATCCGTGGAGTTTCGGTCAGATGCATTTCAGAAAAGAAATAAACAAGGCAAGAGACTTGATTGCGCCACGACTTTGCGGCCAATTATTATCACAGCGGTTACTAGCGATGCTCGCTTGATCTGAAGCAACTCCGTTTCTATCTCCAGAGAAGTGAATGGGGACCTCTCATTAATTTGAATTGTTAAAATTGAATGGAATTCTGTGTGTTTTCATTTCGCGACCATGAGATCTATTCTTCCACTTGAACTCTTTAACTCCATCGATGAATGTTAGTGATACATTTCGAAGCAAAAGAATATTGACAATAGTCTTTCAAACATTGTGAAACAAGCTCTTTAGGTTTCTTCTCCGAATGAAGCTGGTTTGGGTTTTTGAAACCCATTTGTCTGTTGATATGAATTCTCTTTATCAGCAATTTATTTCTAATTGAATATTAGGCAAATGATCTAATGGTAATATTAACATGAGTGGACTCAGTTCCTCAAGAGTAGCACTCCTTACCTTAAATTTCAATAGTTCGATCGCCGCAAAGCAGCTCTTTCTGATCACCTTTACATCTCGATTTCTCCGATCTTCCAATGCTGACCTCCGCTGAACGTGGGCTGAGAAGGAATTGGAGAATCTGGAGGGAATTGTAGATTATGAAAGAAAGGAATAAACTGATAAAAACAACATTAAAACGTATGTCTTATGTATTGCACAGTTACATGGAATAGGACTGTCCGGTATCCTTTGTTTCCTTTAATTTCTGGTAAAGCAACACATTTAACGATAAGCTCCCAGTTGGTCTCCTGGCATGTGTGGCATTAAGGTGCATGCAAGTGTGAGTGAAGTAAGTGATAAGGATAGGCCAGAAAAGGGAAGGAAAGATCGCGCGGTGTCCGTGGCCCCTTTGTTAAGGTACTGCTCGGACATTTGCCAGGTGTTGATCGGAGACACCGCGGAAAACAACCGATCAGAGCAGACAACCTCTGGAATTCTCCTCCAGATAGCGACTGAACACGACCCGTCTAGCTAGGGCCTAAAACCGTCCCACTGCCGAGACTCGAAACCCAGAACCTCTCAGAGTCACGCTTTTCTGAAAGAAAATATCTTATTTGCAGGTCATGAAGGCAAATTAAATGTAGAAATTTGATATTAGTGTAGAAATTTATTGATAAATCTTATCATTTCGAATGAACCAATGAGCTTTTAATGTCCATCGTGGAAATTTATTTTGAATAACTTGTATTTGAAGGAAGGGACTGACCCTCTCCTCCTGTCATTTGGTTTTGTCACGCTTCTGACGCCAAACCATTTATCAGCGGGCAGATAATTTTGCTTTCCGTTACATTGATAGGTTTGCAGGCTTTTCTTGGTTCCCATTCCTTAGACACGCGTATCACACGAAGCAAGTGAAATATTCAAAATCAAGGAATTTCTAACGAATAAGGAATCTCGCGTTTGACATTCAAAATTATCGAATCAAATATTGAAATCAAATTTTTAAACCAGTGATATGTTGAGAAACGGAAAATTGAGTCTTAGTTATAATATCACTTGTAATTAAATGTAATTCTTCTTGAGGAAACGGAATTTGTATCCCAATTCCCAATTTTTTGTTATTTATTAGCCATATTTTTTTATTCCTACTCAGACAAGGCCGTTGATGCCTTACGGGCGCTGAAACTTTGTGGACAACAGAGGACTACTGAGCGCTCCTCAGTCCATCACATTCCAAGTGTTCGAACGTTCTTTCTTTTACTACACTAGTGGTAACCGGCTAAAGTGCCTCAGGGCCTCAAATATCACCTAGACATAGGTCCCCGAGTGTCGACGGTGGCAGGATTTTTGACGAAAGTTAGCTAGGTCGAATTCAGCCGCTGTGTGGAGGAGATTTCTGGCGTCCTGCTGGTCTGATCGGCAGTTTTCTGTGGTTTCTCCATCAACACCGATTACCAGAGCAGTACCCTAACAAACGAGCCGCGGACAGCGCGCGTTCTTTCCTTCTTCCTCGCCCCCCTTACTTACACGCACTTACTTACATGCACTACACTACCAAATATGCCGGGAGCTTAGAGTTGTGGAAGATATCTGGTTGAGAAAAACGGCGAAAACTGACGAGTTGGCCGGGGTCGGATAATTATGTATTTTAAAACCGCTCATCTATTCCGGTGTGTGATCTTTCTATTAAACAATTTCAAAAGATTGCACACAGTCATAATTCGATTTAAAATGTGAAAATTCAGAATTAAAGAAACCATTCCATCAGTTAAGCGTCTAAGGAAAATCTAAAGAAAGCCAGGAAAGAAGAAACTAAAGGCCGAGCACAAATTTAAAGGAAACGAATGATCTAGAACAATGTGTCAAGGTCAAACTTAATAGTGAGATTATTCAAACTATCACCATCTACTGGACTGTGTTACGTGACACCGAAACCACGAAGTCACGAAAGAAAGAATGTAAATAAAACGTGGTCGTACGTCGCCTTGCTGTTTATTGCTGCTGCAGTTTCATTGTCCTCTCTCTTTGCCCCTCACCCCTCTCCTCGACTTTTTGCTCCTACCCTTTTTACGCCTGCACCTCTACCTTTTTACTTTTTATTAAAACTCCTGTGTATCTAGTTGCATGTACTGGAAACTGTTTTAAACTTCATAAATATCACTGCAATGAAGTAATCTTTTCATTGGAGACGTACCAAAGGTGGATATTTCTAGATTCATTGTGGTTACAACTTAATTCATTGTGGAATCTTAAGGTTGCCTCTTCCAAGGAACACTAGTATGTGTACATCAAATTAATTTTTGTTATTCCATTATCCCCCAAAATATTTTAATTTATTTTATACGTAACAAATGCACTTTTTTTTAATTGTCAATTTTTAAAACCTTTTTTTTTTCAAAATTCTCACTAGTATGTAGAAACATGCAGAAGTCTTGAATATGCAAAATATAATTTTGCAGGAAAGCTCTAAATGCGCTCATTCGTAAAGAAATTTAGTAATTTTCAAAGTAACAATAGGCAGAAAAATTTGCGTTAGTGTCATATCCGGGTTCTAGATATAACAAAATCGATGACCCTTTCCCAGAGTTAGAAACACTCATTATTCGTTGCGCATCGAATACGAGTTGTTCATTTCCTCTCTTTCATTATATCAGGTGCTGTCTTTGTGTGCAAATAGTCTGGTAGCTGTTACCTCAAAATAAAAACGTATTTGACATTTGTAAGTCGTCGGCTAAATACGTACTGCGATTAGATCGCGCCGTGCGATATCTGTGATTCAAAAAGTGATTTTAACACATACATAGTCCTCGTAATTGAAAACACACTTATCATTTCTGAAAATCGTACTTTAAAGCAGGTCAGTCACCTATTAAGAGACAATCATCTCTAGGAAATGTTGACTGATCCAATTATTGGAATCGGTTGACTCGGAATGTTTGATTAAAGTATTTTTAAAGATTTCAATCGTTATTTCGTTTATTTACATTTACATATTAAAAATTTTTGAAGTCGTCTTTTTCAGTTCCATGGTTTTAATTTTAAAAAATTCAAAAATTGCCCAATAACGTAAGCTCATAAATGTTAATTTTAGAAATCCATAGACATTATACTAGCTTCTTTAAGAATTATTGTATTAATTAAAAATGTACAAAAATTATCAAATGAGAGTGTAAATGAAACGGAATATTAAAAATGGAAGCCCGTTTGCATCGGAAGTTAGGGCTGGAGGAATTCTTAGAAGGGGCTGGCTCCGCGCCATTCAACCACGCCGAGGGGGCTAATCGAGCGAGAGCTATTGCGCTGATTGCGAGAAATGCGGGGCTATTGGCTCTAGGGCTACGTGCTGCCAGTCCTCAACGCTGCGAATCACCCCCCCCGCCTCCGCCTTCGCCACCGCCCCCCTCGCTTCCACCTGCGCCACCGCCCTCGCCCCCGCCCCCTCCCACCACCTGCGCCACCGGCCTTCGCCCCCGCTTGCGCCCCCGCCTTCCTCGCCCCCCCCTTCGCCACCGCCTTCCCCACTCGCCCCCTCCGCCTCACGCCCCCGCGCCCCCTCCGCCCCCTCCGCCCCCCTCGCCCTCCGCCCCCTCCCCCCTCCGCCTCTCGCCCCTCCGCCTCCCGCCTCCCGCACTCCCCTTCCTCATGGCCTTCGCCTCCCGCCCACGCTCGCCTCCTCTCGCCCCCCCGCCCACTCGCTTCGCCCTCCCGCCTTCGCCTCCCCCATCCTGCGCCACCGCCGGCCCCCCTCCGCCCCTTCCTGCTCGCCCCCCTGCGCCACCCTTGCCTCCGCCCCCCGCCGTCGCCCCGCCTCTCCCCTTCGCCTCCCCCCCCGTCCCCCACCCCCCGCCCCCCCCCGCCTCCCCCCCGCCTTCGCCCTCCTTCGCCTCGCCAACCTCCCGCCTCCGCCTACCCCCTCCCCTCCGCACCCACTGCCCCCCCTCCTCTCGCCTCCGCCCCTCCCGCCGCTCCGCCCCTCGCTCCTCGCCTCCCCACCCCACGCCTCGCCTTTCGCCCCCCGCATGCCTTCCCACCGCCCCCCTCCGCTTCGCCTCCGCCTCCGCCCCGCCTCGCCTTGCCCCTCGCGCCTCCACCCCCCGCCTTCCGCCTCGCCCCCCCGCATCGCCTTCACCTCCGCCCCCCCGCCTTCGCCTCCGCGTGCGTCTGCGCGCTGAGAATTCCGCTGTCTGCGCAAATCGCCTGCGCGTTGGGCCGCGCGCAGTCAGCAGCCGATTACGCGTTTCGCGACTCGCGGCGCCCGCTCCACTTTCCTCTCGCTGCGCCTGTTTACAAACAGCGCTGGCGGCGCTGAGCTAAGGCGAGAGGGCGCTCTAAGACTCACTGACAGAGGGGATATTCAGTTGCGTAATTACTTTCTCGCTACTGCTTACGCAGAAGAAAGAAAGTTATGCGCGAAAAAGCGGCCAACGGCGAAACAAAATCCTCTAACATGTGGTGTAGTCAGAATCCATGTTTTGTGGGTCCTAGATACCGAAACGCAAAACGTCCGTCCGTCCGTCCGTCCGTCCGTCCGTCCGTGAACAACACTACCGGGTAAACCGTTCAACCGATTTTCTCCAAAATTGTTATTCCCCAGTTGATATGGCTGATGTCGCGGCCCCGTAAATTTGAAACCGACATTTTAATTGGAGGGGGGGTACTTTACATGAAACACCTGGCACATTTTCAAAAATTTCAACAAAAAACATGACTTAAAATTTTGATTAAAATTTGTTATTGGTTAGTGTAAAGGACGTGTGAGAGAATGTTGAGGGTCTCATGTTCGTTGAAACCCTCATTTTTCGAAAATGGTAAACGTTCAAAATTTTTTCAGTGACTTCTTAAAAATAAAATATTAAAAAGAGATATTTTTTCTCTGAATGAAATCTGTTTCTTAAAGATATATTTTAATTCCGAGAGAAGTTTCTGTATAAATAGTATTACGTAAGCATTACTAAGGGCGGGAAACTATGTGCTGTTTTAATATCACTTGTTTTTAACATGCATACTTTTGTAATCCTCTCAGACAATGATAGAACAGTTTTCATTAATATTCCTAAATTGTATTACGTATATTATGAAATGTTTTCATTGGTACATTTGTTGTCGAGTATAATGTATATTACGGGTATGTCATAAAAAATATAAGAGCGAGGTATTTAATGTTCATTAAATACTGTATTTACGTGAATCTAATATGCATATTTTTGACCAAATGTAGAATTCAAAATCGTAATGAGCGTTACATTCGATGGCGCATTAGATTCGAGTGAAAATCCGTTCCGTAGAACGCCAGTAACTTCATTCAATTCTTACGTTTATTACGTCACAATGGCTTGCTGAAGTTTTAAAATTCAACTTAGTTTCACTTATCATTGGCCTATTACTTTGTGTTTTCACTTACAATATGGAGGTCAAACAGAGAAGAAAATCTTTACGCTTTAATGAAGCATCATAAGAAGTTAGCAGTTAGAAAGCTAATTATGTATACGATAAATTCTTTTACATAAATTTAAATAAAACTCCGTACCAATTACTCTGTCATTGATGCGCATTACATGGTATACAAGACCCTTTTCATAATTTTAAGTTTCAAATATGGGGTGCGTATTTGATTCTATGGTTCTTTAGATTCGCAAAAATACGGTATTTAATACACGAAAATGAAATATATGAAAGGAAGGAACGAGAGTGCCGAACCTTATAAGAGTATTTTAAGATCCATTATATTGAGTTTTATGCAGTGCATTTTCAACGACTGATAAAAAGTAATAGGTGTACCTCGTTACTGCTTTGGCGCAGTATTTCCATATCTGATTGACACTGATTCAGTATTTGTCTGTTATTTTGTTTTATTCATAAGTACCAAGAGCTTTCCCGGAGCCAATATTGTTCAGCTACAGTTCCTCTTTATCGCGCGATACAAATTTTTACCTAATATTCACGCAAATGTTTTGAGCCCCTGAATCCCTGTCCCTAGTTGTTTACTAACATTAGTCGAATAAATAATAAAATATACTAGTAAGTGTTGTTGACAAAATCTGATAATCAGAAATATCTCATAAACCCCCCCCCCCTGTGTAATTGAAATAATTTTATATCGAAACGCTAGCAAAGATTTGTAATAATAGTTCTTCCGTCGAAATAAACAAACCCTCCACAACTCTCGCATCTAACGAAATGAAGGCTCAAGAAAACGAGCCTGGATAGAACTTTCCTGGCCGCTCCAGGAAGTGGAGTATGCGCGGCTAGCGGCGATGCAGGGAACTTTTTGTCTTGACGTATCACATATTCTTATTTGTATTGTTAAAATTTGGAATAAAGTAAAATATTAAATACGAATTAAATACGGTAAAAGTACTTTATCTATTAGAGAAAGATACTTGATACTTCACTTGCATCTATTGTCACCCTTGAGGTATTATCTTCCGCTGGAAGATATCCTTTCTCGTTGTTGTTTTCTGTAAATTACTGTGATCTAATATCATTCCCTGAACTAAAACGAAATTATTTTAACTCCGATTAAAACATAGAGTAGATTGGCTTTTGATCAGCTGGGATGCGATTATCAAATCCAGAGCTTCAGTAACAAAATGAAGTTGTAAGTTGTTCGAAGCTGCCAATTGGATAACCTCAACTAAACTGATATTCAAACTGAGAACTTGGGATCTAGCCGAATCGACTTATGGCTGTGAACTCGTCTTTCGCTTCAATCGGAATATAATGAAACATGTGAACATCACGTGTATACTTCAACTGAAAACGCCCTTCATTGTCCAATTGAAAATGTTGAAATCGACCACTTGGCGTATTCGTAAATTGAATTTGTCGTGAAATAAAGTTGTCAGACGTAAATATTTGTTTAACTCCCTAGAAAAATAATATTATAGGGACAAGTAGATAACAGATGTTTTACCTATCTGTAATTGACAAAAAACTTTAGCTGAACCGCGCAGAACAAACAGATCCAGTACAAATGCACTAAAATTTTGATCGACAGCCCTCAGAACCATTGACTTCTTTGGACAACTTCCCCTCCTTACTGAGAATAAGTGTAGTCACGAGTACAGTAGCGGTGACAGATGATGCTCATCTCTAACGATTGCGCAACACGCGAAAGGTGCCAGTCGCATGACATCAGTTGACCGCTTTGGAACCGCTTTCGGTCCCGCACCCATCCACGTAGGGCGTCCACGTAGGGCGTCCACGTGGGGCGTCCACGTGGGGCGTCCACGTGGGGCGTCCACGTGGGGCGTCCACGTGGGGGCGTCCACGTGGGGGCGTCCACGTGGGGGCGTCCACGTGGGGGCGTCCACGTGGGGCGTCCACGTGGGGGCGTCCACGTGGGGGCGTCCACGTGGGGGCGTCCACGTAGGGCGTCCACGTAGGGCGTCCACGTAGGGCGTCCACGTAGGGCGTCCACGTAGGGCGTCCACGTAGGGCGTCCACGTGAGGCGTCCACGTGAGGCGTCCACGTGAGGCGTCCACGTGAGGCGTCCACGTGAGGCGTCCACGTGAGGCGTCCACGTGAGGCGTCCACGTGGGGGCGTCCACGTGGGGACAGGTGATCAGAGGCGGCTAGGCGTGCCTCTCACTGCATGAGCAAAGGAAGGGGTGATTATAAAGGGACGAATGTTGAAGGCAGGTGAATTATTATGGACGCAATTATGTTCAGTTGGCATATGGATGTTATGAGAATTGAACCAATCCTCATGGTAAAGACTCATGCCTTACACGGGACTGGAGCCGAAGCTTCGCTCCGTGCTTAGAGAGATTTTAATAAGAAGGGCCGTTTTGACAGCTGCTGCTGACAACATAACCGCGGCTTATGTCCGTGCACTCAATTCGCCAATGCATTCGTTTACAGTTAGCTCATTAGTAAATGATTTTCATCACCATCTCTTTGCTTCCCGACCTGTCAAACTGGTGCCGCCTCCACACACGGAGTCTGCGCAGGGCTCGTGTGCAGCCTTTGCTCAGAAACAACTTCGTTTCCGCCTCTGCCGCTGTCTGGCGCCTGCGGCCGAACGTGAAACGCGGCGTGGGCGGCGGCAAGGCCGTCTGCGAGGGATCTATCATCGAGATACGAAGCGTCGAAACGGCAAAGTTCAAGGTCGCGCGTAGGTTTTTTGTTTCGTAAAGTGTTTGGGGAGTCTTTTGAAGCTTTGCTATAGGAGATAACGCAATGTTAATGATCCATACGGAACTTCGGTGATAAACGGTCATAAGACGGAGAAACCGATGGAGATACAATAAGTCGTCCATTAGATAAGCCTACAAACTTCCCTTATAAAATACAAACCCATTCTAGCAATTGGAATCAAAATATTTTATTAGTACTTGATCCAGTAAAACTGACCAAATATTATCACTTTTAAAATGTGTACAAGGAAACATATTAGGAAATTACACAAAGTACAAAGTTTCTCTGACTTGGTAGGTCATCTATTAAAATCTGTAGAAAGCGAAGAAAGAAAATTTGGGCGGTAAAGATCAAAGAATCCGTAAAATTTCCAGTGAGTGCGTTGGCGCTGCAAACAGCGAAATCTTATCTGCGCCCTTCCTGACGCTTACGGCATTTGCGGCGGCTAAAGCGGAAACGAAAACGATTAGACTAATTGAGGTCCCTTTCGGAATGGGAATTTCCTATTGTCTTTCAAAACACAAAGTTATTCATGTATTTGTGAGAAATACTGACTAATGCGAATTTTTACTGTTGCAAAGGGATATATTTGTCAAATTTCATTGCATGGGCCCTTTAAAATTCACACGCCACAATTTCTACTGTACGGCACAAAAACACAATAAGACACTTGGACGCAATTAAAGGTAAATAGTTGTTTGTTATTAGGCGAGGTTGAACTTTGTTTGCAATTGGTGTATTTTTAACGTGGACTGCAATTATATTGGTTTTTTATTTATGTTTTCACGTGGTCTTACAACTCAATCCCCAATTTTTTAAAAGGGGAGTGTCAAGTTCGATATTTTGGCAATTTCTCATAGAGAAAGAAGTTCATTGAATGTAAATGAACTATAGTGAGGAAAGCTTAATGTTTCGCACTAAAACATTGCTTTTGACATCACGACACGGTAAAAGACGCGGTGCGAAATTTCACATTTCGGGTTGCATATGATGCAATTGAGACTGCTCTAGCGCATACGTTCATAGACGGGGGTCGCCTGTATTTAAATACATTGGTCGATGGGTGTTTTTATCACTATTTCAGAAGATGCATTGGAACATTAAAAATGGGTGCATTTGACCATGAAGACGCATTGTGGAATTGATTTCATTGAACAAAAATACACTCCAGTTACATCTAATTTATTTTATAGAAATAAGTTGTATCATTTTTCTTTGAGCATTCACTGACGTAACGTAATTCCCCACAGTCTTGTAGGCTACACATCGCAAGAAAACTTTCTTTGGAGCAAGCCTTTGGGTTCCAAATCTGCCATGTATGCTGTTGACAGCCAGGAGCAGTTCATCAGGCTGTCCAAACGTGACTTAGAGGAGCTGCCTTTCACCCCAGAAAGAAGTGGTTCAGCGCGCACAAAAATCACGTCGGCACAACGCATTTGAACTGAATGAAACGCTCGGATAGCTACGTGTGGGAGTACCTTACGAACAATTGCGTTGTTCCTACTGTGCTGTGGTACACTACTTGTTATTCAACAGGGACATTCCTCCTCTGCAAGGTGAAGGTCAAGCGCGGGATATTCTCCAGCCATGGGAATCCTGAGCGCCACGTCTTTCGAACAAGGAAAATCATCGCGCGTAAGCAGATGCGCGGCGTTTAAAAGGACTGTGCGCATGTGGATTTCGATTAACGTGGGCTGTGCGGAAGACTGTCCGAAGTTCTCAGTTTAATACTTGACGATAAGGTTACGTCCAATCGTGGGAAGTGTTTTGGGGTCTTGATTATTAATATTCTCATCCGTCAGGTAGCCGCTACTTTGCACTGAAGTTGTCGGCCATGCAGCTGGAAAATTGCATGCGGCATTAAGCAATTATTTATTTTGTTATTTTACGTCTCTTATTTTGTTATTATACATATCGTAAAGAATTCACCATATTGAGGAGACGTTTTATACACTTTTAGTTATAAGAAGAAAAATTACATTTAATAGTAAACAAAGTTATTGCAAGAAAAGGATGTCAACATTTCGGCCAATATGGTTGTGGCCTTCATCAGGACAGAAAAGGTTTACATATATAGTTTCTGTCCTGATGAAATCCACAACCATGTCGGCCGAAACATTGACATCCCATTCTTGTATTAGCATTGGTTAATTTAAAATGAAAACGTTCTTGTCATAACTACAATTGTATAGAAAGTCTGCTCGATTTAATAATTTGTTTATCACGAATTAACAATTATGAAGACCACGTCTGAGCTTTGTGTCCATTGCTGTTGTTTTTGTGTTGTATCCATTGGTAAAGCACCTGCCGTTAGCCTCCCGGTCGCAGAGCCGGATTGTGAGCCTCGCGTCGCGTCGCGTTCGCTCGTGTCGCCGTCTGTCGGGATGAATGGCGCCCAACTGGCCTTCATCCGGCGCATGGGCGGCCGGACCTCCAGCGCTCGCCGCCGCCGAGGAGGCCCGCTGCTCTCGCCGGAAGTCGAATGAATCAGAGCGCCCTCACGCCCCCCCCCGCCCCCGCCTTCTACTCCTGCGCACCGGCGGGGCGGGGCGGGCGCAGTGTCCTCGGTGGCGGCTCCCGCGTGTGGCTGCGCGTGCGGGCGGTGCGCCCCCTCCTCTGACCCGCATGCGGCGGCGCGGCGGCCGCGCATTAACGGCGGCCTCTCCCTCCTCTAGTAGTACCCTGCGACGGTCCCCCGCCGCCAGCCGTGTTGCCCGCACGAACCCGCGCCGCCGCCGGTAAGTGTCGGGTGAATGGCGCCGAGCGTGTGCGTGCGTGGGTCGTGCCCAGAGGGCTCGAGGGCGCCGCTGCCCAGCTGGGGGAGTCTCGCCGCGGGGCGGAGCTGTCAACCATCGAGGCGCGACGGGTCGTGTGAGCGCTGCTTCAGAAAGGCCCCGTGCGTTCTGTGTGTCTGCGAAGGAGATTCGTTCCGGCTGCCGTGTCTCATCACTTAGCACGGCTTTCGTGTGGCACCGCTCTGTCACCTGCAGCACTCCTGCAACCGGTGTGTGTGTGTGTGTGTGTGTGTGTGTGTGTGTGTGTGTGTGTGCGCGCACCGTTCTTGGGTCTCCGTGAATTAACTGATAGGTTGTGAAAAGTAAATCGTGCAAGAGAGCAACGTATCTTCGCGTGCCGAGATTAATTGAACTGAGATTCAACCGTGAATGAACGATGAAGAACTGTAAATAAATGCCTGGCGACTCAATTTGTTTTGATGTTGATCAATGACCTCAAATCATTGTGGCACTGTGAATAATCAGACTACTCGTCTTATCACGTTGGGGTTTATGATTTTATAAAATTTACGATACGTTCATAAATACACAATCTCTCATTGCTCAGCAACCAGAATTAATTTGACTTCTCCCATTACATACAATTGTACAGGTTTAAAAGGATTCAGTGATTTACTTTTCCTTATTTTCAGCAACATGTTGCCTTATCAGCTTATTCCCCGGCGACAAAACATTACACAACGCCAATGCGCACCGTGTGACACGCTCTTCATACTGTATGTCATTTGGAAATGACAATGCATGTAGACTCTGGGAATTAATAATGGAACGCGAGTTAGAACTACCATGCACTTGAGACGTTCATGGGTCTTTGCAATGCTTCTATGTAAGGAGTGGCAACTTACGTTTTACGACGTGTCACGCAAATTACATTGTATTGGAACAAATTTGCATTTCATATCTAACAGGGAAATTTGCTTGAACACGTATTTCAAACTCTCCATGAAACTTTCAACACATTACATTTAGTTCGGGAATTTATACACAAATCCTTAACATATACCCTGATTTACTAATTTTACTGTTTACATATTTCCGAATAAAAAACTAAACAATATAAGTACGATACCCATCAATACTTTTTTCTTAAATATTATATTTGTATTAAATTTCGTTTCAAGTATTTGTCAGTATTTTTTTTATTCTCAAATTTTCTTTTATACCCTTAACCAGCCATTAATATCATCAACCATATAAACATTTTCTATTTGATTATACTATCTTTCTTTTACACTCAAATCCTTACCTACAAAAAATGAAATCTCTCTTGTCGAACCGGATTGCCTTGTGACCGTTGTCGAAGCAGTTATTGCAGAATCAGATGTTGATGTCACCTAAAACCGGGAGGTTCCTAAAGATGTGTGAATGTGAGAATTCAGCCCCTCGCTTGCTGTCTGAAAACTGTCAGTCCAGTCGAGTTTGCTGTTCGATGCGTATCGCAACGTGGGTCTGATCGATTTCTTGCATCGGGTTCACAGACTTTTAACACGAAAACTGGCGTGTGAAGCTTGGAAAAGTAGATGAAGGCGAATCAAAAATTTCACCGGTGTCCTTCAAATGCCAGTTCAAATTAAAATAATGCTGAATTTTTGAATTATGGATTCGAAATGTGAATTAATTGATTTGACACATTCGCCATAAAAGATTCAGATAGCTTCAAAGTATTCTCAAGTTTCATTTGTATGTGTTATTTTAGATGATTTGTATGTGTTATTTTAGATGATATTTATGATAATAGTTCATGCAATTGGTTATACTATCAAGCTTGTTATTCTGTTCCCAATATAAACGCAACAGTTAAGTTTCTTTCATGTGGATATTGAACTTTTCACTGTTGATTTTCTTCCGACATTAGGGACACGTTATGATATATCAGTATTCTTATAGCAATTCACATCTGTTTAAGGCATACTTTGCTATTTTCATAGCATCAAGTGCCGATAACACACACATGAATGTTCGGATTGTGGGATTGCTTATACAGTCATTATGCAACATACATGTTTTACAGTTAACACACAATAAATGCTAAATGCTGTATCTCATATTCATGCCAATAGTCATCTCAATTTCCTACAAAACGTTATCTGTTCATGGCCAGTTTTGAGATCGTGCAACATCCGAGTCGATTTTTATTTAACATTGGCTGTGACAGTTGATTATATACTTTTTCTATTGTTCATTTGCATGTGATAAACGGATCTCATGCATGTCCCGCTAAATAATGAAAGCAGTGGCCTCAAACGATACGCCTAAAGCTTTCTGAAAACTTTCGTTTTCGATGAGGGTGAAAGCATGAGGGTATAGAAACATACCCAGCATTAAAAATAGACTCAATTTCTAGGCACTTGATTTTTTCAAAACAGAGTTTACATTTTTATAGCTTTGAAAGTACTTTAATAAGAACATTTTGGTTTTCAACCAATAACAACCAACCCGTTGCATAAAAATTAATAATGCGTTCATAATGCCATCATAGGTTACAGGGCTATCGTTATTCGCATCTCCCTTTTCCGAATGCGTTTCTAATTTGTATCCCCAAAACGTATACTTTCTCTACGGCAACCTGCATGCTCAACGTTTCGACGCACCGGAAGCACAACCGTCTGAACGTTTTGGAACAACAGAATTCGTGGACAAATGAATTGAATTGAATTTAATTTAAGGACGTGAATTGAATTTAATGAAGTGAATTGAATTTAAGGACATAACCTGCAGTTATGTTGCCGGCAACAGCCAAGCAGTAGCTGTCATAGGGATCTATTGCTGTAGAAATGGTGGTGGTGGTCGCACATCACTGAGCCTGTCGCCTTCCGAAAGTGCTCTCTGGGCACAAATAGAGGCGAAGCATTGGGCATCAAGAATGGGGAGGGGTTTCCGTCAGCCAGTGGGATTGTTACGCAAAGCAACTTCGTATTTTAAAATGTGTATTAAATCGAAAAACTGACTGATTTGTATTATTAGTATTAAATAGAAATACAATTTAATATTATTAGTATTTAATAGAAAAACTGACTTTGCCAATATAAAATGGCATTAGCAGTCATCTTTCAGCCCTCTGCATTGGAATCGCCCACAGCGTGTATGATACGAGTATCTCTATTTAAAAATAAATTAATAAATGTCAAATACTAGGTAACTTTTCTGAATTACGTGGTATAATATTGACCTTCGACCAGCGACCGCAAGGGCGTTTTCTGCGCAACGGCGTGAGTGCGCCGCCAATGAACTGCCACCTCTTTGGCGGCCGCTTCGCTGGCGACCAAGGCGTGCGGGGGCCGCTATCTTCGCACCACCTCGCATGCCCGCGCCGATACCTCGCCCACCGCCCACCGCCCAC
>BOPP01000020.1:12596392-12612735 GCA_017312745.1 Gryllus bimaculatus
AAAAAAAAAAAAAAGAGGGGGCTGATCTCTTTGATTTTAGTTTATTTTTATGAAGATCATACCTTATCATTGTTAAGTGAACATGCCAAAAAAGTTGAATTGAAACAGAATATGAAAAGATTCGATGTTGGTCAAGGAAATGTTTGAATTAGTAACTCTATTTTTATTTTTTTTAAGGGTGTTTTTGATTACTGTTTAAATATATAAAGTAATGATATAGATATATCAATACATTGGCAATCATTTTGATGGTCTTGCCATTTTGTTTTCAGGGAATAGGTATTGCACTCTTGGTTTCTCAAGCACTAATTGGCATCTACAGTATTGTTGGAGTTTCCTGGATGTTCATTTACTTCAGAGATTCTTTCATAACTAAGCAGGACAGATATCGGTGGGCTGAGCCATTTGATCTGTACCATGGTAAGTAACTACTTTTCAACCCTTTTTATGACCCCTTTATTGAAGGTCATGTCATTGTGTTGTGGTCATTGCAATTTTTCTAAATCAGACTATTTCAAAACATTTAAAACTTATAAGCTGTGTGTAATGACTCTCTTGGACTTGTTGCAATTTCAAAAAATATAATGGATATTTCCTAAATTTGAAGCAAAAAACAAAATGATAAGGCTTGTGAATTTTTCTTTTGTCATTGTCTGCTTAATACCATCCAAAATTTTTTGGCATCACTATCAGTGAGTTGTAACAGATATTACTGTGAAGTAGGGAATGTCAATTGTCTTCCAATTTAACTATTTAAGGGACTGTCCATATATATGGTGATGCATATATATGGTGATGCATATATATGGTGATGCATATATATGGTGATGCATATGGTGATGCATCCTATAATGCTCCCATAATGTGCTTCAACTCCCCAAATAATTACGTTATGCTTGCAACAACAATTATAGCACAATAAAAACAAGTTGTATTTATTTTATTTGCGTTATATATTAAAATGTATGATAATTAAATTCAGAATTAGTTGGTGATGCTGACTGCACCTAACAAGATTAGAGGCAAGTTTTGAGTGAAAGGACACATAAGCGAAACGATTTCTAATCACATGCATATGCTGTTGAGGATGGCACATGGGCGAGAGTCTACTGTGCCAATTTAATTAGATTCTAAAATATACTAACACATCAGTTTTGAATGTTTTCTTTGTGATCTTTCAGATTCAATAAATAAATGATAAAATTCTCTTTTAAATGTCTTTATTGTAACAACTTTTAATGATTTTAATTTATTGGTTTTTAAATCTATGTAATTAGTTAATGTTTTAATGTTTAAGTGTAACACTCAAAAAAGGATGTATTTCAACAAATGTTGAAAAATCTTAAAAATTGTAAATATCAGCTTTAGGGAATGCTAAATGAATATCCCCCTTTCCCTGAGTAACACAGGACAATGCTTCCTCAAACCCTCTTTAGCGTTATGAAATTTATGTAAGACACCTCAAATAAAAGAAACTTTCTTTAGAAGTGTGATGAATGTTTAATTGTTGTGAATAAATGTGAAATATAAATTGAAAGTGTAACAAAAGAAATTAGAAGTTATGATGCTTAGGCATTTAATTGTTTGCATTTACTAGCAAAATTACATAAGTTGAGCAGAGAGACATTACATATAATGGTTAAGATAAAATCATTAAGTGTCACACAGAATAAAGTTTTATTAATGCTCAATTGTAACTCTCTCAAATACTCTTCTCAGATTCGGTGCCATCTGATAACGGCACCAAACTGGAAGACACTGTACCGGATTATCTGAGCGGTGTTGTTCTCCAACGTCATGGACTTGCTAGTTCTGAAAACACATTTGGCCATCTCAAATTTCAAGTGACATTTAATTTAGCTGTTGTCTGGATGATTGTATTTGTTTCTCTTAGTAAAGGTATGAGAAATTCAAAACACTTAATTGTTTTATGATCCCTCCATAATTTTCTATCCTAACAGAATTTTATTTTAACAGGTCTCAAGTCATATGGGAAAGTCGTCTATGTATTTTCTCTATTCCCAGTCTTTGGTATGTTAATACTCTGTACAAAACTGCTTGGCTTGACTCCTAGTACTGGAAGCAACCAAGTGTTTCCAGAAACTGTATGGAATGAATTCTTCCTTAATACTAAGGTAATTGATTTCTTCAATATTTTTGTCATTTCTGTATGTAATACAGGAATGTAATTTTAAATTTTACTTTGAAATTTTCAGTGTTGGGTTGCCGCAACAACAGAAGCTTTCTTCACGTGGGGGTTATTAGGTGCAGCTATGATGCAAATATCATCTCACAACAGGCATAAGCATCTCTTGCAAAGAGATGTGAGCCTTGTGGTTATTTTAACATTGGCCATATTATTATTGGCAGCTTTCCTTGCCAATACTTGTGTCCAGTTGCTTGCAGCACATGGGTATACATATGTTCCCAGCTCCTTTGGTAAGAATGAATGGTTTAATAGTGATAGAATTATTATTATGACAATATTTCTGTAATTAAATAAAATAATTTTCATTAAAGCAGCCAAATTGAAATCTTTGTTATGATTAGGGGTTGGATTTTGATGACCTAAAACATTGCCAAATATGATCAATAAAATGCTCTTAAAATGCCTTAAAGATGCCCTAAAAAAAAAAATTATAACCACTTCAGATGAACAACTCAAGCTGTTGGATATGGTATTAATGAAATAGAGGCTTCTTCCTTTTGTTCAAGTGAACTAAGCTTGCAAACTTTTGGTTAGGACTGTTCTTTAAAAGAAAATCTCAGCCTTTATTAATTGCAAAATAGGCAGAACTGACAATGGTGCTAATAGGCAGCACAGGAACCTTAGATTCCACAGTACTCTGCATGGCTGATGTTACAATATTTGAGGGAAGAAATCGAATAGGCTACTTAGGAATTTTGTGGTGAACATTTGTTACACTTGTAAGTACTGTTTGAAGCAAGTACCATTCAAATAATATTAAAATCAGTGAAATCAACAAAAAATACATGAAAAATGGCGTATTAGTAAAAATTGATGAAAAATGCAAAATAAATAAATAAAAAACCACAACAAAAATAAAAATAAAAAAGGACATATAAAAATGACTTATTTCGTTTCCCCATAACATAAAACTAATTTCTATACTAAACAGAATTGTGCTAGAGTGAAAAGAAAAAAATGACATTTTATTAAATCTGCCACCTTGTTATGAAACAAATATTTTTATGAACGTGACAATAGTTTAGGGATTGGATAGAAACAATCAAATGCAATATAGTAATGCTTATCTATCTAAAACTTCAAGAGCATTTACACAAATTAAGATTATTATTATCTTTTCTGCCTATAGACTTTTTAAATTAGTCGGACTATATTTGACTCTTATTTTAAAGACAGAAAATTATTATAAAATAACTTACATTATTACTTTTATATACCACACCAAGTGGTAAAGTTAAATTATAATAATTTTCTGTCTTTAAAATAAAATACAAATGTCACACGTAATAATACGCCAACTACTTTCTTTGTAGAGCACATGAGAACATACGCATTTCTTCGCACGGGTGGTCTTCAACCAGCATTTGTGAAAACGCCAGTTCGCTATGTGCCTCATTCAACTTTCATTTGTGGAGTTCGTGTTATACTATCCAGTGCTAACTCAAATCAAGAAAGTGGATATCAAGTTTTGCGATTCGCAACAGAACTTGTGCCGTCAACATTTGCTCTTCTTGGTGCAGATCAAGTTTCCCCATTTTGGGCAGTGCTTTTCTATTTTGTTCTCATTCTATTTGGGATTGCACAACAGGTATTGAAATTTTCATAAATTAATTATCAATAAAATAATAATAAACATATAATATAAAAAATATTAACATTTATCTTAATCTGTTTCTTCCAGCTGGCTATTTGGCACTGTGTTATTACTGGAATAATGGCTATAAATGCAACAAACTTAAAATCATGGGAAACAACAATTACATTTTTCAGTTGTGCATGTGGCTTCATTCTTGGATTACCAATGACTACTGAGGTTAGTTATTATAGTATTTTAAAATGTATTCTATGAATGTATTTTTTCTGAGAACTTCACTTACTGTACTTTTGGAAGAGAAACTGAATGATTTGAAACACACTATATTATAGTTAAACATCCTGCAAAAAATAATGTTGTTTTTATCCATAGCTTGGCATTTTTGTTGTGTACTTTATGGATTACACTGTTGGTTGTGGATGGTGGTTAATGATTCTCTATCTTCTGGAAATTGGAGCAATATTTGTAGTTCGAGGACGACCATATAGTGGAGAAAACGTTGTGACCACACTACTCAATAAGGGAACTGGTTGTTTACAAGTTTGGGCTGCTCCAATGCTTGTGTTTACATGGAATGTCATTCTACCAGTTGCTCTAATGGTAAGTGAAGCAGTTGGCATGCCCTTTTGTAAGAAAAAAGAAAGAATGTTCATTGAAGATAAATCTAACAAAAGTAGTGCCCTAATTTGATTCATTTCTGTCACATAAACATATGACCAATGTCTTCTGAATATTGTATATATCAAAACATGTCGTAGTCAGATTGCTGTCCAAGAGCTTTATTTCTCTAGAGATGTCTTAATTTTGGCAAGCTGGTAAAGTCAGCATTCCCACAGTGATATGTCATACATTCCATGTTCTCTCTGCTTTACAAGAAAGAAAATTTAATATTCTTCGCATGCAAAATCACAAAGCAAAAAGTTTTACAGGCTATGAATTAAAGCTAGGAAAGACCAATCCTGTAACAGCACTAAATGAAGTCTTTGCCCTAGTGCAGCATCCTTTAGAGCTGCTACATGTGGTGTGTCGGAAGAATAGTTTAGCATAGTCTTGTTATAGTACAACCTGTTCTGCAATTAACGATTAATACAAATAATATTTATAGAAGTAGCTGTGCATGTATAACATGCAAGAAAAATTGTTAAGGTATTCATTTATCTTCTAGTTACAAGCTATTGGTAAAATTAATGTGGGGATGAAACAAATTGCCATGAATATCTTAATTCCACCTTGTACATGCGTTTGTTATTCTATGGTTATGTTCTAATACTTATTTACTTCATTGTCTGATGATTGCTGGATAATTTTCATTTTATGGATCAGAGATATTTTTTACAAATGAAAACTGGAATCAATAGCAAATTATATGAAGGGTTTAAACAATGAAAATTGTATTATGTTTGTTTCACTAAAGCCTACAAAACAGACACGAGACTTAATAAGTTATTTTAGTTAAGTGAAACTGGATACTTTGCAAATGCAAGTCATCCCATTGAAAAACAAAGCAATGGTAGCAATTTCATGCTTAACTACATCATATAGTCAATTAAACAGATCATAGGATTCTTCTTTGTGAACTTCCAGCAAGAAATCAACTTTGAGGTAGGGCAAAATAATAAATGCAAGAAATTAAATTATTTGAATACAAATAAAAATGTGTTTAGTACTCCATAATACATTAAATTTGCAGTGCACTCTTCAGACATTAATGTTAAGTTATATCTCGAATATTAACCAGCTTTCTGGGTGTGGCTGAATTAAATAAATTTATAAATGACATTATGAAATTATTGATTTCTTTTAATGATAATAAAATAATTGTTATTAGAAATAAAATAATTTAAAACAAAATAAAAATATTATATATAATTGTCACCATATCACTTTAGTGGATGCAATTACTCTTGGAGAATATATTCCACAGCCGTAAAAGAATCCAAATTGTGACCACATTACAGAGTAACAATGCATTTTAGTAATTAAATTTGTTCAAAGAATTGTTTGTCCCAACCAGGACTCGAACCTGGACCGTCTGGTTTATTCCCAGCGTCCAACAAGGTGACGGGATGGTGACAATTATATATTATATATTCAGGGAGAGATAATCACGCTCATGAACACTGTTCAAAGGATTGGTTGCCTTGGTAGCTTAGTGGTTAGAGCAGCTGGGCATAAACCAGAAGGCCCGGGTTCGAGTCCCGGTCAGGGCAACCAATTCTGTGAACAAATTTAATTTTTAAAATAAAAATAAGTAATAATAAAATGTTTCCCATTTATCTAAAAAAAACAAGAGAATTCTAAATATCTGTATTATGATAAAATCCCCCCCAAAAGTATAAAAGGAATAGTTTTTTCATTTACAATTAAAAAATTTGTAAAGACATGCAAAAAAGGAAAAATAAAACAGTAAATAGGAATACAAAATGGAAAATCCTTAAAAAAACAAAAATTGTTTTTATGAAATAGCAGCATGAACCGTTAATTGATCATGATTAATGTTTGACAATGTCATCAAACTATTTCCTATTTTAATTCCAGGTCATATGCATAACTGTATTCAAGCAGGGCAAGTTCCGTGAATTATATAATTGGACAAACACTGGAAATGAATACTGGCCTTTGTGGTGTCGAGAAATTGGGTGTTTGATTCAGGTGTTACCCATAATTGCTGTACCATTAGTATGCATTGTACAGACTTGCCGATATCTTTCAGATGGACCTCCTGACATATTTGATGTAAGTTTTTCTTCACAATGTAAAACTCATCATAGTTATGTTGTTCAATTAAATTGTTAAGTGTATGCCTTTATTCTTTGCTTCACTAATGATTGTAGAGGATACAACTTCTGTACCGTCCATCTGTGGAACGTGATGATTCCCAAGAACAAATCCAGCCATCTGATGCTTCAGGAACAGCTGCATTGGCTACAACCAATGCCAATGTACAAGCAAGCACAACATCAGAGGCACAGTTTGAAGACCCTCCTCCAAAGTACACCCCTCCCCCCTCGTATACAACAGCAACAGGTGCTCGGTGAGTATTTCACTGAACTTTCTGAGGGGAAAATATCATTAAAATCACAATTTTTAATCCATCACTATTTTGTCATGCCTAAAATTAAAATGTGAATATTAATAGTTCATGATTAATAACAATAATTCATTGTAAACAATGATTGTTAACTTTTGTTAACAGTAAATCATGTACTAGGGTAAAAAAATTAAACATGAACAGTAGCAAAATTAAACATAATTTGCAGAAATTAGAAAATTACTATATTTCAAGTTTTCACTAGATATAAAATCCCTATTTTTAAATTTGTGAATAGAAATTATTCAATTAACACAAATATGTTGTTAATAAAGTTATTGCAAATTAAAATATTTACTTGCTTAATGTGAAATGCACTATATTAAAATTTTGCAGAATCGCAAAACTGTTGCGACAAAGCTTCCGCCGCAGCATGAGGCGCATAACGAATGTACTCAGTGACAACTCTGAGGGGAACGCTTCACCACGCACTCAACGAGGAAGGGCACCTCTTCCTCCGCCACCTGACTATGCAGCAGTGCTAGTGGAAATCAATCAGGCGTTGGAGCATCGGGATCAAAATACTCTAGACTCCATGAATGTGACAATAAATTTGGATCAGGGTAGTTCAAGGACAGGAGTGGACACTCGAGTTTCAGGCAATACTGGTCAAGCATCGCACACTAGAACACTGGGGGATAACAGAATGTCTACCCTAACAGCAGCAGATGTTGCTCACATTCTTAGAAGTAGTTTACGAAGAACGCTACGCCACAGCATTCCAAGAGGAGATGGAAATGAACAACTAGTGCATGGAGCAGCTCCTATCAATCAAGATACTCTTCGGGCGCAAACAAAGGCAGATGAGCACAATACTTCTGTGATATAAATGTGCATGTTAGTGTGTGTTTGCAATACCAAAGTTGTATTTAATTATGTGCATTTGAAGGAAGGTGCTTTTTGTAAAAGTAATTTATAGGATGCATAACTGATAAGTTACGAATGTACATAAATTGTGTGATTTGAATCATAAGAAAACTAATATTTACAATTAGAAATGTACAGTAAGTGTTATTTAGAACAAATGCTTGATCTCAACAAAGAGACTTCACCAAGTGAAGAAAGCAATCAGCAGTCGTCACTTTTCTCTCATCCTCACCCTCAGGGTATTGTGAAAGCAAAGACTTACATTTGTACTCAGATTTTTACTCGCATCTAAATAATGCTTACCATATATTATATATACATACATAAACATTAAGACTGAGTCCAGGTTAAAAATTGTATGAAATACAGCGAATTTTGTTAATTAGTGTTCGTGAATAATATTTTGTATCATTCCATATAGTTCTCCTAGTCTATATTGTATGCAAGTAGTGGTATTATTGCAAATATCTATTATGCAATAAGCAATGTGTGAAACTGTGTATTTTCCGTATTATAATGATAATAATATCAACAATAATAGTAACAATGAGTTCAGCAATGCACCATCATTTACTATGTAGAAGTGTCCTTTTGATTATATGTGTAAACATAATTGATATTTTACTGTTACTAGAAGAATTATCTTCTTACGTAACTGTAAGAAGATAACTTTATTTAACATCATAAGAAAATGTGAAAGAAATGTTGCACTAAACACCTTTGCAATTATTGCTATTCAGTACCAATTATTTAACAAATTGTCATTGTTTACATGTTATCTTGTCAAGACTGTTTGGGTGTTGAATGCCTTACATAATATATAAAAATCTTTTATGGATTTAAGTTTTCTTTTTTTTAAAAAAAAATGTATTCTCCAATATTTGACAAATTTACTTTCTGCTCAAAAACAACAGGAAAACTCGGGTTTGTTACAGCAATTGCATCACTTATCATACATCACATTTTTTTAAACTTAATCACTTATTTTCAAACATATTGGTATCATTCTCTGATGAGTCAAATAGAAACTTTGAAACTGGAAGAGAGGATTACATGAAAACAAAAATCATTTTCAAAATCCACATTTTTACTCAAATAGTTTAATACTTGTAAAAATTTATTCTACTAGAGAGTGCAATAAAATTTTATTCACAAGAATAAAGCACTTGAGATGACAATAAGTAATGAGAGCTAAATTTCAAGAGTGAATAAAATCCTATTTAATCTCGAGTGCCATAAACTATTTCATCAATTGCTTCTAAGTAAATGAAAGACAAAAATTTCAAATGAATTTCATTATATTGCTGAATGCTGAGAAATATTAAATAATATGAAATATAACTGAAAATGAATACATCTCTCATTGTTTTAATGCTACCAATATCTAATATTTCAATTTATACATTTACTGTAGAAATAAATCTAGAGGCCTGCAAAAGCAAAAATGCTTCTGAACAAATCTATCCAAAATAAAGGTTTTAGAAAACATACAACGCACCCTGCTCAGGAACAACACATAAAATACCGTCGTATACTGCAATCATTTAAATATTGTGACAAAAACAGTCTACGAATTCTACAATAAAATACTATAGCACAATAGTATATGTACTATACAAAAGACTTTTACTTACCAAGTATATAAAAATATTCTGCCATAACACAAACTGTAAATAAAAAATATTCACAAATTTACTAACGAGCAGCCTTTTCCTTGAAGTCTGGATGTTACATAACATCAGCTGCACCCTAAGTAGGGATGGTATAATTATGCAACTGAAGACAGTATGCACTGTATCAGAATAGGCAGAATGACACAATCTAGTATTCGCATTTTTCAGTCAAAATTGTGTTTCATTGTTTTGACTTTCTCATATATCTACATATATATATATATGGAGTAATACATGTACTGTAGAGAGTTATATAATGCTGTGAAAATTGATTTCAATGGAAAAAACGTGTTTTAGGGTCCTCTGATATTGAAAATTTGTTTTTTTCTAATCGTATAATGCCTAAACTATTCATATGCTTTTTTCCTAAAAAAATGTTGTCAGGTTGATTTGGCCCGACTAAAAGTTCTGCAATTTTCAAAAATAATCTGTTAATGTTGGTATTACTTTACATAGTCTCCATGACATTTTCAAAATTTTCTCAAAAATGGCTCCAAATTTTTTCCTTTAATTTTTTGTGTGTTTGGTGCATAATGAACTGAATAACACGACATTAACACCATATATCTTTCATCGTTAATACTTGCATTGCTATTTGTATACGTATATTTTTAAGACGACCTTTTTTTAAATCTATCAAGGTGAAAACTGGAGTTGTTTAGAAGAGAATGAGTCCTAGTGTTAGAAGTTTTTCAACTTCCACTTTTGAATTAAAAGTAATGAAAAACTACTGTTCATTGTAGTAGCATGTAATAATATTGCTAAAACGATAAGAATTGAACAACTACAAAATAATGTTCAACATGTGTAGGGAATGGTTACTTAAACAACTTACTACTACTAGAGGCTTGAACGTAAATAATATGGTAGTTCACGGATCACAGCAGGGGTGAAACAAATTATTATTCTACTTGCACTCCAGTAAACATTTAGCCTTTAAATGAAAGAGAACCCATGTGGAGATCATTAAACAATACCTCAATTTAAAAAAATAATAAATAACATCTCTCATTCATTAACAAATCTGACAGTAATTTATATAAATTGAACTACCGAACTGCTTTTGGTAACTATTTTTCATGAGTTAAAAGTTTTATATTATTGATTTAAATGTGTTGGCATTTAATAGTGTAATGGATCATAAATCTGAAAATTAAAACTTACTAATAATTAACCCCTTCAACTAGTTCACCCCACACTTGAGCGAGACAAAATCTGGAAGCGAATAACAATTTGTTATGTAGGGATATGAGAAAGTCAAAACAATGAAACAATTTCAATTTTGACTGAAAAATGGGGATACTAGATTGTGTCATCCTGCCTATTCTGATACAGTGCATACTGTCTTCAGTTGCATACTCATAACACCCCTACTTAGGGTGCAGCTGATGTCATGTAACATCCAGACTCCAAGGAAAAGGCTGCTCGCTAGTAAATTTGTGAATCTTTTTTATTTACAGTTTGTGTTATGGCATAATGTTATTATATGCTTGGTAAGTAAAAGCCAGTTGTATGGTACACATGCTATTGAACAGAATGCAATCCCAAATAAAATTACAAAATGAGTTAACTGAAAATCCTTACACGTTTCAAATGTATTCTCAACCTGACTACAGCAATAATCATTGACCTACTGATGGCTTTGTATTCACACTAATTGCAGGATCATACTATTGTGTAAGACCTCACTTATACAATTTTGGATAATATTCCAATAAACAAATTCTTTTATTAAAAACTTAAAAACAATACAAATATTATAAATTTGTTAAGTGAAGTATTGCAGCGTTGCATTGAAGTGATGTACAATAGATTTTGAAGCTTAATAAAACCTAACCATAATGTTGGTTAGATGAGTTACCACGAACATCAAACAACTGAATCTTGTTATTTACATTACAACATTCAATTTTCAGAGCATTCAACCTTGTTTCTTAACATTTTATTTGAATATTGAAAAATGTGAATTGAGGAAAGAACAAAACCACAAAATCTAAAAATAATATATTATTCAAGAATAAAGAAATCATTACAAGAGTCTCATACATTTGTATATTATGTCAGATTTATCTACACACGTTTTGTTTTATTTGCAATATCTATCTGCCTTCATTTTGCTGCGTCTGTCCAACAGAGCTTCATGAAGTGTCCCTGATTCTTTAGCACGCTCAAGTTCACTGTGATCATTCTTGTTAATTCGTAATTTTTTGTCCTGAAATTTTTGAAACTTCCGCCTGAAAAGAAAATAACTCAATTTTAATTTATATATATATTTGGAAAGGTAAAAGAACACACACACACACAAACATGCACTTACACATAGTTCACTTCTACTTCTGCAAGGCTGCCCTGCTCCTCTGAAGGGACGTCCACACTCTTTTCGTTGTCTGCTGTCGCCATCGACCTCACTTGAACCATCTCATCCTCACGAGCTACTTTACTCACTGCCACAACCGAATCATCATCTTGTGCCACAGACATAAAACATCCATTGCACCCTAACAAAGCCATTTTCCCCTCCTGAAACACATGATGCCCACGACTAGAGCCACTCTCACAGAGTAAAATTGCAATGATGAATTAGTGCGTTGGTCTAAAAAATTTAATAAAAATCACTACGTATTTTGGACCTGAAAGTGACACAAAACTATGACATGTAAAGACAGAGTTCTTGCATATACTCTAAGTAATATTATCAACAATCCCTATTTAACTTCTATTTCTCATTAATGTAATTACGGTATAAACTATTAAACAAAAATTGTATAATTATTATAAACTTTAAATGTACAATTTATGTATGGATACATGCAGAATTTGTAGTGCAGCAAAAATAGTAAAGAATTCAAACAACCAAATCTGTATGGAGCAATACATAAACTCACAGCAGATTCATTGGACAGAGGCAATTACGTAGCCACTAAAATAAAAGTTTTTCATAAGTTACAAATTCCAAAAAGTTTGAAAGTGTATCATACCTTATGTTTTCACTTGTACACACCCTTGTAAATGAGCAAATATTTATTAATGCAACTAAAATATCAAGGAATTAACATTTAGCATTTAATACTAGAAATTAAAACTGGATAAAATAATACCATACCATAGAAAGATACACTAGAAATGGAAAAATATACTGATTTTTCCCTTCCCAAACAGACACATTAATACTATTTGTTTCAACAATTTATAATACATTAATTATTCATTAAATTTATATATAAAATCCACAATACAATATTAATTAAAAAAAAAAAGTTAAGATTTCCAAGTCTGGCTGAAGTCGAGTATACGGTACAACTTCGGAAGTCTTTTGAACCGGCACTTCGCGCCGCGCCAACTGCGTACTTTGAATTCTGGTGGCTTTCTTGAAAAGTGCTTTCTTATAAAGATGAGTTGGTAATTATTCGGTGGATAGGCTCAAGGATGTTTATAGTGAACGCGAGGACCGAAGGCCCGAGCCTCGCCGTGACTTGGATCCGGGCGAGCGAAGCAAGAAAACTTGCCGTTGAAAGTAAATTGGCATTACAATACGGCGGCGGGGACAAAGTGTATGAAGGGCGAGCCATGAAAATCGTCTATCCGTAAGTTTTTATCATTTTCTAGCAGAGCGCGTAGCGTAATTTGAGGGGGCTGAAGGAGATCCCTCCCCCCATCACAGCACATCTCCGAGGATGTACCGTGTAACCTACTTTAACCCCAATTCTACACATATGGCACAAGTAATTATAACAACGCTGGTTTTTCTCACATGACCTTCAAATTTCCTCACCTGGAACACTGGTTCCCATTGCTCCATTGCACCAACTGCATCCGAACGACCAGTGACCACTCCATCCTTGCCAACGCACAGGTATTTGCCATATCCAGACTTCAATGCAATTTTGGAATCATTGATTCTAAATGCTGTCAATATTTCTTCAGGCGAAGGTCCTTCACCTAAACGTTGTAAAGTGCATAAAATTTAAGCAAGAAAATTCGCCTTCACACTTCTGCTTTTGTTGAAATGAGTCTTTTTTGCATAGGAACATCAGTAAGAGAATTCACACAGCTTTTTTTTATAAGTATATTTATAAAATATTGAATATTTATTGAATATTTTCAGAGAACCTAAGAATTTTTATTATAATTGACTGCACAAGAAGTAAACTGAGGGCAAACAGAATTTCTTTTTATCATTTCTATATATTAGATATATATGAAAAAATTGTATAAAACTTCAAAATTAATTCAATTACAATTATTGTACATTGTAAATTAAATAAATATTATGATATTTATTCTAAAAGAACTTCAGTATATTTGACAGGATATTACCCAATTTAACACTCAATTGCAGTGAAGTAACTTAGACGCAATTACCTTCTGAATGAGGTGCCCCAAGAGTAAACAAACCATTATCTAAGGCCTTCACATAAGTTTGATTTCCAAATTCAAGTCCAATAGAGCCTGTGATTTCTTCAAAACGCTTTACTTTCCACCAACCACCTGCAATGATTAATCATGAAACATTTTTACCAAATTTAATAAAAAATGCCCTATTACTAAAACCACAAGAAGCCTAGAAATACCGTGTTTCCCAACATCATCGTCCTGTGTCGATCGTTCTTGTTTATCTCTTCCTTCTTTTTTCCGTTTTCTTTTTTTATGTGAACTGAAAATTGATTAACACTGTATCAACATAACCTTTTCATCAGAAAAATATATTCGTACGAGAAAAAAAAGTGCTATAAAACAACGATCAAATAATTTAATTTACCTAGGCTTCTCACCCTTTAGAAGCAATCTACCGCTTCTTACTTTGTCATATTCAGACATTGTTTACAACTTAAAACTTACTATTATTTACGGTAAACTACTGTATAGGAACCAAAACAATCGAACAACAAGGCAAGCCTTCGACCGCGTCCCACAGAATGCGCGATAGTAGGGAATCAATATTACCAAATGTACGGCGGATCGGTTCTGCCAACTTCAAAACTGAAAAATAACTAGATTCGTAACAACAAACAAACAAAAACAAAACAAAAAACAGACAAGAATATTTCAGCACCAAATAATAAAAAGTTACATTACCTTATCACTCCTAAACATAGAAATACTTTCTTCTCGGGATCAACAATATACTTGAAGAAGGACGGCAATTCGTAAAAAGCATTTACGAATTATACGAGAAACATTATTTTATTAGGAGAAATTTCTTTAATCTCCGTATGTCTTGGGTAGTGTTCAGCGTTCAATGTTACGCTGCGTCACATTTAACATTTTGAACAAAACTGCAACTTAAATAAATTTAATAAATTGAATGAACAGTACCCACTCGAATTCATAAAAATTCTAGAGTGGGACCCACGACATTTTCCTCACAAATTCGACAGTTCTAGCGTTCACATACATTCAGAGAAACAAAGCAACACCCAAAGTCTTCGCAAACCCTCGGTGCCTGCGATGGTGCGACAGCCTGTTTGAATTGCGCACATGAAGTGACATTTACACCCAATTTTCCTGAAAGCTTTTATTTTTTTGGGGGGGGGGGGACTGGATCTACCATACTCCTTTAAACTCTCCGTAGAATATAGAGTATTTTTTTGTCACTATAGCTTTCGGACACTGTATACATCAACTATTGGGAACCGGGTTTATATTGGACGAGAAATGTGCATTCCCACCACACTGTGGGAAGAGATTTTCCAATGTGTAGCGTGGTTGGGGCAGCCGCACGATAACAGCGCTGCTGTTTCCACAGCACATGCTCGCATCAAGATGGAACTTTGAGTCACCTTCCCCTGGCAAATTTTTCCTTACACTCTGCTTGTGTGCCGCGCTAGCGTCTCCAATGTATGTTGCTTATGTTTGCAGGAGTATCGTTGATCGAGTTATTTTATTTTCAGGTACTAATTTATTTTTTTCCCTTTCTGTGTAATATCCTAATTTATCTGTCATAGTTTAATTAATGTGTTGTATTGTTTATTTAATTTAACTTGTTTTACCAGATAACCTCATTCATATTCTAAATTTTGTTAGTGTTGATTGTTATTTTCTCGCTCTTACATATGTAACAAGAGAAAGTATTTTAATTGTGAACCGGAAGGGGGCGAATGTTTGTTATTTATTTTTTCTGTTAAAGGTATTTATTTATTAATTTCAGATGATTTGCAAAAGAATAGGACATGTATAGAAATTAAAACTAGCAATGATGTATGTATCTATATGGCATATACGAGTAAAGGAGACGCTTTTGAAAAACATTAAAAATGTCCTAGGGTCATGGTACACCTTCAAATGAAGTCAAGTGCGGCCAGGGCGTTTGGGGAGTATACTTTTCGAAGAAATTTATTTTAACGGTTTGCCCACAGATAGTCTGACCGGCAGACGTTTAAAAAATCTTTTACGGTATCAGGGATCCCCAGAATGTTTTTCTGTCCAAATATGGTCATCGATTTTTTGCAGCATACAATACATACTCTATTATGTACATAACATGTACGAGAAAGTAAAAAAAGAATGAATGTGATGGCAACTGAACCACTGAGGGTTTCATTTAGCAAGCAACAAAACAGCTCGATGTATTAGGTTTTTGTGTATTTGTTTTTTTATTTTTTTGTAATATACATTTCGTAACTTTTTGTTTTCCGTGAAGAATAAAACATATTTTTATCCTTTAAATTATTTAATGTACTGATAAATAATAATTAAATTAAATAAATTTAATGTATTTATATATTCAATTGTAGATTAAAATTATCTTTATGTGTCCTTTAGGAGGGCTACAATTTTCTTGGACGAAATGTCGAATTATTTCAATATGAATGTTTAATGCAGAGATCGCAAACCGTCGATCGGGAGCTATTAGTAGCTTGCAGAGAAATTTTCGGTAGTTCGCGGGGTTACGCTCAGTTAGACTAACCT
>BOPP01000020.1:12619204-12662632 GCA_017312745.1 Gryllus bimaculatus
CTACCGCTTCTACTTGTCATATTCTGACATTGTTTACAACTTAAAATCTACTGATTTATTCACGGTAACTACTGATATAAACCAAAACAAACGAACCACAAGGCAAGCCTTCGACCGCGTCCACAGATGCGCGATATTAGGAATCAATAATTACCAATGTACGGCGGATCGGTTCTGCCAACTTTCAAAAACTGAAAAAGAACTAGATTCGTAACAACAAACAAACAAAAAAACAAAACAAAAAACAAAAACAAAAGAAAACAGGACAAGAATATTTCAGCACCAAATAATAAAAAAAAAAAAACGGGGGGTTAAAACAATTTTTTTAAAAACCCTTTTATCTCTCCTAAAACATAGAAATCTTTCTTCTCGGTGATCACAATATAACTGAAGAAGGGACGACAATTCGTAAAAATCATTTACGAATTATACTGGAGAAACATTATTTTATAGAGAAATTTTTAATCGCTCCATATGTCTGGGTAGGTTCAGCTTCAATTACGCTGCTCACATTTAACATTTGAACAAAAACTGCAACTTAAATAAATTTAATAAAATTTGACTATGAATAGTACCCACTCGAATCATAAAAATTCTAGATGGACCGCGACATTTCCTCACAATTCGACAGTTCTAGCGTTCACATACATTCAGAGAAACAAAGCAACACCCAAAGTCTTCGCAAACTTCAGTGCCTGCGATGGTGCAACCTGTTTGAATTTGCGCCACATGAAGTTGACTTTTACACCCTATTTTCGCTGAATGCTTTTATTTTTTGGGGGACTGGATCTACCATACTCTTAAACTCTCCCGCTAGATATAGAGTATTTTTTTGTCACTTATAGCTTTCGGACACCGTATACATCAACTATTGGGAAAACCGGGTTATATTGGACGAGAAATGTGCATTCCCACCACACTGTGGAAGAGATTTTTCCAATGTGTAGCGTGTTGGGGCAGCCGCACGATAACAGCGCTGTGTTTCCACAGCACATGCGCGCATTCAAGATGGAACTTTGAGTCAACTTCCCCTGGCAAATTTTTCCTTACACTCTGCGGTGTGCCGCGCTAGCGTCTCCAATGTATGTTGCTTATGTTTGCAGGTAATCGTTGATCGAGTATATTTTCTTTTCAGGTACTAATTTATTTTTTTTTCCCGTTTCTGTGAAGATCCTAATTTATCTGTCATAGTTGAATTAATGTTTGTATTGTTTATTTAATTTAACTTTTTTACAAATAACCTCATTCATATTCTATAATTTTTTAGTGTTGATTTTATTTTCTCGCTCTTACATATGTAAAAAAGAGAAATATTTAATTGTGAAAACCGGAGTGGCGAATGTTTGTTATTTATTTTTCTTAAAGGTATTTTATTATTAATTTCAGATGATTTGCAAAAGAATAAGGACATATAAGAAATTAAAACGAGCCAATGATGTAGTATTCTATATGGCATATGCGAGTAAAGGAGGACGCGTTTGAAACATGAAAAATGTCCATAGTTTCATGGTTACACTTTCAAATGAAGTCAAGTGCGCCAGGCGTTGGGGAGTATACTTTTCAAAGAAATTTATTTAACGTTTGCCCACAGGTAGCTGACCGCAGACGTTAAAAAAATCTTTTACGGTATCAGGATCGCCCAGAATGTTTTCTGTCCAAATATGGTCATCGATTTTGCAGCATACAATACTACTCTTATTATTACATACAGTACGAGAAAGGAAAAAAAGAATAATTGATGGCAACCGAAACAGTGAGAGGTTTTCATTTAGTAAGCAACAACCCAGCTCGATGTATTAGGTTTTTGAGGTATGTTTTTTATTTTTTGTTAATATACATTTCGTACTTTTGTTTTCCGTGAAGAATAAAACATATTTTTATCCTTTAAATTATTTAATGTACTGATAAAAATAATTAAATAAATACATTAAAATAAATTTAAGTATTTATATATTCAATTGTAGATAAAATTATCTTTATGTGTCCTTAGGAGGGCTACAAAGTTTCTTGGACGAAATGTCGAATTATTTCAATATGAATTGTTTTATGCAGAGATCGCCAAACCGTCGACGGAGCTATTAGTAGCTTGCAGAGAAATTTTCGTTATCGCGGCGTTACGCTCAGTTAGGGACTAACCTAGGGTTGATCACTGATCTAGAGATTACTCACAAAAACAGCATCTTCCATACAAGTTCTTATTTTCTTTATATTTTTTGTTAGCACAAATGAAGATTAAAAACATTACGTTTGCTGAGAAGCTTCATAAGTTTTAGGACACTGCTGTAATTGGTTGGTTTATGTAATTTTTTTTATTTGTGGCTATTATGTAGTACAATATATATTTTGCATGTGGCAGTGAAATCCTTGTGCTTGTCGAGCCCTCTGTATTCGTATCTTGCTTTCCAGATCGTTCTATTAATTCCGCTCTTTGAAATATTTCGAAGTAAGGATAGGAAATACTGAGCACTTCTGTGTTTCGCTAACAACAAGTAGGCACATTGTAGGTACAATTGCACGTTTATTATTATGTTTCAATACATAATAAAATTGTTTTTTTTTTTTACTTTGATGAGTTATATAATGTTATTTTAATAGCTATTAAAACAAGCGGGGCGGAGCGTCGGGTGTGGGCGGGGCGGCGGTGGGGAGGTGAGTGGTTCGGGGCGGTGAGGGTGTGCGTTTGCAGGCGGGGGTGTGAGCGAATGTGAGGGCGGGTGCGGGCCGGAAGCTCCTCACCGCCACCTGCTTGCGAGGCCTCGGTTTCGCGTTCGCCTTCCCGCGCCTGTTGCCAAATTGTGCCGTCTTCATTGACGAGCCTTCGCTCAACGTCTGCCGCGGAGGCGCGCGCCCTTCGCCCTCACGCCCCCTCTCCCCCACACACAAAACACCAACTTCTAAACCGCCGGCTCAGGGCATCTATTGATGTCAGTGCAGTTCCTCTGATCGGAGGTCCTAGACAGTCCCGCGACCGTGCAAGATTTTCGACACTAGTTCGAGTCAGGCCGTATGGTGGAGGAGGATTTCTACGGCCGGCTGCTCTTATCGGAATTTTTCCGGGGTTCTCCGCATAACATAGTACCCTAAAGAGTATGCCGGAAGGATGCCGGAGCAGTTACCCTAAAGAATGGCTCGGACCGCGCTATTCTTTCTTCCTCTTCTTTGTACTCACCCTTTTTTAAATGATGTAAGACACATGATGGCCAACAGGTATGCGGGAGTGGTTAGTTCATGTAAAATCAGTACCAAGCTATTTTTCAGGTTCTAGCAGATGAAAAATTTCGCGGGCGGAGAATTAGACGCAATTTATAGATTTTGCCAAACGTTGCTGTCGTTCCCACGAATCGCTCGTACAGAAAATGAATGAATTCTAAGCATAGATTCAGGGGTTGGTGACGTGGATTAGCTATGTTTCGCAGACAGAAAACAGAAAGTCCAATGCCGTGAGTATTCTACGGTCAAGCGTATACTCAGGATACCGCAGTGGGTGTCATTGGACCTCTACTATCTAAAAGTGCGCCAATGATCTGCCAGCGCACTTAAACAAAATACGGCTATATGCAGGCGATTGCATCAATTATCGAGTGTTGAATCGAAAGAAGACGAAAATGTGCAGCAATCTTGATGCGGTACAATTGTGCTGGCGAAAAAATTAGAATGACCATAAATAGCTCGAAAGCAAATCCATCATTTTTGCAGGCGGTCATAATTCGTAGGGAACCAAAATACCGTTTAATAAAACATTATTCCGAAGTTCCCTCATGAAAGTACTAGGAATCCATTTGATAGTAAATTAAGCTGGAAAAGTCACTAGATTTTTTAGGAAAGCCTGGAGATCTCGTCACTTGTAAGGCTACCCATTAAAAAAAAAGTACGGCAAAACACGAAGGAAATTCTTATTTATCGCTGTTTCGTCCGAAATGGAATACGAACTGTTGGTTACGCACAAAATTATGCAGTGTAAAAATCAGAAAGAATTCAGCGTAGGGAGCTAAATTTACTTCAGGGACAGAAATGGCCAAAATGGATTCATTCAAAAATACGATAGCAAGGCTTGCGCCTTTATAAAGCTTATAGCGGCCATCCAGCTTGGGAAAAAAAAAAAAAATCGTGGCAAAGTATTCCTACATACATTAGTAGGGGAATCCACAGACACGAAATAAATTTAAGCCGCAGAGAACAGAGTGGGGCGAAATTTTTCTTTTACAAACGACGATAAAGAATGGAATTCGATTGCCTGCAAAAAACTTTGAACCCGTACAACAGTGGTACAAATTTAATTTGGGTTATTACTAAATAATGAGGTCCTACGGCAGGAGTAGTTATAGAGCGATGCGTAAGTAAATATTTGAAGTGAGTGTCGTGTGGTAGAACAGAGAAATAATGTAGGAAGTGATTAAAGGTCATTATGATGGAAGTGCAGTTAACAAAAATTCCAGGCGGTGTTGATTATGAGGTTTTTAAAAATGTAATTTAAGTGTTTTATGAATTAAACATTTTATATCATCATTTTTATTATTAATGTTATTTTTATTATATATTTTGTACATTTAATAAGAATAATAAAATAGTACATATATAATTATATTATTATGTCGTGTTTTATCAGCGTTTTTATTGGTTCTATTATTTATTATATTATTATTATTATTATTATTATTATTATTATTATTATTGTATAATTTGCATGTAGCTGTTATTATCTTATTATGTAATTAAGCTTGCCACAGGGTTATGCCTATTTGCAGTTCGAATAAATTTATCTTATCTACCTTATTTACATGCACTAGACTACCACATACTCCGGAGATCAGTCGGAGCCTTTGAGCTTGTTCCCGCTCGGCGTTGCCCGTTGGGAGATCCTGTAGGAAAAAACTCCCAAAGCTGTAACGCGTGCGTCGGCCGCCGGATGTCGCCATCAGCGAGGGAGTAGTCACCCGCCAACTTGCCCGGGGAATATACTAAAAAGTTATTGTGTTTTAAATAGCTATACAATTTTTTTACTCGGAAACGATACACATTAAAAAAGGAATTCAATGTATCATTGCTAATGTTTGATATAATTTGAATTATAAGTTTTACTTTCGACATGTGACTTTAAATAAACAAGACTATAGTATTTCTTTTAGTATCCTAGCAACTGTGCGCCTCTTGGGAATTGCGCACAAAAATATAGGTTAGCCTGAAGAAAATACTAGTGAAAGCTTTTTCGAGGAAGAATTGAGCTCAATGTCTAAGGCGTCGGACAAGCCCAATGGAAAAGATCAAAGTACAGGAAGGAAATAATGGATATGAAAATGTTCACTTTAATATTTGAGATAATTAATAAAAATCATAGACATTGGTAGACCTTTTTATTATTAATTTACTTTACTCAACTTCTGACTTATACTTCAGTTAGTAGCTGTAGAAAATAGCGAAAATCAGAATAAAATATCGTGCATAAATCTATTCACGTTTGTGTAGTTACAAACATAGACTGCAACATTAAAACATCCACATCGTTTAAACTATTAAACTAATATTTCTTCAATAAAATAACGCTTTAGAGGACACATTCATTCAAATAAGATTGGTTCTTGCTTGTCTTATTCCTTACCGACTTCAGTTATTTAATAATAAATGTGAATATCAGCAAAGTTATTTATACGCATTTTGTGATTTTCTATATTCATTTTTGTTTTACTTTCATATGCGTTAACTCATTTAAACATCCATGAATATTGATAATCAAATTTCAATAGCCTTATTTCGACTGCGGTTTTCTAATTTTAAATTTTAAACTTTCTCAATTGCATCAAAGTTAGAATTTTCAAAAAATACTTACCTCAAATAAGAATTAATTTACATTAACAACTCCTTTCCTAATTTTTTGCATTTAAATAGAACGCGAAAGGACAATTAATTCAATCATGCGAAAATATCGCAACACTATGAGGATTATATGAAACTCCAAGCAATGAAAGCAATTTCGGGCAATGAATGTCGCCGTAGGCCAAAATGATTAATGTCCAATTGCGCGTACGATAAAAAACGAGCAAACTTTTCGACAGTATGAGAACATCACGTGGCCCCACGCGTGACGCGAGGCTGCAGAGCGGCGCCCTGCAGCAGATATCTAAAGCGCGATGACTGCATGTAATGGCTGATGTGGTTCAGGGCACAGCAGAGCCTCTATCAGCGAGTTAGTTGTAGGGTTCGAGGCCGCGTGGCGGTTTTTTCGACACTCGTAGCTGCAAGCTTGGTCGAATCCGCTGGCATTGCCTGATGAGGAATTTTAGAGTTTCTGATCTGATTAAACTGACAAGACTTGTATTTTCAGGTTTTCCCTTCATTGAACTTATTGCCTAAGTAAAACTAAATTTACAATGGCCCGTTTGGCAATTGTTTGTATATATAAGGTTTTATATACACCAACTATGAGCCTCTCCATAAATCTTGAAACTGTCACTAAATCGAAAATGCAGTTTTCGCTCAACAATGCGAACCATGTGGCAAGTAATGAGGCCGTAGAGATATATTTGAATTATTAATTTGAGAAATTTTAAATCCATTTCATTTATTTAAGTGAAATTAATATATTTTCTCAACAGGCAATGGATAGATCATAAAAGAGAATCAAATAATTTATTCCATATTAGAATCTTGGTAGAAATTTGAGTAAAAAATAGCAAAGTGTGGCTGTGGGAGAGTGCTTCATTGCCGCCGAGGCTGTGAGGGCGACGGTGCCGCGCAGCAAAGGCCACCTTCCCAAGGGCGACAGTTGCGAGGCTTCACTACGAAAGGAAATGTTGTAGGGTTTAATTCAGGGATCACATATAGAAAGTATATTTTATCAGTCAATGACTGTCAAAAACATTAACAGGATTACGTAATTGATCCTCTTTTAATGATTCTATCCATTGCTAGTGTCAAAACACACAGTTCCAATTAAAAAAAATAAAGATAACTTACATTCATCGAAAATTAAAAAAAATAATACGAACAATAATCTGCACATCACATTGCTTGCCCATGATCCGCATTGTTGAGCCAAAAAATTTACACTTTCCGATATTCGTGTACCGTTTTAGAAGATATGAGGTGCCCGCAGTTTATGACACCGAGTAATCTGAAAGATCTTGCATTGCGCAGTACCTTCACAAAACGGTTACGGTTGGCCGCTATCTTTTCTTCCGTCATACTCCGACGCCTCCCTCTCTTTACACACACACACCACACACACACACACACACACACCACACACACAACACACACATGTATATTTACGTACAATTCACTAACGCACAAGTCGAACTTAGAACTTGATTTATCTGTGGGGTGCGTCCACCGGCGGAGAGACCGAGGGAAACCCCGCAAGAACATATTAGGTGTGGCACAGACCTCGTTTTAGCGTAGAGAACACCCGCATCCTCACGAAATATCCTCTTTTTTATGTTGCCTAAAATAATATGAATTTTATTGTTTCGTATTTTTCCATAAGTCGATGTCTATATTGAAATGTATTAAATGTTAATTAAAATCCAGCGTTACGTCTTCAAGCACGTTATATTACCATCCCTGTACATGCTCCTTAACCTACGTCGTGGTAATAAAAAAAACAGGACCCGCCTCAAACACTCTATATGGTAAAAGTCGATTAATCCAATCCAAATTCCAAATACACACATACATTTTTGATGTAACGCATGTAGCAATTGTTAAAACTCATTAAACTTTGTCACTTACTAACTTGACAACTAATGAAAAATGTTCGTGTCTGTCACATTGGTTTCAATCCAGAAATATATATTTTTTCACATATCAGAACTTATTCCCAGTAAAAAGTGCATTATAGAAAAAAATGATCTAGACGCCCCGAAGAAATTTTCCTCAGACATTATGATGAAATCAATAGTATAATTAAAATAATATTTAAAAATTAAAATCGTTTTTATATTAATTTTCAAGCTGCACAAGAGATGGATTACCAGAGCATCGTGACCTGGAGAATGTTGAAACATTTTGTCAGGCACTTTCTACCTTCACCCTCTCTTTTTGTATCCGTTTTCCCCCTGCAGGATACTTGACGACGCTTGGAGAAAATGGCTTTTCTACTGCGGTCAAGATCGTCGCCGAGAAGTCTCCAAAACAAGCTGAAAGGTTTTACTGAAAATCCTGTATACGAAACAACAGTAAATGATGAAGTCTTTGAGAAGAAATGTTACTCAGTTGAAGTCAATTTCCAGTTTAGTAACCACCGAAAACAAGATGCGGTATTAGTTATTTTTTCCGGATGGCTGACGTGTTCAGTTTGAACAAACTTATTATGTATGTTGGCTGTGTGACGTCTCTCGAAAACAACAGTCTTCCCAAAACACGTGGCTTTGGGTGATAACACGTGCGACTAGGCTGCTACTGCTTGTCGGACCTACAGGCACTCTTTTTTGTACACCATCAACTACAAAAAACTCGTTTTAATGTAAAATCATGAAGGTTATCTTAAATTGAAAAAATTAAGCAAGATTTCATCCATTTTGTTTTTTAAATATTGTAATTTAGAAAATATACGGTTTTGCTTCTCCTATAAATTTTTATGTGACAATTTAGTTTTGGTTAAATAGAATCAATTAAAAGTCACTTTGAGCTATGCCTCGGTGGCAAACATGTAACCAATTACCAATTTGAAGATTTCAAAATCTATTACAATACCAAATGAGAAGTTGACAATTTAGTTCTAATTAATTTCTAGTTATTTCTAACATTAACAGTTTGTCCTAACTTTTCCTTTCACTTATGCTTATCTAACACTTCACACCATTCCTACAATGTATAGGACATAACAACAACAAAACAAAAAGCACAACAACAACAACAACAATCAATTAAATTATAATAATAATAAAATATATTGAATAATGAATAATAAATAATCATGATGAATAATAATAATAATAATATAATCCGATCCGATTCCGAAATCACTAAGCCAGTAATGCCGTAGCAATCTCGGATCTGAAATCGCGGTTGGATTCTGCTTAGCGCTGGTTGTGTTGTGTTTTCTGGTGTGTATCCCTGAATTTTGTAGTGTCTGTTCATAATCATCAATCATCATCATTCATCATATATTTCAATTTCATCGCTAGGGCTACACCTGGGTATTAAAAATGGAATCAGCATTAAATGCCATTCCCCTTAGAAAAAGGAAACGTCACCAACCCCGGATAAGAAGGACTGTGCCCCAGTGGGATGCTCGTTATCGCGTGACCCCCCTTCAAAATTACATCAAATTGAATAACTGACAATGTTAATAATGATGATAACGATAAAAATCAATTACCATATAACCAATAAATGTTTCAGTATAAATAATGATGATTTAAATGAATGAATAAAATTTTTAAATTTGACTACTTAGAAGGAAGGCCATTAGATTTTGAAGATAGTTCTTTCCAAATCTAGCTGCACCTAAACCGTCACGTGAATGATTATATGAAGTTTGTAACGAACGCCTTAACCTCCCCAACAACACAACGGCAAATGAAACTTGTGCACCTACTCCCTTGTGCGTGCGCGGGGCGAGGAGGCGGAGCGGGGGGCGGAGCGGGGGGCCGGAGCGCGGCCGGAGCGGGGGCGAGGGGAAGTACGAGTAGGGCGAGTGGTTTGCGGTGCGGGGGAGGGGAGGGCTCGCGGCGTCTCGGGCTAATCAATGCGTCCGGCGTAGCATCATTCAGCGTGCGTCGCCATGATCCGCTCCACCCCACCCCCCCACTCCCGGCCTCTGCCCCCTCATTTCCCCTCCGCGCCACCGAACCAAAGCAGCGCTGAGGCCTCTTTCTTCGCAGGCACACGAAGAGGCAAATTTTTTTTCTTTCAAATTCGCGAAAATGGAGACACGATTTCGCGTTTATTTCATTTTAATTTTCCCTCCAAATCGCTGATAAACAAACTGAGTATTTCCTGTTGTTTACATTTTTGGGTTTTAATTACAAATATGCCGACCTGGACGGGCGAGATGGTTAAGAGCGTGCACCGACTCAGGGAGTGGTGGTTTGACTCTTGTCTCCCATGTATGTGGTGTCGCGGAGGGCCCTGCGTTCTGCTGTCCCCAGATCAGAGGAGCCCGCAAGTGGGTTGCTGGCTAGTGTATGGTCGAGTATGTATCTCTTCGGGTCGGAAAAGAAGGCTGCTGGAAGGAAAAAGGCCTAGGAAAAAAAATATAAAGATGATAGATAAAGAATAAAATAAAATAAATGAGAAAAATATTTATTATTTTGTTTTGGTATTTATATTATAAATGCATTAGTCTTCACTTTCTGTTTACCTCGCGAAGGAAAACTTATTAGTTTTAAAATAAGTTAATCGTTTAAAATTAATGTTGCAAACGCGCAATTTTATTAATAAAATGGTAAGAGTTGGATTTTAAATTTTTTTAACATTTAAATGTAAAGTAGACTATGTAACTTATGATTTAAATCCTAAATATTTTCATAAATATCATTAAGTTCTCATCACCCTGCTGGAGATTTCCAATCAAAATCACTGTACGTTTGCGTAATATACTTTTGTAACATAGTACTTTAGTAATAGGGGAAATTTTTCAATGCCAATATGATATTTCGAAATATTTTCCAATTATTCCAATTTCCGAGAAAATCCCTCTAATCGTATCACCACTGGAAATATATTTGGGTTTATTTTCCCACAATGTGAATCTGGCACAGGTTGTTCTAATGCCCTATTATTTCATTTCAATGTTTCATCGAACAATACATATTGCACACACTTTTTTGTCCTGATGGAAACGATATTATAATGAACAGAACCCGGATTTTGAATGTGTGGATAAATTGAAAATTAGTACGTTTGAAAGACAAATTTACATAAAAACAACACGTTTAAATGAAAGACACCTAATGAAACATTTTCAGATAACTTTTGATAATTTTAAAAACATTTTCAGATAATTTTTTTCTTTGAAATAACTACTAAGGCCTAATTATATAATGCTCACACATCATGATAATGATTGGGAAATAATTTTATGAATGCCATCTTAATAGAAAAAGAAAATTAAAAAACAACTAATAAAATAATATAATAAGACAATATAACAACTAATAAAACAACTAATAATAAATAATAGAAAAAGAAAATTAAAAAACAAATAATAAAAAAATAATAAGGAATCAATACTGGGAGAGCTTGATTCTTTTGAGATTAATATTACTGTAATGTTTCTCACTGAGTACGTATTTCATATTATGAGCTAAATATAGGATGACTTATTTCTTGTGGTAAAAAAGCACTATCGTCCTATACACTATAAAAGAAAAAAAATTATCAAGTCATTTAGCTGAGAAACGCATAGCCCTGATATTTTTACTTTCTCGTATACGTACGTATATACGTAGTATAAGGAAAGTTATGTAATGCCGCAGAAAATTGATTTCGATATTTCAACGAAAATGCACGTTTTGGGGTTCCCAAATACCGAAAAAGTGTTGATTTTTGTTCAAAACGTGCGTCTGTCCGTCCATCTGTCCGTCTCTCTGTCTGTTTGTCCGTCTGGTGTGTGTGAACTCTACTAGCGCCTAAACCATCCATGGAACTTTGTTCCAAATTGAAGAAACCCCTATCTCGCTCGAGTCAAAACATTGAGTTTTTGAAAAACATTCATCAAAATTTGAGGATACTTTAAATGAAGTCCTCCGGACATTTTCAAAATTTTCTCAAAAACGTCTCCAAATTTTTTCTTTAAATTTCTTATGAGAATAGAGTAACATACACTTATGTTAGTGGCGTAGGTTGGATTTGCATGGCTAACTCTGAATTCTCAAAAATTTCAAAAGCATGAATTTTTTCGGTGTCTTCCTACAGCTACAAAATTGAAGATAGTTTTTTTCTTCAAACAAAATTTGTTCTTCATAGTAAGTTATTTCATTAAGACCATGTACATTGTTTTGAAAATTTTAATAGTTTTCGTTCAATATTGCATGCAATATGTGCAATTTAAAAAAATGATTAAAACAAGATTTTCTCAAAAACGGCTCCAAATTTTTTCCATCTCGTTAATATTCCCATTAGCGGCAATTTCTTTACATTAATGGATTTAGGAGTACATGTTCTGTAAATAATGTGAGTAAGTTTCCCGAAAAATCAACAGTTTTCTGTCAAAATGAGCTCAAAATTCTGCATTTCCAGAAACGCTCAAACAGCTAAGAAAAAAATTTGAACTATTTTTGAGAAAATTTTGAAAATATCCCAGGGGCTTAATGCAAGGTACTCCTAAAAACGAATGAATGATTTTTAAAATCGCAGAGCTTCGTCTCAGGCCAAATGGACAGGGGTTTCATCAATTTGGAAAAAAATCCTTCGCATGTTTTCGGAGCTAGTATTGATTACATACACCAGACACGCGGACGGACGAATGGACGGACATACAAACGGACGGACGGACGTTTAAAAAAAGAACACTTTTTCGATATCAGGGAACCCAAAAACGTGTATTTCCGTTGAAATCTCAAAACGTTTTCTCCGCACCATTACATAACCTTCCCTATACCACGTATAATACTCCGTATATATACGTACGTATACGGAAAAGTAAAAAGGTACTTTCACTGTAACTTCCACAATAACTTAAAAAAAACCCACTCTCAAAGTATTTCCATAAGAACCTGTACTAATTTAAAATTCATTATTAAATAAAAAAGCCGGCAAAGGCCAAATTGCATCATTGTTTCGTGAAGAACAGAGATTTTACATCTATTTGAAGAATTTTTGGGGGTACTTCACCGAGGTAGATCTATTTCTAAGAACATATTGAGGTGATTCAAAACTTTGAGGACACTTTTCCGAAGTTTGAGAAAGTATTCCTGAAGAGAAATCTCCTTTTTTCCTCCCTACGAAGGACGAAAACCGATACTTTCTGAAATGACGGAATTGGGATGGGTATTTTTTCAATTTTAAATATTTTTATTATTGTTTTTAAAGAAAATTACACAGTTAAGTAAGTATGATTATTTATGTCTTTACAGAATTACTTGCTAATCTTAAATATAAAACCTACATGCTCCGGAATGCATACTACGTCAGTGCGGCTTTACTAATGCGCCTGACATTAGGTCGTCAGAACCTTAGCCCACCAGTCGTCTAGTGCCTGTCGGATTTGCAGTGCAGTGCTGATTTTAAATGACGTTATCAGTGATCTCCCGAGTCCACTATAGCGGTTCGGATCCCGGAAGTAGGCAGTGGGTTCCGGTGACACACCGGCTGCGCCGAAATTGGAATATTGCCACTTCCTTATGGAGTCTTACTTTTGAGGTCAAAATTATAAATGTTAACTTTTTATTGCTAATATTGTAAGACATGCTGATGCGTTATTTTTATCACAAGAAATGAATCACCTGTAAATCCTAGAAATCTGATGTCGTATCGTCAAGTTTCTGTGACGATCGTTGGAATCTGATAGTTTGTGTTAGTCTGAAGCCGGAAAAAAGTTTCAGTTCCCGTCGTTTCGCAAAGTAAGAACAATTATTTGATAAAAATAAAACAAAAAATAATAATTTCAGTAATAAAATAAAATGAGCACGAAAAAATAAATAAAAATGATCAACGCATTTTAAAGAAAGCGACTAAATTTATCCCTTACCGAGAAAAATCTCCTATACATATTAATTCATTAACCATGGATGTGTTTGTAGGGCTCTTTACGGTGGATGAGCAGCTCTGGGTGAGCGGCAGGTAAGGGTATGCCGAGCGGCAGGAAATCTGCGGGTGAGCATCAGGTGAATGGCGGGTGGGAGCAGGAAAAACGACTGGTTGGCGGGAGAATATACGGTGCATGGCGGATAATCGGCGGGTGAGCGTTTGTTGGGCGGCGGGTGACAGATAAGAAGCGCCCTGTCAGGGGCGATTTGGGGGAAATCGGTTACTCTCGTAACAATATCCCTAGACTTTATTCGGCATTGAACACTTCTTTTGATACTGATTCATATGATCGTTTATTCCAGGTATCTGCAAATACTAAACCAATTTTTTTTTATAAATTGGAAATGTGTCAAATAATAACTTATTTTAAGGTTATAATTTACTAAATAACTCTTAAACATGTAAGGTAAAGTGATGTAATCTTTTCTGAAAAAAACGCAGAATAAGTCAAGATATACATTTTTTTAATGGTGTGTAGATAAGAGGACTGCACTTTAAAACAACTACAAAGGTTTCCGAAACAAATGTCCCGACGTATTCTATAATATGGTGTTTTTGAGGGAAAATCTCCAACCTATCAAAATCACACGTTTTCATTCAAATATCTTAAGTGAGTTTAATATAATTTGATTTCTTACAGACTGGACAACCACATGGAGCACATACAAATATCCATTTTTAGAGTAATATATTTACTAATAGATGCTTTTATATGCTTATTTGTTGCTTTCAAACATGCTGTTACAAGTGTGTAAGGCATCGTGGGAGATGCGCTTTAAAAAACAGTGGTATTTGAGCTTAATAAAGTTGTGTGATAAATTATGTATGATTAAGATGTATGATACGTCAGAGATACTTAAAAGTTTTGAGTTTCAGTGTTAGTTTTGCATATCTTACTTTAAACCCTGACTTAGTATTTCAATACGTCTTCTATTCTACATATTCAGACCTTTGAAAATGCGAGTCTGTGACATTTCAAAGTTGAATTAGGCGCGTAAATTTTGCTCCCAACATGGCTCCAGCGGAAGCTTCAATTTGCAACGACGAAGTACGACCATTTCTATAGGATTGTGGGACTTGATCCAATGTGTGAAGAAAGACAAAGTTTTCCTAAGCCTTGTTTTACATATTAAATTGTATGTAAATTTTTGTTGAAGACTTTATCGGAGAACTGAGAAAGCGTACACCGTAGGTATAAGTGTTTTAGTTAAGAAGTAGAGGAAGGGACTTCTTTCCATGCAAATAGCTTCCTTGAAACACATTTCTGGAATGTTTTGTAGTAGGAAAGTATTCTCAGAATAAGTTTGCTTAGATATTTCCCAATTATTTTTTTGACATATTCAAAATGTTCCAATATCTACTCTTTTCTTGAAACTATACAACCATGTTTCTCCAGAACTGCATAATAATGACTGAAACAAATATGTTATTAAAATAAACATATGCATTTTAAAATATAAATATTTTTTGTGCGCTACAAACTGAGAGAGTGTTTTATCATTCTACGTTTTATCGTACTTCACAACATTGGGATATTCTCCCTTGTCAATGTGACCTTTCACGCAGACGATGTGGTGAAGCTTTAACGAGGAGTGGTATTGGGTGTTTAATTCAATGAGCGAGGACTGCACAGCAACGCTCACCTTTGCTGTGGCGAGTCGGAGAAGCTGCGTCCGCACGGCCAGGGAACTTTTAATATCCGCGCAACTTTTCTTGACCAATTGTTGGGAGAAACGCGGGTAGATTGAGGTTTTAGTTACATCGGCCACTAAATTTTATGAAGCAATACCAGACTCCGGAATATTAGTCATGCCTTCGCAACTTTCTCAATAATTTGAGTTTAATTTTCTGAGGATTTCGAAGTATCTCCTGTGATGGACATGGACCTGCTTCGGCCATTTTCTTAGATTTTTTGGAGAAAAACACGAATAGGAGTTCTCGTCTTAATTGCAAATATATTTTATTGTGCGCCATTGAATATGTGTTTGGAATGTTGTCATCAGTGCTCGCTGCGAGCGTTTACCTTCAACTGTTTATTGTGCCAGAGAGAGGGAAGGTACGCTCTTGGTTAAAAAAAAAAAGTAGCGCGGGTACAAAGTAATGGTATTCTCTTACCTTCTTTTCGTTTCACGTCGCTTTCTTCCACTGTCTCCTCTCAAGCTCAGTTGGTATACATTCCAGACTGAACTTCCATTCGAGACGAAATGTAAAATTTGTATTAAGATCGCAAGATTGCTGTATAACTATTACAGGCGGAATGATGCGGTTATCTACGAAAGCCGCTAGCATTGGGTACATCCTCGGTTAGTATATATAGGATGTATGCTTCGGTTTGGGTATATATATACATACATATATATATATATATATATATATATATATATATATATATATATATATATAATATACACACACACACAATGTTAAGTACAATTAGACGAGCACCACTTTTTTTTACCATGGTTTGCTACATACGAGGATGACATATGAAGATAAAATTTGAAGCCGTTTTTGAGAAAAGAAATGTTTAAAAATTCCGTAAATGTCTCGTAACATTACGCAAAAACTACTCATATTTTCGAAAAATTAAATATTGTCTTATTTCAAGAACTGTGTTCAAAGTACAGTTTCCATTAAGATAAAATCTCAATCTTCAATATTGTACTTGTACGAAGCCGTCGACAGTCATTTTGAACTTTTGCAATTTTCGAAAATTCAGGGGTTTTAACGAAATTTAGACCTACATTATTCTTTTAAGCGATATTAATACTATCCGGTTACCCGATTACTATATTAAATATTTCACATATTACAAATATATACATAATATAAAGTATGTTCAAGTATTATATATATTTTAATATTAACAAATATTTCAGTATGGAGACTTATGAAATACTGACCTCTTTATCTGTTTTAGTTTGGAACCAGATATCCTTTATCTTGCGCAAGATGACGCTTGACAATCATGTTTCAAAAATATATATTTCACGTAATTATTCATAATGAAGTTTCTACCCAGTTTTCCGCGAAATGTTATGATTATTTGCAGAACAATTTGCAACTGAGTTAAATTGAAACATTATGAATAAAATCATTATGTGTTTAAGCTACGTGTTTGTTTGCAAATTCCTATATTTTCTTCATCTTCATTTCTTCCATATTTTGACGTTCTTTTTTTCATGTAGACACTTTTTTATTATTGAAAATGGGCACAAATATTATGACAGAAATGATTACAAATTAGTGTTAAGAATGCTGCCGTACTATTTTACCACTATGATTACCATTTTGTTCCTTATATTAATTTGATATATTTTCGTGAAATGAGGAAATATGTTTAAACTTTTTTACATGTTATCTGACAAATCATATGATGTTTTTAATTTTTACATTTTCATCGAAGAGTCATTGAGAAAGTCTCGAATAAATAATGTGATAGGTTTGTTACATGCTTATATTTTTTGTTTGACTTGCTGAAAGGAAACACAAAAACACGAAGTAGTATTGTTTGATGGAAACAAAAAGTGAACCTCACGATAAAGATATTAGGCACTTGATCCTCGCGAAAACTAGCGGCACTGATGAGTTATTTAAATAAATTTAAGATGAGAATTGGTAATTTAGAACTGCGTCACCCGGAAGACTAAAATACCCATTTACACATAGATGAGATGGCTTGTGTTATTACAGTATCCAAGAGAATAATAATTCTGTTGGTTGCTCCAGTAACAAATGTAAAATCAGATTCTTTCGACTCATGACTTTTTAGTGTTCGAAACAGCAAAAACTTTAATAATAGGTGACGCAATTAAGACTAGAATCGAAGTGAAACTTTGACAAACTTGAAACATAAGCAATTACTTTCACATCGAGCCTTCGTATGAATCATGAATTTGAATGAATCATGAATTTCAAAAAACAGAAACATCTGATTTCTGCTACCTATGTATGTGCACTATCATTTAAAAACATGAACATTTTACATTATGACGAAGTCACATATTTATTGCAGATCTGTTGGACGAGTGTTGAACTGAATTGACCATTAAAACTCTTTTTTAAATATTTGTTCATCGACTTTTCGCTGTGACCTGAAGATCACGTTTACAGCTGACAGAGTCAAATACTCGTAGTTTCTCGCCCAAATACACCCCCGAAAAAGTATGGCGTTTGAAAGCTGTTCCATCCATAGAGCAACAGAATCAAATTTAAAAAAATGAAAGAGAAGCAAACAGTATATAGAGGAGGAGAGAAACGATAGCAGTAAATACAATGCGACACAAGTGTTTACTCTATTTCTGAGCAGAGCTGACAGCACTGAGTGAAAATGTGGCAAAACAAACCCGTCATCGAAGCGAACTATTTGAAAATAAACGCCACATGAAACAATTTTACGTGGAACACGACTATCCGAGCGTGACACTCGTGTAGCTTTACGAGCAGGAGGCAGAAGATAAGGAAGATAAGGATTTCAAAAATATTATGCCTAGACACCTTGCAAAGTATTTTTGTTTCCTCATATCTACACTTTCAAAAAAATAATTTTGTATTTTTAAAACAAAGATTGTTTAGTAACCATTTAATTGCCAAGGAAATGCGACCTGTCTCAAATTATTCTGTTAATTCAATAAACGCATTAAATATTATTCTCAATATATTTATGAAAACCGAAATGCTTCCTCAAACTAATATTACTTTGACATTTTGGTTTATTGATGAATAAACACGAGTATGTTAGGAATTTAATATTGAAATATTTAATGAAAGTAAAGTAAGTGAGTTTGTCTCACTACGGCAGCCTTTAATAACGGAAGTAAGATGGGAACGCCATGACTTCCTCATTGGAAAGGTTGACGGTTCGAATCTCGAATGAGATATAGATTTTCTTTATAATTGTCTAAGTGAGATCTACAGCTAACAACACTACAATATCCTGGAATTGGCACAAAAAGCATTTCCCTGTGTGAACAGGAAATACGTAATTATTACAATTAAAGTATGATTGTAAGGTGTAGATACAACTAAATATTAGTATGATACAACCAAATATTAGGCTATGAAATGCAGAATCAATAATTTTATATTTCTTACAATAAACGAAACAATGCAATGGAACGGAGAACAGGATAACTCAGTATAAAAGGTTGTTACAGTAGAGTTCAAAACACAACATCATAGAATGGTCCGTAGAAGTCGAAAGGAAAGAAAAAACGACAAATATTTTTCCTATAAGTAGGTCAAAATTTGTTTTGCTTGATCTCTTAGTAGACACAACCAAATTAACTAGAGTTGAAATATAATATTTTTTCATTTGGCGAACTAGGCCCCCGACAAACAGCAGATTTGACATCTGTTCCAATTTTTAATATTCTAAAACATTTTCAATCTTTCTCTCTTCCGTCCACGCCTGCTTTTGCTATTATTTAGGAACCTTTTAATGTAAATAAGTAAATATACTAAATGCAAATTATAAATTAAGTATTTTTTCTGAGTTTTTTTAGCACTTTCTATGTCTTTCTCTGTTATCTAAATCTCCGGAACGACACTTCGACTTTTATAAACCATGAAATTTCGGTTGTTAAAACAAATTAAGATTCACTTGGTTACCCTTCAACATTTTTAAGTGGCCATGAAATGCAATTCTTCGCTGCGTCTTTGTTTTCTTCCTTAACCTTTTAGTAGTGGCGTGAAGTGATCTGTTAGTTTGTATTTCGAGTGGACGAATTATTTCTCTGATTTCAACTGGGAGGTGCATTTCTATTGCTTTGTTCTTTTCCCTAGCGCCAGTCCCGCATAATTGCAAGGTCTCCGGACGGCGTACCGGAAAGGTGGCTCACTGATGTTACTGCAGTCCCTCTGATCGGAAGGTCCAAGGGTTTGAGTCCCGACGGTGGCCGGATTTTCGACACTAGCTATCTAGCTAGCTCGCAATCAAACGCTTTCTGGAGGAGAATTCCAGCGGCCGTCTGATCTAATCGGTAGTTTCCCATTGTTTCGCCGATTAATCGCAGGCGAATGCTTTAATCCTTTACCTGTCAGCTCCTGAAATATGGATAAAAATTACTCTGACAAGTTAATGTTAAAATATTCTTCAGTAAAGTCTAAGCCGGAATCGTTGGGAACAAAAAAAAGTTCGGGTTTAGGGAGGTTTCTGTTATATGCAGTTTTGTCCATTTAACAATACTTGATATTCCCGTTCTACTATACTAAGTGATTTACATAATTTAAAACGTATTTAAGAAACCATCAATAAATGAATATCAAACATTCTTCATTTATAGCTTATGAGTTTCTCTTGATTCCATACGATTGAGTTTTTCATTTAATGTTAGGGAAGTTTGTGGTTTGTGGTTTTGTGGTTTTCGCATTGTTAAGCTGGTTGTGAAACTCATAAGAATACACCCCCTACCTCACTTCCTAATGGCTGACATCGTTCTGCTTGGTGACTCTTTCAACGCACAATGCGTCACAGCCCAGAGTACTACGATTTTCTGAACCTTCGCATGACCTTGAGAAATTCCTCTCTGGCTGAGTGGTTACGATTTTGAACGTGGCGCAGAAAGAATCGTGAATGGAAGCCATGCCCGTACACCTATCCCCGCTCAGAGAGGAAGGGAGAGGGAAATCCCCTACTGCGTACACCTTGAGAGACAAGTGTCCCCAAGGTCGAATTCTTCGCTGTAAGCCGAAGTCCCTCTCCTTGGCAGTGCGGTTGCCACGACTAAATACAGGATTGAAAATAGACTTGCAGATGCATTCATGACATTAAGGATACCTGGCGTCTCTGCCAATCGATTATATTCACAGGAATTCACAGTTTTATAAAGATCCCCCCCCATAGGACATGAAAACCCTTCCGTTTTCGCGTTGACCAGATTCCACTTTATTCTGTGTAAAATACTACATAACTTCACGGGCCAGGCACATTTGCCGGTTAAGGCAGATTCCCGGCTTGTATAGGTTTCGGATAAGACAGATTTTACTGTATCTCATCTACGAAACTACCGAGAGAGGTGGCTCAGGGCATCAACTGATGTCACTACATTGCCTCTGCAACGGAGGCCCAAGGTTCGAGTGCCTATGGTGGCAGGAGTTTCGACACTAGCCAGGTTCCTAGGTCGAGTATTGTCGCTGTCTGGAATTCTAGAGGCTGGCTGTTCTAATCGATAGTTTTTCCTGGTATCTCCGACCAACACCAGGCGAATGCCGCAGCAGTACTTCAATAATTGGGTCACGGGCAGTGTGCTATCTTTCCTTCCTCTTCATTGTCCTTTCCTCACCCCTTGCACTCACGTATACTCTCAAACACTACACTACTCATGTTGGGAGCTTAAACGTTGTCCCGGCTGGGGAGGTACCAAGCTGGTGGGAGAAACCTGGTTGGGGAAAATCCATGCAAGCAGACGTACGTCAGCGCCGCATATCACCACCCAGCGGTAGATCACCGCCACAGCCAGCGCTAAAACATTCACTACACTTACGGGACTGACGACCTCAGCACTTCACGCGCCCGGAATCACTAATGAATATATGAATCAATCAATAAATGAACCCGCGTATTCTGATGGGGTGTGTTAGAGTATTAGATATTAAGATGGGGTGTGTTAGGGAGAACAGTACTTCTCAATGACGCCTCCAGTCCGGGTTAAGGGAAACGACAGGTTGATGATAATGTTGATAATGATGGAGTTCGCAATGGGAAAGAAAGATTGTGCGAGATCCAATTACTCTTGTCCTTCTACGCCTCTAATGACAATAGCAGTTGCAGCACCCACAAACAAACAAAATAATCAAACGAATCCGCAAATATAAAGTCGGATTGTTAATGAAGGACTACTACTACTACTACCTTCACGTGAGGTTTCATTCAATTCCGCGAGTGCCAACCCCGGCTGCCCTCCAGTAAGCCACCGCGCGCCGCCCCGCGTGCCTAGGGGGGAGGGGTGGCCCGGCGCGCGCACGCGAGGGGCGGAGGGGTGGCGGCGCGCGCCGGGCGCCGCGGGGAGGGGGAACACCCCCTCCCCTCCCCCAAGGTGGGGGAGGGGAGGGGAGGGGGCGCGCGGCCCGCGGCGCGCAGTCTGCAGTGTGCTTCGGTCGCGGCCGCGCCAGCTCGGAGCTCCCGCACGTCGCTTCGCCTCGCCGCCGCCCTCATCGCCCTCGTCGCCCTCGACGCCCTCGTCGCCGCCCTCGCCACCGCGAAAGGTGAGTCGGCGCGCGGTTATTTCTTCACTGCGGTTTCGCGTGGTGTTCCTCAAGGTCGGCACTGGACGGGGATATGCTCGCGTACTCGGTCCTGCCTTTGGTGGATTTACCGTGCAGTTGCCTGGATTTGAATATCCCGCGCTGCTCTGTTTGTTGTATTGTGATGTTACTGTGCATATTTACGCTGTACCAGTATGTTGCACTGGCAGATTTGATAGTGTGCTAAATCAAAAAAAAAAAAATATTATACATTATTGCTGGCTTTCGTATTTTCATCATTCTCTCCTAACGAATCGTGTAATAATAGTGTCAGTATCTGCGGACCATCGGCTTTATCGGAACAATGTTATTCCCTCAGAGCCAGTACGAGTGTATTGTATGCCAATAGTGACTTTTATGTTGCGTGTGCAAATGTACGGTTTTTGCTTATTTTCTTGTGTTGTGGTTTCGTTATTGTTTCCCGAAATTAATAATGCATTAATGCAGCATTTTGATGTTAATCATGTGTGTGTTTTGATATTTGAGAATGTCCGTATCTTTTGGTAATATAATGCCAAATATATCACCAAATGAATCACGTTGCTTTTTGGACCTGTGTCGCTCTGCCACAATATTAAAAACTGGATGCAAATGTTTGACAGTCTGATGTCCGCTTCGAAGAAAGGCTGCGTCTACGTGCGTCTATTTAGATTGAACGTTTATTTAACTGTACTTCAGCAAAAGTTTTATTTTCGATTGATGTGGGTGTAGAGGATGTACATTATTCCTACCAATTAAGAATATGGAAGAAAATGTAGAAAAAATGCTCCAAATTTAATACGTTACTTAAATTCGCGTTTTACCAGGAAGCACTGTGATTCCTTAACTTTCTTTTTACCTAATTTTTTTTATAAAATGAATGCATTAAATTGGACTGCGATGTATGTAAACAAGGTCGTTTATGCGAATGTCAACGAATTTCATGTAAATATTGAGAATGCGAATTCAAAAATTTTGACTTTTGTTTGATCGTATTGAAGACTGCCTTGCTTGATATTTCATCATGCATTCCGTTTATTTTCCGAAAAAAGGAAACAGGAAAAATATCTTAAGCAGCAAAATAATTCGGTTTTACATCAACTTCTTAGACTGTAGCGAACCTCCTTTGTAGACCGGCATTTCAAAGAGCTCCGTTTTGTAGCTTGGCGATGTGCATTGGTTGGTTCCAAAGGATGCAATTTCCTACGAAACTTTGAAAAGAACATTCCACTTACTTCGCTCGTTGTAGAGGCTGGTCTTCACTTTTCCTTGCAATATCACGTTAAACCCATTCCGTTTCAAACGCATTTCAGGGATATGGTAAAAGAACGTAAAACTTATATCGAAATCAACGTACGAGTTTTATATTAGAATTTTTTATATAAACGATGTAAGAAAGAAACGAAAGTCTAGCCTTGAGAAATTGCTCAAATATAATTTTTAACCCAAAGCGTCGTTACGTTTTGCACAAGAAGCCCGCCTTGTGCACCAATATCACGTACTACTGGAAACTTCTAGTGCCTTCCGATCCACTGGTGCCACCTGCAGGGACTGGCTGTCAACCACAGAGTGCGAGAAGGGAAAGGGTAGAGAAAGGCATGTAGGAAACGTAGACCGATTGCGCGTACGTGCAAAAGTCGCAAACCTTTCTTCCAATCGACTGGTGCCATCTACTTGACGGAACTGGCTGTAATATAGCGCAGAGGTGAAACGCAAGTGATGGGACTGATCGCGCAAGTGGCAGTTCTACTAGTTGAACGGTCGCAATACTTCCCGATCCTGTTTTTCTCACTCTTTTCTCCTTATTCTTTTTCTCCTTCTTATTCTTTTTCTCCTTCTTATTCTTTTTCTCCTTCTTATTCTTTTTCTCCTGATTCTTTTTTCATTCTTTTCTTATTCTTTTCTCATTCTTTTCTTATTCTTTTCGTATTCTTAGTCTTTTTCGTATTCTTAGTATTTTTCTTATTATTTTTCTCATTCTTTTCTTCTTTTTATATTTACTTTTATTCATTTCTCGTCGGTTCCTTTTCTTCTTCTTCTTCTTCTTCTTCTTCTTCTTCTTCTTCTTCTTCTTCTCCTCCTTCTCCTCCTTCTATTCTTTTGAGTACTACTTCAATACTTAACTTTTCTATCCGTTGTACATTCATTTTTTCCCGCAACCTTATTAATCTTTCTATGAATCAATCCAGAAAACTAATTTGGCAAATCTCATTCTCATATTAATAGGAATGCTTTTCGATGTGAGCAAACATTTCAATATTTCGAAGCCTTTTTTCCTTATTTCAATCCTATTTATTCTGTACAGCTTCCATTCTGTTTTGAGAACCTTTCCTAAAACTTGATTTACTCTATATTCTCTCTCTCCACCAATATGCTTCCAATTTCGTATTCCTTCTTTTGTTTTCCATACATTTAAATTAACTCTGAATTCTTTTTTTACTCTTATCGGACCGCACGTACTACTAAATTCTTAATTTGAAATCCCAAGTAGACCACTAAACTGATTTTTGAAGAGTTGAGCTATGTGTCTTATTGCCCACAGAACTTCTGTTTTTAATATGGTATTATTACAATATTAAATATGAACTAGAAAGTAAAAATGTGTAAATATTTATTTTACAGAACACAATTTTTAGAGATATAACAAAAATATTAAAGAAAGTTAAATTGCTATTAATTATTGGAGCGTTTTTAAAAATTAAAAAAATAATGTGATTTGTGTTTACGCTTCTTTGAAATAAGATGATGGATATTTGGATTTATAAATAAACAAAAGCTACCAACGATATACAAATGTGGATCACCATTTTCTTGAGGATCACTACTTAATAGTTAACCTCCACAAGTTGAAAATGAGAATATTATGAACAAGAGAGAGGAGCCCGAGCCGGGTGGAACGGGGAGAGGGGCGTTTCCACAGTTGGCCTAGTGCGGAATTTTTTAATGCAACTGTACATAATTTAAAGCAAAGTTTATAAAATCATGTTTTCTAGCAAGAAACTCGGGACAATAATAACTCGACTTGTTGCATAGTTTTCACTCATTTTAGTGTAAATTGTTGGAAACAATCTGTTTGGAGTGAATTTTTCTTTCGTTTGGCTGTCATGGAAATGTATACTAGTTATGCGCAAATCAGTTTTGTACTGTTTTATTGAATTGTCAGTTAGCGAAACTTTAAAAACCGTTGGGTTTTCTCAAAAAGAAAGTTTTGTACAGCATAACGTGAAATGATGACACTTAACGTGAACACGTGACTTATCGTACACAAGACATGTCACGTGATTACACTTAATAATTCTGGTGGAGTTTAATTCCGCGATATCTCTATCGTAATTCTGGAGTTCGTGCACGTGCAGTAGGTTCATACGAAAATCGTAAATGACAGCTGAGCTCAAACCGCGGGGCACCGTTTTATTTTTTGCAGCTGCGTGTGTCAAATGGAAAATTAGCCACGAGTGCTGTGGAAATTGTCGATAAATACCCGAACCGCGGAGCGAAGAGGTGATTTATCTCAGAATTTCCTAAGTACGAGTGGTATTTAATGTGACTGTTGCACGAGTGAAATTACGTTCAACAGAGTTCCAAAATGCGACGAATATTGAAAATATGTTAAAATCAAAGAGGTTACGTTATAATACATAGGCGGCTTATTGGACATTTCTATAGCGATCGATGTATACCGCCTTCTAAGATACACGAGTTACAGTTTATGATTGGCCCAAAGGGAGGGCCGTAAGACAAATCGGATAGAAATAACGATAAACTTTTTGAGATAAACCGCCCTGATGGGACATTTTGAATATATAGTTAAACACTATTGGTATTTATTTGACGGGCGGAGTAGTCAAAGACATAAACGCAGGACAATGAACAGCCTTCGGAAATTACAGCTGCTATTTTGATTTCCAAATTTCTTCTGAGAACATAATTGTGCGTGAAATCATGGTTCACCTGATTCCCATACACCCCAAGACTCCGCGTTGGTGAGGAAACAGGTTTTCGATATGGGGAACTATTTAGAAGTTATGGAGGTGGCCCATAGTTGATGGGAATCTTCTCCTATATAATTTCAGTAATATACATACCTTTTGCCGCTCTCACACGCAGCCTATCTTTATAAATGGGGTCTCTGAAGAACGATTTTGCCTTTAAAAATGTAAAGAGGTTGTTTAAAAAGTGCATCTAAGTATTTGTCAAATGCAACCCTCAGCACTCAGCTATACCGTTAAGTAACTCCTAAACGAAGCGTTCTGGAACCTTAAACACTTAATTTTTTACGGTCACAAAGAAACATTCGTCACACCGTAATGTACAGGATAAGATTGTCGTGGACATTCTATTCAATTTTTGATGATTCGGCCATTTATATTTCTACCACCAATGCCATCTATATTTCAACCCTTTCTGCTGGGGCCTCCTTTGAGACGTCACGCTTAGAAGACTAAGATTCCTTTGTCTTACACTATTTACGCTTTCTGTGTACACGGTGGTATGCGCAGAGTGACGAGGTTTAATTGCATAATTATTAATTCGAGGTTCGCTCTCGCAACAACAACTGGTACTATTGCTTGATGCTTGATACCTATGAAGGTTTTCTTATGCGTACTGCAAAAACACTAATTTGCCGAGGTCTAGGAGTGCTGTGTATTAAAAATGAATACCTAATTGTGGAGGGGTGTGGGTGTACTGTGAAGAGTGATGTCTTGTTAGGTTTGGTTTGTGTTTTACCTGTACTAGAACTTCCGTTGTCGGCAGTGATTCGGTGAAACTTTCAACTCAGTGTGTTCATTCACGTTACTGGCTCAAGAGCAAAAAGCTTTTTTTAAAATATTTTTGTGACTAACACGAAAAGCGAACAGCTGACAAAGAATATTGAATAATTACTTTATATATTTTTAATCGTGTGTTGTGAATTGTTCCAAGAAAAATCTCGATAATATTGAATAAATCTTTACTGAAACTTTCTTTTCCACAACAATTTCATTGTGTTTTTAAACATTTGATATTGTATTAGTACATTTACAATAATAAATTTTTAAATAAATAAATTCATTTCGTTAGCAACTTTACCTCTTAGAATGGATATAGAAGGATAGGGAAGAGTGTGAGGTTTAACATGCGAAAGTTCACTCACTGGTACGCGGAGGTAGTAGGGGAAATCATGTGCTATGGCACAACACAAAGAACAAACTTTTTAAATGAACTAAAGTAAGAATAAAGTAATAATATTAATGAACAACAAAAATTAAAACGCGCTAGCCTACAGTACTATGTGAATTAATTTATGAATTAATTTAAAAAAGCAACGACATTTAAAATTATGGAAAGAATAGCGCAAGTCACTCGACAACTGCCAACGATCACAACGCAGATGTACGAATATTGACGGTGTCTGGAAATCTGTACATCAGTGTCTACCTATAAACTCTTATTGTAAATAATTCACCGTTTGATGTGAAAGTTAATGTGTGGGTTTGCTCAGATATTCAAAACGTAAAAGTCGTTTGAGCAACATTCTCAGGTACCGAAGTGTTGTCTAAGCCTACTGAATTGTTTCTAATTGTAACAAATGGTATTTATTACTCAAAGGTGAAAATATTGGTTATATTATTTTTTGGATCTGAGATCTTTTGGCGTACCTGCGAACGCAAAAAGTTATCCAATACGTTTTAATATACAAATAAGTTTTCAATTTTCGCACCCCAGCTATCTGGCGCCCTGTCCCTCCAAACCCCGTTTGTCCCTCATTACAAATCCAGGAAAACATATTGCAAAGAGTACGATTGTACTTGCCCGATCCTGTATTTTCGCAAGGAAAACTTTACATGGATTTCTCAAGAATAAAACCTTTTCTAGTATTTTTGTGACTATCAAGGCAAGCCAAAAGCTAAGTGCCAAGTAAGATTGAGTAACGACTTCAAATGTTCTTAAGGAAGTGTGAACATATTACCTCTATAATACTGAATATACCTTTATTGAAAATCGTCAATTGCAGTTTTTCGATTCTTGTTTGATATCCTGAAAGTACGAAGTTACATTTATACATTTTTAACAAATAAACACGTTTCATTAGCAACTTTCTTTCTTAATGGAAAGGATAGAGAAAGGGTGGGGTTTAACATGAGAGAATTCTCGCACAGGCATGCTAGTCCTGTATAATGTTTTTCGTCATCAGATACACGTGTACGTTGTGTGTAAGACTGGAAATCTTTTACATTTTTTAAGTGCGATCGTCGAATTGTCATTCCATTTGGAAAGCCAAACCACACCAGTTAACACAACAGATGCTATTTGCTGCCTCACATTGCACAACGGCTGGATAAAGAATGTGTTCACGATTTCTTGGAAGAAAATAGTTTTCTGCGTTGTGCCTTTGCGCAAACATTTTATATATATTCTTGTTCGTCATCGGAAGCATGCATACGGTGTAAATCTGGACAACCTGTGCAAATTTTAAGCGCGATTGTCAAATGGTCGGAGCAGCGATGCGGGCGAGCGAGCCCTGCGGCAGGGCGGTGCGTGGGCGGCCGTGACGTAACGAGCTGTCGGTTGCCGTCGCGTGACGAGGCCGTTGAGTCAGTGCATCGCGACGCGACGCGGAGCGGCCTTGATGTGCACTCGGGGGCGCGTTGGGCCGACGCTCGCAGAGATTGAGCTGCTGCGAGATGGCAGGCAGGCAGCCAGCCAGCCAATCAGCGTGATGGGATGGGATGGGATGGGAGGGGATGGAACAGTCCCTCGTCCTTCTGGCAGAGAGTCCGTGCAGTACATGGTGTATTGTGCCTTGTAGTTGCCACTGGTCAGTGCAATTGTAACTAGGAGTGGGGGAGGCTCGTGGACAGCGCATACGCCTTCGCTACCAACTTCGGAACCGCAATGGCGTTGTTTAGTAACTATTAATAGTAATAATGTAAACAATATAAGTAATAATAATATAAATAATAAAGATTTAAATAATATAATTAGGAAGTCCATCTGATGATCGAGATGGCTAAGGCAATAGTGCCGTAGCGGTTTCGGGCCAGAAGATCGCGGGTTCGAGTCCCGCCTCGGGCATGGTTGTGTTGCCTATGTCGCTGTATTTTAGCGTGTGCCTGTTTTATCATTCATCATTATGATCATTATTTCATCCCTTACCGCAAGGCTGAGAAACCTGTGGTATAAAAATGGAATCAGCGTTAAAATGCCTTTGTTGGATTCATGTATCGCGTGACCGACTTGATGACCGACTCGGAAAATAAAAACCAAAAGAAATACGGTAATTGTTTACTATATTTATTAATAATTATAATAAACAAAAATTATTTAAAAATGTATAAATAATTTTTCATTTTTAAGTAAAAATAAATATTCATTTTAATACTTAAATTTTCTGAACATATACTTTCAGACTTCTCATTGCTTACTTTATAGAATCACAATGTCTTGGTGTTGTCAGGCGTTGCTTGTATGGCAGCGGACAAAACATGACTAATAGGTTACGTGTTATTGTTTGTTGAGTCTTACGAGTTGAGGGAGGTTTCTGTTGAAATACGGTTGATATCGACCTAGTTGAGGGTTTCATACAGTCACTGTCAGAGGGCCTTTGATGCTGATCATTAGTAATTTCACGAACTTGACATTCTTTATTCATAATCTTTAGATCGTACTATTTTTAAAACTACATTTTTTTGACTTTTCACTCTACAAACTAAAAGCTTAAAAACAGTTTGTATACGAAACCAGCACTGACAATATTGGATTTTAAAATTACCACTTCATAGAGTTTTTACTTGTTTGGAAAACTCGAAGTCTAACTTTATTTTGCTACATTCTAACTCTGGTACATTTACAAAATTTCGTGGGTCAGTGAATGCACTATAGTGTCAAAGCAGTGTTTTGATTGTTGACAGCTGTCGTTAGGAGCCGAAGTCCCTAGTTCGACGCTTGGCCGGTTCACGCGATGTGCTGCACGATCCACACTCAACGAAGTCCACTCGTAGGGCTGTCAGGGAAAGGGCTTACCCCCACAAGGACCCGCACTTCCTCTGCACACAAAATAAAAAAAAAAACGCGCGCACCTTACGACTGCATCGTTTTCGTAATAGGCTTCCCGAAAACTTAAGTGTGTTTATAGAAGTCAAGAAGTATGGCACAAAAGGCGTCATTTCAGGAAAACCTGTAAATTACTCTGCCAAAATAATGTTCACCCTAATGATTGAAAGTTTCCGGGTGCGTCAACGGCTGTGGTCATTAGTTCACTTAATGTAGTGCATGTTTTTATTACGGGGGTAGTGGTGATATACCCCATATGAAGTTTGAGATCCAACGCCGACCTACACATTGGCTTTTTCCCCCGTGTGGCGCCGTTGCGGCCGGGATATGCTCTAAGCTCCCGTCTGATCTCCCGACATGTGTGGTAGCGTATCTTAGTGTACGTTTGACATGCATGTTGGTGTACGTTTGTGTAAGTAAGGAGTGAGGATAGGGCAAGAAAGATTCAAAGGTCATGCGTTTTAAAAAGAAATTTCAAAATGTCAAGGGAATGTTGATGTAATGAAGTGTCATGAACTGGATTTAAGTAGAATTATTTATTTTTTACGCTTTCAAACATACCGAATCAACTGTTTAAATTGAGTTTGTCGTCACAGTATGTTTGGACACGAATGTTCATAATTTTATTATAATTATTGCGATTTTAAGTAAGAGTTACATTTGTGCCGCTAGTGAGGACAAAGAGGTTGGGAAGCGTTAAACAACACGACAGCTTTCATCCACTACATGCGCGTTGTAATTCCGTTTCCGATGTAGAGGAAATTTCGCCTATCGCGTGAAAAAGGAACGAGTGTTATTGCGTTAGTAGCTGCCCGCAGTCGCAAGTGGACGAGAGCGGTTTCATCCAAAATACGGGTTTGGCCGCCAGAGCGCGGCGCTAGCGGGTGTGGCTGGGCGTGGGCGGGCGGGAGGTGGATTTGTTCGCCGTCGCCTATCAGTTATCCCGTTTTAATTGAAAGGGTGATTCGCTGGCGGTGTTTAATTGAGAGGCGTCGGGGCAATTGAGGCTTGCGCCGTCGAGACGCGAAGTTGGGTTCTGTTCGGTTGTTGATGTTAGTGTCGTATTGTTGCTGCGGAGCTCCAGGGCGAGTGTAAGGAAGGAGTGTAAGAAATGTGTCGGGACGCGTGGGGACATGGGTAGACTCGTGGGGACATTTGGTGACTTTGTTACGTAGGAACGAAGATTAGGGTCTGGGGGACGTAAATTCGTATATTAAAAGCAAAGTTTATGTTATACCATAGTTAGTAATAAGCTATTTATTGGACATTGTTAAAGGTATCGATGTAATAACTCTCCAACGAGTCACAGTTTATGATTGATCATAGAAGAAAGTAGAAGCAGTAAGGAAAAAATCGTATTAGAAAAGCGATAAACTTTTTTAGATACATTTCGCCGTGATTGGGGCATTTTGTATGTATAATTTAACACTTGTTCGGTTTAATTTCACGAGTTTTAGAAATAGACAATAATAGAACACTGTACAAATATGCATAAAAAGGGAATCACTTGTAAATTACTTCATGCTCCAGACTGCGGTGTTTCTGCCGCTTCACACGGTTGATGAGATTATTCTCAATCGTTGCACACTCGTCGAGAAGAACAGCAAAATGCCTATTGGCAGAACATTGAGAACAATAAAAACAGAGTTCTAGAGCGACGGTGTTCTAAATAATTTTTACGACGCTCTATCAACAAATGAAGAACTCATTCATCTGAGAGATGACCCGCGTGTGTGTACAGGTCCAGTTGAAAGATAGGAATGAATTTCTGCCTTAATAATTTTTATTATATCGGCCTACGGCTAGCTGGCTTATCAGTTTCCACTGAGCCAGTCCTCTCAGGTCAGGTAGATTGATCATGGACGGTGGGCGCACCTAGGGGGGGGGGGGGGAGGGGCCTTCCCATGGGAAAAAAGCCTTTTTTTTCCCCCCAAAAACCCCCCCCCTTTTCCCCCCCCCAAAAAAGGCCAAAAAAAAGGGGGGAAAAAATATCATAAAAAACATAGCATGTCATAATTTCCTATTGTAATGGACTACCTATGTCAAAATATTAATTGATTACGTTATAAATACGTATTATCAGTCGTTCAAAATAAAAAAAACATTTCATATTCACCATAAATTTCTAACTTCATAAATAAAACAAAGTTCGCTAAAACTATACGGATCGCCGGGGTCCCCCCGCACACATTTAACAACACATACACACAGAAAATTCTAGCTGCCACCTCAGTTCTTTAGGAAATGTCGGTCACCTCCACAAAAACCGATGGGCAAACCCTGCCAGTTCTGCTAACAGCGCCGCTACGCGCCACAGTGAGCACTCGAAAGGCGCAAGCAACTGCTGTGTTTGAGGAGGAGCTCGAAACCTGAGTGAAAAATGAGTTATCTGCGCGTGCACTAACCGCTTCACCACCCACCCCTTCCTTCGCATCCCCCGCCCTTCTACCACTGTGCATTGTCCTCCCCCCCCCCCACCAGCGAGCTACACAGAGGGGGAGCTTGCGAAGAGACACGGAGTGCGTGCTTGCCTCAGTCGTTAAGATCTGTCAGCTCTCTCGCCCGCCCACAGTTTAAAACTCTTTGTCGAGGCCTTTCCCCCTCGAGCTCAACCCAAACCCTTTCCCCTCCCTTCCTCCTCCAACCTCTCCCATCCCTTCCGTTACTCTATCTTTCCCTCCCCTTTCCCTCCGTCGTTCAAGGAGAATATTCCTCTGGTTAAACGTTAATGAATAATTTCACGATGTTGAATTCCTGGTTAGGAACTCATGCAAAGGAAATAAGATAAGGCGACAGGACCGGTAATCTAGTCACTGCATCTTCATCTTCATCGTAAAGAAAGGGTTGATGAAGTTCTGGGAGAAGCGCCGTTAATTTGTTTTCCACAAAAAGGTAGAGAGTTTAGGAATTACATGCACTATAGTTTTAAAAGTTTTGCAGGGAATTCTGCCGGCTCCTATTGCCCGATAAGACAGGTAGAAAAACAATTTATGACAAAAAATGTTGCATCAGAGAGTCAGGATTAATCTTGGACATTATGCGGAATTTAGCGCATGTGCGACTTGCAGTTCAGAACTTCTTCCCATTTCGACCTAACGGTGCGGCAAAACCTCTTTCTTTAATTTCACCTGCTATTATATCGCGATTTTGGCCATGTCTACAATCTTTAGTGGTCCCCCCTCATCACTTTCAGAATGCCGGAAGTGTCAGCGGACATCGTCATTCGCCTTTCACCGTCATCCTCATCGCCTTCACCTTCACCTCATCGCCTACACGGTCGTCCTCATCCGCCTTTCCACCCGTCGTTCCTCATCGCCTTCACCCGTCGTCCTCCATCGCCTTCACCGTGATCCTCATCGCCTTCACCGTTCGTCCTTTCATCTCTTCACCGTCGTCCTCCAATCGCCCTTCACCGTCGTCCTCATTAGCCTTCACCCTCGTCCTTCATCCTTCCACGTCGTCCTTCATCGCCTTCACCGTCGTCCTCATCGCCTTACACCGTCGTCCTTTCATCGCCTTACACCGTTCGTCCTCATTCGCCTTCACCGTCGTCCTCATCGCCTTCACGTATCCTCCATCGCTTCACCGTCATCCTCATCGCCTACACGTCATCGTCATCGCCTTCACCGTTCATCGTCATCGTTCCATCGCCTTCACCTCATCGTCATCGTCATCGCCTTCACCGTCATTCGTCAATCCGTCATCGCCTTCACCGTCATCGTCATCGCCTTCACGTCATCGTCAGTCTGTCATCGCTTCACGTTCATTCCTTCATTCGCCTTTCACGTATTTCCTCATCGCCTTCACCGTCATCCTCATCGCCTTCACCGTCATTCCTTCATCGCCTTCACCGTAATCGTCATCGCCTTCACCGTCATCCTCATCGCCTTCACCGTAAATCGTCATCGCCTTCACCGTAATCGTCATCGCCTTCACCGTCATCGTCATCGCCTTCTCCGTGTAATTTTGAAAATTTTAAGGGTATTTTTCTGGTTGTTCTCCCGCAGCACGTCGCCCCTAATAGCTCACCAACCCACACCTTCAGACCTCGCGAGCGCAATTAACGTCTTTCCGCCCCAATCGCAGCTCCTCACGAAAAACGCGCGGCAAGAAGAAAAGCCGCTTGATGAGACGCGAGAGCACGTGACGTCGGCACTTGGTAGTCTCATCAGCGGCGCAGGACAGCAGCGCGCGACGCGGCGGGCAGAGCATATCACGACCATATCCAGCAACACAACCTAGATAGTATGCTCTGCGCAACTTTTCCTTGAACGGATGGATGAAGAAATGCGGGTAGAGTGGGGTATTAGTTTAGTAAATCAGCACTAGTATTTTTTGAAGCAATGCAATTGAATTGAATTGAATTTGATTTGCCTTATTTTACGTGGCGAGGATCGGGGCCAATCAGGCCCGCTCTTCCGTCTGACCACGCAAATTTCGCTACGCTCTTTCCACCAAACTAGGAGAGAAAGCCGGCGAGAAAGGCGAGAAACAGGCGATTTTGAATTTAGCTCAGAGGCGTCTTTAGGCTTGAGGATCTTTTACATGCAAGTAAAATCTACGAACATGGGACAGCCGGCTTTAACTTCCCCTCCAGAAGAAGGGCGTACGAAGGGATTTTTTCGCCCTTAAAAATGCCACGGCTTCGATCGGGTTTTGGAACCGCCAACTTGGGATACAACAGTCCGGTACGCTAACCGATTACACGCATCGCCGCAATCTCTGGAGGATCAGTCATGCCTTCGTAACTTTTCTCATAATTTGCGTTCTAATCTTCATGGAGTTCGAAGGCATCTCTGTGATGGATCTTCACCTGCTGCGGTCATTTCCTTTAGATTTTTTGAAGAAAAAAACGCACAGAAGTTCTCCGTCTTCAACAGAAAATTAGTTTATATTTTGTGCCAGTGAAGGATGACGTTTGGAATGTTGTTATCAGAGCTCGCTTCGCTGGCTGTTTGTCTTCAACTGTTATATTTCCCAGAGAGGGGAAAGCAATGTCATCGTTCAACAAAAGTTGCCTAGCAATACAAGGCCCGCGCAAAGCCAATTATGGCGGCTAGAAAGGCCGACGGCTCTAGTTGGACGGTTCCTGTGGGTACGTTGAGTTTAGCACGTGGTAGCTTTCGAAAGTTTTTGGGGTTATGTATTATGTTGGTCTGCTGTTGAAATAGTGAGGATCATTGTGCCAAAGGGGATGTGTCTCCAGGTGAGAGAATTATGTTAACTCTTGAAGTGAAAAGTAAGTGCCTACGGTTCATGGTTACTGTTCAGCTTTGTGGAAGTGCAATATGCGAACGTTGGAATTGAGAACAACAATGTGGTCTTCTGTGATTAATAAAACTAAAATTCTCTTCCTTTAAAACATACACAAACTGTCTCGTTGAAGATACGCCTTCTTTGTTGCTAATTGGTTCTGCTTACCATTGAATCGCCCAAACCACTTCCGATAAGGCAGATTAAAGTCTCAAGAAAAGAAATTGCGTTTAGAAACAAAGTACCTGTTTTGAAGAAGAAAAGTGCAAAGAAGACATTGCTAGAATTAAATGAAATAGTTCATTAATTTATCATGAAAGTAAGAAAAAAACTAAATTTGGTTTATTTTTGGACGATATTGGTCGATTTATAGAAAAACAGTATTTTTTCAGGCATATGGGATTCTAATTCTTCCCCTAAAATATCACTTTAGTTGTGTTTATAAGATAATTTGAAAACCCACTGTGTACTATTATAAAAAAAAAGGATTTAAAACTTGAGGCCCTCCAATACCAGATAGTGTATATAACACGGAATAAATTATGATGGTTTTAGAAAAATTTAGGTTAAACTTTATGTTTTAATTACAAGTCTCCACGGTTTGCTGTAATTTCAGACCACTTTTTTTAAATCTACAATTTTCACAATTTGTACAAACCGTGTTTCTTTTAGTATAAAAATAAAATTCCTTACAAAGAAAAGAAGTACGTGTCAAGTACAGTAATGCGTTTCTCCAACATTGTCTTTTATGCTATTTACTATTACAGCCATTATTCTTACAAGTATTTCCAATGCATTTATAGTTCATAATATTTTGGTCATCCTGTTGCGATTAGGAGATTTCTGTTTCATTGGTTTATAACTTCAACTTTACAACAATGTGACAACATTTTTTTGAAGTATACAAGAAACAAATACTCCTTCCTAAATTACGGATAGTGAAAATTTAGTGACTCTCGATAATGGATGAGACATTTTAAAAGTTCCCTAATGGATTTTTAAAGAAGATTAATTTATCAGTACTAAATGTAATAATAGGGGGCGGATTTGATGACCTAAAACTTTGCAAAACATTAACCAAGTAAAATGCCCTTAAAATGCTTTAAAAAATGCTTCTAAAAACAAAGAATATACGTAAAACTTTTATTCAAAACCGCTTTAGATGAACATCTCAGCTGGTTGGATATTGATGAAATCGAAGCTTCTTGCTGGTCGTTCAGTGGAATTCAGGCTTGCGGACCTAACGGATTTGTACTGCTCGTGCAAAAGAAATCTCTTCCTTTATTTTATCGTTGAAATCGGGTCGAACTGATATTGGCCAAAAAGCGTATTACAGGAATCGTTACATAGTTACTCACAACGGCTAACCATGACAATAATATGGGTGAATTAAATCGAAAAGGCTACTCAGGAAGTCTGTAGTGAACATTATTGCACCTCGTTACGTAAATACTTTTTGAGAAAGTACCATTACAATTATATTAAAAGTCGACGAAATCAGCGGCAAATTGGCAGTGAAACTGCGTAAAAAGAAAAAAAAATTACGTACTTAATAGAAATTGATGAAAAGTGTAGTAAATTACATAAAAATGTGGTAATTTGTTTTGCCATAACTAAAAAGAACTTCTATTTACAAAACGCGTATCTTCAAAATTTAAAAAGAAGAAAAATGATATTGCATTAAAATTCGCCCTTTAGTAATATACAATTTACTTGCTTTTAAGTAACTCCTACATTTCATGATATCAACCACAATTTCAGGATTGGAAAGACATAGTACAAATAGTTACCTGTAACGAAATGTGTCACAGGCCTCGCAAAATATTTCGAGAAAAATATGTTGGGGTAGAACAGGGACAACTTAAATTTACACTTAAAAAAACTTAAATTTTATGTGGCAATCTTTCTGCTGAACTACCTCTTTTCTAACTTGATAGCTGTAATTTATTATATTTTTTCGTTACGGTACCCACAATTTTACTTATTTCATTATGTATGGCCTTCTTTGGCCGGCCATCTTGAATGGACTGCTCGGGCCTTCTATGTCTAAGTTGTGTTTATAGCAGCACCACCCGGCAGGGCGATGCGGGAGATTCTTACCCGATGTGACGCCACCATAAAATGTACATGATTGATTTATTTACTTTATATTTCTATTATATTATTTATTTTGTTTATTTGCTTGAATTTATTTATGTTTTAAAATGAACGAATTTTGCAAGTCATCTCATAAATAGTTGAAAAAAAACATTGTTACTCCAAACCATCAAGCGGTTATGACGCTTAACTTTATTTGGACGAAATCCAGACATGGTGAGTCCCCAATGTTGATCGTAATTTTACAGAGCACGTAACAGCATTTCTGGACTCTCTAGAATATTTAACAACAAAATAATCTTATTTTTTCTAGCATATTTTTGTTTTTCCTCAACAGTCCCACTTATTAACATATCATTCATTTTAGTACGTTGTGAACACACATTCTATGATCAATGAAAAATACATTCGACAAATGAAAAAATCAATTTCGTCTGAAGTTGAATAAAATTAAGTGGATGAATTGAGTGAATGAACTCAAAATGAAATATGAATGAAGCTAAATAAAAATGTGAGTGAATGTGTATGAATGAAATAAATGGATGGGAAGTGAACCGAAAATGCCTTGACGAGAATGAAATGAAATGGATAGAGCAATTTGTGGTGGATCGGGGGAAACGGAGAAAAGCAAATTTTGAAGAACATGCTGGAAAACACAAGAATATTAAATAAGATAACCTACCTACCAAGCTCACTACAGTTTACACAGCATGCACCGATTGTCGAAACTAGAAATTAACCAAAAAGGTCTGTTTAGATATCATGTCCTTCAAGCTAAAACAGATAATCGAAACGATTGGAAGGAAGGCATATCAGATTTTCCGACAGGTGAAAGAGTTACTTTACAAAAGTAATTATTGGCGTTGTGTTGCATTGCCTTGGCACTGAAAGAGTAAAAGTTTCAATGCTCCAATTGGTGCATGAGAAGTATTTAAACGCCCACAATTGCATTTTCGCACGCTACACATCCTCGGTGCGGGAGGTCCCTGCTGAGGCCAGACGTCGAAGTCCCATCTCGCCCTCTGCGCGCATTTTAACTGCAAGAGCACATCCAAGCGCAGAGTTTGCACGTTATGGGATAGTATGAGAGGACCCACAACTTAATTATGCTTTTCATTACTTCGAATTATCCTTTTATTACACCAACTTTGAGTCAGAAAAACTCCCCATTTATGACACTCCAACCAAGTTATAGCTGCTTTATAAAAATGTACCACAAAAATGTCGTCTGTAATAAAAATGTAATTTTCCTTAATTAACTTCTCAAAAATATCATTTAGAGGCCTATTAAAAATTTCTTGAAGTTTGACGTACCACCCAAGTTGAATTGGTAACACGGTCGTCGAACATTTTATAGACTATTATAATCATTCTAGTGTTCATCTAAATGAAGAACATTTTATAACGTACACCGAAAATATCAATCCCAACACACGTCGATCACAAAAATTGGTTTTCTGTGCATTGCAACGTGTGATTGGACACTGTCTGTCACGTTCCTTTCCCAGAGTGAGTGCACTGCTTTTCATTGTGGTGCAGATGACACGATCAAACATTGAATCGCGACCGCTTTTGTAGTACCGTGTCACACAGTCTGCCTTTGCACGAATCCAGTTGCAAATTCGTAAACCTCGAAATCTGATGGCATCAGTGCGCTACTCTTAAAAACGTTTCGGCTGGTTGCCGTTTGCTAAAAAATCCTTTGAGACAGATTCATCGCATGTTGGTGTAGTCGCGTTCATCCTCTGCATCATATTGGTGTGATGGGCCGCGTTTCTCGATGTTTACAATCTAACGAGTAGCGCTACGTCCACGTCGTCTCGATAGATCGCAATCACAAAGAGAGTATAATGAAACAAAAACCTTGAGCGCGCTAAAATGATTACTAATCATCCTATTTTTTAGAAAACACAATACAACGTCAAGCGTTTAACCCCAATTATTGATATTGTGTGTGAGTTTTCGTTGGCATTTCCAATGAAAGTAATTATGAGTCGTCATCGGCCAACAATTAGTTTACTTATTAAATAGCAGCTGACGACTCATAACTTGTTTCGTTAAACCAATGTTCAAACAACGCACATGTCGCAAACACTTGGTGGATTTATTTAGATGTATTTATTAAAAAAAACATTTAAAAATCTTGTGAGTTATGGGGGAGAAGATTATCCGCGCGTTATCTGAGTTCCAAAAATCTTCCTTCATTTTAAACTATAACTGTTTAATTGTAGAAAACTATTATTTAGAGGAGCTTTCTTAAGAGCGTTCTCTTGAACGCTAGAGAATTCCTTTGCAAAAGAAAGTTTTTGCAGGATGGAAGTGTTGCAGGGGATGATGAATACTGCATTCTCGATTTATCAACGTTTTCAAGTTTAAACACAAGTGGAACAGTTGATTAACAAAAACAAGAAAGTTGCGTTACCATCTCTATCGAAGTTTCTTAATCTCAACTTTACTCTTCATTGTTACATAACAAACCTAAACTTGGCACCTCCCCGTTACATTTCATTTTCGGCTTATTGGACTAAATAGATTAAACGTTATTTTGTTTACAATTACTTGATTCTGTTATGTAACAAGTACAAAGATACGTATTGTGTCAAGTCAATTGGCAACTCGCAATCAACATAATGTAACACCTATGTGACCAGAGTGATTCCTGACACGTCTTAAAATGGTGTTATGGTGTGGTCGTGTATGAGAGGTATTGCCAACCCATTGTTTTTTGTGGCACTACCACGGCACAGGCCTACGTGATGTGTTTTAAACACCCCATCTTGCTTCCCACTGTGTTGAAGCAGAAAGACTCGGGGATGTAGATTGCATCTTTCAACACCATCAGCAACCTGTTCACACTGCCACTGCCCTTGGCGAAGTGGTTACGCATTGACAATACATTCCCTGTTAGTGGGACTGGCCTGCACAGTCCTGACTTGAATCTATCGAACACCTTTGGGATATTTGGAACCCGTCAACTTCGGGTCAGGGCCTCACGATACCTACATTCGATACCTTCTCGTGCAACACTCCCGTAAAAAATGGTCTCCACTTCCCAAGAAAACCTTCCGCTCTGATTAAAGTATGCCTGCGAGAGTGGAAGCAGTCTTCAAGGCTGAGGTCAGGCCAAACCCCATTCCAGCATTACGGATGGAGGGCGCCCCGAAACTGTTAAGGTCATTGTTCAGCCACGTGTCGCTTTACTTTTTCATTGCCATAGGTGTATATTTCATGCACACAATTTATACGTTGACAACGAGTTTTCTATTCTATATTAATAAACTCAGTTCACATACAGGGTTTATTTTTTCTTCTCACTTCCCAATTCTAGAGCTAGAACACATAACGATAACGCTTTTCTTTATACAATATTACAGAATAGGTACTACAAATCCAACAAGTACGAAAGCTTACAAATTACGCGTATTGCGCGTCCACAAAACATTTATTTATGAAATCCAGGGATGATACGTACACGTTACCCGAGGGCCTCTGCCGAATTATGACGTGTAATTCTGGTTGAGTGTGCGTCTTCCGAATCGAACATTAGAGTTCAAGCCAAGCACGGCTGGTTTGTATTGTAGTATTGGGTGTTTTTGACCGCTATGCGAAATTTGTGTGCGTGCTTTTTACAATACTAATTCATTCTCATGGTCCTGGTTATGATTGAATTCGAAAAAAGTGCGTGATAAAGAAAATACAGACGGCATATTTCCAAATGAAATCTCTCGTTCCTCGGAATCGGTTTCAAAACTTAATAAGCTACCAACAATAACACGGAACTACTTTGCTGCAGCGATGCGTAGACGGTTGAAATATTTTTTTACTGCGTAGCGCCTAAGGTTCGGCGTTTAAGATGGCCCCCTCATCAACATCCTCTTTCGTTACAAACGGCCAAAAAATTGTCCTTGAAGAGGTGGAAATATTCGGAAACACTTCCTCATTAAAATAAAAAATCTTCTGCTAGTCCTACTTTTCGTTGCCAACGCCATCGCATTCGCCCAACCAAAAAAGGCACTTCAGCGAATGCTGTGCGACCTCGCGGATAGAGGCTAGTCTTCTTAGTATTCTCGGTGAAACGCTCAAAACATTTGGAAAAGGGGAGGGAAACAATTGGTGAACTACGAACAGATCTCACACGTCCAGAGATGAATTAACACTTTACCAATCCACCGTGTTTTGGCTGTATCAAACGTCAAATTTCTTTCTTATATTTATCTTTCTTTATATTATCAAATTACTCCGCAAATATAATGAGTCAGTGACCGTGCAGGACATTAACATCATAACGAAGCCTGTAAGGAAGAATTCGCATTAATAACTATTGAGACATCGGGGTTATCGTGATTCAAATTGCAAGAAGTATTTTGGAATGGTGCGTGATCTGTAGTCAAATTTGAATTTCCATTTTGCAGAGATGCAATAACTCAGAGACCAATTTCCTGTACTTGGTAATGAACAATAAACAGTTTAATGGAGATATCCATTTTACAATTTAAGAAATCCAGAGAACTTTCAGACAATTCCCTTAGATAATGGCTCTAGGTTTTTTTTTATTTTTTTAAAATAAAATTAAAAAAAAAAAAAAAAATAATAAATATATAATAAATAAATATAAATATTTATAAATGGTATTTTATTTTATATATTTTTAATAAAATTAACAAAAAATCATAATGCAGTTTTTAATTTTTATTTATTTTAACATAAAAAAAAAAAAATTTTAGTAATTTATTTTTAATAAATATTTAAAAAAAAAAAATTAAATTTTTTTATAAAAAATTAAATAAAAATATATAAAAACAATTTTAATTTTTAAAATGGATAATTTTAATTTATTAATTTAAAATAAAAAAAAATTAAGAAAAAAAAAAAAAAATTTTTTTTTTTAAAAATTATTAAAATAAAAAAAAAATATTTAAAAATGAAAAATTTTAATTAAATAAAATGTATTAAATATAAAATAAATTAAAATTAATAAATAAAATATTTATTAAAAAAATAATAAAAAAAAATTAAATAATAATAAAAAATAAATAAAATAAAATAAAAAATAAAATTACATAATAATAATAAAAATAATTTTTAATGGATAAAAAATTAAATTTAAAATGATGAAATATTAAAAATAATCAAAAAAAAAAAATTTAATTTTAAGAAAAAGAAAAATTTGGAATGTTTAAAATATATTAATGCATTAAATAAAGAAAAAATTAAAAATATTAAAAAATAATTATTAAAAAAAAAAAATATAAAATGAAAATTAAAAAATGAATTTTTAAAATGAATAAAAAAAATCAAATTAAAATAAAAATAAAAAAATAATAAATTATAAAATTTATTAAATTAAACAAATAAATAATAAAATTATTTTTTTAAAAAAAATAATATAATCAATATAAAGTGATTTTTTTAAATAAAATTTAAAAAAAGAATAAAATATTTAATATAAAATGATAAATTAATTAAAATAATACTTTAAAAATTGAATTTATAAAATATTAAATACATTAATTTAAATTTATAAATAAAAAAATAAAATTAAAATAAAAAAATAAAATTTAATATTATAAAAAAAATATAATAAATTAAATAATAAATTAACATTTTAAAAATTTTAATTAAAAAAATTAAATAATAATAAAAAAAATAAAAATATTAAAAATAATAAATATAAAAAAAAAAATATAAAAAAAAAATAAAAAAAATAAAATAATGATATTAATATAATAATAAAAATAAAATAAAAAAATATTTTACAAAAAAATATAAAAAAATAAATGTAAAAAAATATTTAATTAAATAAAAAAATAAGTTATAATAATTTAAATGAAAAAATGGGGGAATTATGAATATCAATTTAGTTCGCTGTTAAATATAAATCAATTCTGGCCAGAATGTGAAAGTTATTTTTTCTTCAGAACACTATTCAAGGAGTTATTACATTTTTTCCAAATTGTATTACATTTTAAAGATACAATTTTCTACTTTTCATCAAATATCAACTATTCATGTAGATTAACTCGGCCAAAAACACGGCGTGAATACCCCCATGTACGATCAGGTTGTTCGTCCAGTTCCCTGATCCTCGAGCATATGCTGAAGATGGACCCTTGTTTTGCTTCTGACATAAAT
>BOPP01000020.1:12662657-12675810 GCA_017312745.1 Gryllus bimaculatus
GAGAGGAGAGGAAAGGGGCGTTGAGAGGAGAGGAAAGGGGCGTTGGGGGAGGAAAGGGTCGCGGCACCCAAGAACTAAGTTGACGTGTGTCATATGCTGCGTAAGGCCGGGAGAAGGGGGAGTCCTGGCAGGGAATTAAATTCGGCAACGCCTCTGCCCAGTTGCTGGAATAATCTGTACGAAATGAAGGATCAACCAAAACAAATTGGAATGAATTTCACTAATTTAATTAATATAGTAATTTCCAGTTCTAGCGTTTTAAACAAAACGAATCAAAACATGCTTACATAACCTCCTGCCGTTTGAAATATTTCTGTGCAATTATTTTTTTCATGTACAATGACTTTCCACAAGGATCATACTGATTCTGCGTAAATTATTAACTGAAAGGTGAATTTTGTGTGTACGTGAATTCTACATATGATAAAGACATCTGTTCGCAACATTACATTGTCTGAGAATTAAAAAACGTTATTTCAAAGATTTTTTAATTAATTGTTAAAAATATTCGTGCTAAAGTAAGTATTTTTAGAACGATTTGTGATATGTTGTTCTCTCTCATTACTTTTAATCTCAAATAATATGTACTGAATGACATGAAACAATATTTTGGAGTGGGTTTTCCTTTTCCTTATATCGCATATAATTTACTTTTCTGTTGTGTCTTTTATACAGTTCTTCCTTTTGTGTGATGTAATCAAGAGGCTTAAGCTAGTTGAAATTTATTTTCGAATCTGCCCTACTCCTCCAGTATTAAATCCAAATATTTATTTCTCAAGGCAATTTATTCTTCAATTGAATTAAATGCAATTTATTCTTCAAAAATTCGTATATTAAAAGCAAAGTTTATGTTATACCATAGTTAGTAATAAGCTATTTATTGGACATTGTTAAAGGTATCGATGTAATAACTCTCCAACGAGTCACAGTTTATGATTGATCATAGAAGAAAGTAGAAGCAGTAAGGAAAAAATCGTATTAGAAAAGCGATAAACTTTTTTAGATACATTTCGCCGTGATTGGGGCATTTTGTATGTATAATTTAACACTTGTTCGGTTTAATTTCACGAGTTTTAGAAATAGACAATAATAGAACACTGTACAAATATGCATAAAAAGGGAATCACTTGTAAATTACTTCATGCTCCAGACTGCGGTGTTTCTGCCGCTTCACACGGTTGATGAGATTATTCTCAATCGTTGCACACTCGTCGAGAAGAACAGCAAAATGCCTATTGGCAGAACATTGAGAACAATAAAAACAGAGTTCTAGAGCGACGGTGTTCTAAATAATTTTTACGACGCTCTATCAACAAATGAAGAACTCATTCATCTGAGAGATGACCCGCGTGTGTGTACAGGTCCAGTTGAAAGATAGGAATGAATTTCTGCCTTAATAATTTTTATTATATCGGCCTACGGCTAGCTGGCTTATCAGTTTCCACTGAGCCAGTCCTCTCAGGTCAGGTAGATTGATCATGGACGGTGGGCGCACCTAGGGGGGGGGGGGGGAGGGGCCTTCCCATGGGAAAAAAGCCTTTTTTTTCCCCCCAAAAACCCCCCCCCTTTTCCCCCCCCCAAAAAAGGCCAAAAAAAAGGGGGGAAAAAATATCATAAAAAACATAGCATGTCATAATTTCCTATTGTAATGGACTACCTATGTCAAAATATTAATTGATTACGTTATAAATACGTATTATCAGTCGTTCAAAATAAAAAAAACATTTCATATTCACCATAAATTTCTAACTTCATAAATAAAACAAAGTTCGCTAAAACTATACGGATCGCCGGGGTCCCCCCGCACACATTTAACAACACATACACACAGAAAATTCTAGCTGCCACCTCAGTTCTTTAGGAAATGTCGGTCACCTCCACAAAAACCGATGGGCAAACCCTGCCAGTTCTGCTAACAGCGCCGCTACGCGCCACAGTGAGCACTCGAAAGGCGCAAGCAACTGCTGTGTTTGAGGAGGAGCTCGAAACCTGAGTGAAAAATGAGTTATCTGCGCGTGCACTAACCGCTTCACCACCCACCCCTTCCTTCGCATCCCCCGCCCTTCTACCACTGTGCATTGTCCTCCCCCCCCCCCACCAGCGAGCTACACAGAGGGGGAGCTTGCGAAGAGACACGGAGTGCGTGCTTGCCTCAGTCGTTAAGATCTGTCAGCTCTCTCGCCCGCCCACAGTTTAAAACTCTTTGTCGAGGCCTTTCCCCCTCGAGCTCAACCCAAACCCTTTCCCCTCCCTTCCTCCTCCAACCTCTCCCATCCCTTCCGTTACTCTATCTTTCCCTCCCCTTTCCCTCCGTCGTTCAAGGAGAATATTCCTCTGGTTAAACGTTAATGAATAATTTCACGATGTTGAATTCCTGGTTAGGAACTCATGCAAAGGAAATAAGATAAGGCGACAGGACCGGTAATCTAGTCACTGCATCTTCATCTTCATCGTAAAGAAAGGGTTGATGAAGTTCTGGGAGAAGCGCCGTTAATTTGTTTTCCACAAAAAGGTAGAGAGTTTAGGAATTACATGCACTATAGTTTTAAAAGTTTTGCAGGGAATTCTGCCGGCTCCTATTGCCCGATAAGACAGGTAGAAAAACAATTTATGACAAAAAATGTTGCATCAGAGAGTCAGGATTAATCTTGGACATTATGCGGAATTTAGCGCATGTGCGACTTGCAGTTCAGAACTTCTTCCCATTTCGACCTAACGGTGCGGCAAAACCTCTTTCTTTAATTTCACCTGCTATTATATCGCGATTTTGGCCATGTCTACAATCTTTAGTGGTCCCCCCTCATCACTTTCAGAATGCCGGAAGTGTCAGCGGACATCGTCATTCGCCTTTCACCGTCATCCTCATCGCCTTCACCTTCACCTCATCGCCTACACGGTCGTCCTCATCCGCCTTTCCACCCGTCGTTCCTCATCGCCTTCACCCGTCGTCCTCCATCGCCTTCACCGTGATCCTCATCGCCTTCACCGTTCGTCCTTTCATCTCTTCACCGTCGTCCTCCAATCGCCCTTCACCGTCGTCCTCATTAGCCTTCACCCTCGTCCTTCATCCTTCCACGTCGTCCTTCATCGCCTTCACCGTCGTCCTCATCGCCTTACACCGTCGTCCTTTCATCGCCTTACACCGTTCGTCCTCATTCGCCTTCACCGTCGTCCTCATCGCCTTCACGTATCCTCCATCGCTTCACCGTCATCCTCATCGCCTACACGTCATCGTCATCGCCTTCACCGTTCATCGTCATCGTTCCATCGCCTTCACCTCATCGTCATCGTCATCGCCTTCACCGTCATTCGTCAATCCGTCATCGCCTTCACCGTCATCGTCATCGCCTTCACGTCATCGTCAGTCTGTCATCGCTTCACGTTCATTCCTTCATTCGCCTTTCACGTATTTCCTCATCGCCTTCACCGTCATCCTCATCGCCTTCACCGTCATTCCTTCATCGCCTTCACCGTAATCGTCATCGCCTTCACCGTCATCCTCATCGCCTTCACCGTAAATCGTCATCGCCTTCACCGTAATCGTCATCGCCTTCACCGTCATCGTCATCGCCTTCTCCGTGTAATTTTGAAAATTTTAAGGGTATTTTTCTGGTTGTTCTCCCGCAGCACGTCGCCCCTAATAGCTCACCAACCCACACCTTCAGACCTCGCGAGCGCAATTAACGTCTTTCCGCCCCAATCGCAGCTCCTCACGAAAAACGCGCGGCAAGAAGAAAAGCCGCTTGATGAGACGCGAGAGCACGTGACGTCGGCACTTGGTAGTCTCATCAGCGGCGCAGGACAGCAGCGCGCGACGCGGCGGGCAGAGCATATCACGACCATATCCAGCAACACAACCTAGATAGTATGCTCTGCGCAACTTTTCCTTGAACGGATGGATGAAGAAATGCGGGTAGAGTGGGGTATTAGTTTAGTAAATCAGCACTAGTATTTTTTGAAGCAATGCAATTGAATTGAATTGAATTTGATTTGCCTTATTTTACGTGGCGAGGATCGGGGCCAATCAGGCCCGCTCTTCCGTCTGACCACGCAAATTTCGCTACGCTCTTTCCACCAAACTAGGAGAGAAAGCCGGCGAGAAAGGCGAGAAACAGGCGATTTTGAATTTAGCTCAGAGGCGTCTTTAGGCTTGAGGATCTTTTACATGCAAGTAAAATCTACGAACATGGGACAGCCGGCTTTAACTTCCCCTCCAGAAGAAGGGCGTACGAAGGGATTTTTTCGCCCTTAAAAATGCCACGGCTTCGATCGGGTTTTGGAACCGCCAACTTGGGATACAACAGTCCGGTACGCTAACCGATTACACGCATCGCCGCAATCTCTGGAGGATCAGTCATGCCTTCGTAACTTTTCTCATAATTTGCGTTCTAATCTTCATGGAGTTCGAAGGCATCTCTGTGATGGATCTTCACCTGCTGCGGTCATTTCCTTTAGATTTTTTGAAGAAAAAAACGCACAGAAGTTCTCCGTCTTCAACAGAAAATTAGTTTATATTTTGTGCCAGTGAAGGATGACGTTTGGAATGTTGTTATCAGAGCTCGCTTCGCTGGCTGTTTGTCTTCAACTGTTATATTTCCCAGAGAGGGGAAAGCAATGTCATCGTTCAACAAAAGTTGCCTAGCAATACAAGGCCCGCGCAAAGCCAATTATGGCGGCTAGAAAGGCCGACGGCTCTAGTTGGACGGTTCCTGTGGGTACGTTGAGTTTAGCACGTGGTAGCTTTCGAAAGTTTTTGGGGTTATGTATTATGTTGGTCTGCTGTTGAAATAGTGAGGATCATTGTGCCAAAGGGGATGTGTCTCCAGGTGAGAGAATTATGTTAACTCTTGAAGTGAAAAGTAAGTGCCTACGGTTCATGGTTACTGTTCAGCTTTGTGGAAGTGCAATATGCGAACGTTGGAATTGAGAACAACAATGTGGTCTTCTGTGATTAATAAAACTAAAATTCTCTTCCTTTAAAACATACACAAACTGTCTCGTTGAAGATACGCCTTCTTTGTTGCTAATTGGTTCTGCTTACCATTGAATCGCCCAAACCACTTCCGATAAGGCAGATTAAAGTCTCAAGAAAAGAAATTGCGTTTAGAAACAAAGTACCTGTTTTGAAGAAGAAAAGTGCAAAGAAGACATTGCTAGAATTAAATGAAATAGTTCATTAATTTATCATGAAAGTAAGAAAAAAACTAAATTTGGTTTATTTTTGGACGATATTGGTCGATTTATAGAAAAACAGTATTTTTTCAGGCATATGGGATTCTAATTCTTCCCCTAAAATATCACTTTAGTTGTGTTTATAAGATAATTTGAAAACCCACTGTGTACTATTATAAAAAAAAAGGATTTAAAACTTGAGGCCCTCCAATACCAGATAGTGTATATAACACGGAATAAATTATGATGGTTTTAGAAAAATTTAGGTTAAACTTTATGTTTTAATTACAAGTCTCCACGGTTTGCTGTAATTTCAGACCACTTTTTTTAAATCTACAATTTTCACAATTTGTACAAACCGTGTTTCTTTTAGTATAAAAATAAAATTCCTTACAAAGAAAAGAAGTACGTGTCAAGTACAGTAATGCGTTTCTCCAACATTGTCTTTTATGCTATTTACTATTACAGCCATTATTCTTACAAGTATTTCCAATGCATTTATAGTTCATAATATTTTGGTCATCCTGTTGCGATTAGGAGATTTCTGTTTCATTGGTTTATAACTTCAACTTTACAACAATGTGACAACATTTTTTTGAAGTATACAAGAAACAAATACTCCTTCCTAAATTACGGATAGTGAAAATTTAGTGACTCTCGATAATGGATGAGACATTTTAAAAGTTCCCTAATGGATTTTTAAAGAAGATTAATTTATCAGTACTAAATGTAATAATAGGGGGCGGATTTGATGACCTAAAACTTTGCAAAACATTAACCAAGTAAAATGCCCTTAAAATGCTTTAAAAAATGCTTCTAAAAACAAAGAATATACGTAAAACTTTTATTCAAAACCGCTTTAGATGAACATCTCAGCTGGTTGGATATTGATGAAATCGAAGCTTCTTGCTGGTCGTTCAGTGGAATTCAGGCTTGCGGACCTAACGGATTTGTACTGCTCGTGCAAAAGAAATCTCTTCCTTTATTTTATCGTTGAAATCGGGTCGAACTGATATTGGCCAAAAAGCGTATTACAGGAATCGTTACATAGTTACTCACAACGGCTAACCATGACAATAATATGGGTGAATTAAATCGAAAAGGCTACTCAGGAAGTCTGTAGTGAACATTATTGCACCTCGTTACGTAAATACTTTTTGAGAAAGTACCATTACAATTATATTAAAAGTCGACGAAATCAGCGGCAAATTGGCAGTGAAACTGCGTAAAAAGAAAAAAAAATTACGTACTTAATAGAAATTGATGAAAAGTGTAGTAAATTACATAAAAATGTGGTAATTTGTTTTGCCATAACTAAAAAGAACTTCTATTTACAAAACGCGTATCTTCAAAATTTAAAAAGAAGAAAAATGATATTGCATTAAAATTCGCCCTTTAGTAATATACAATTTACTTGCTTTTAAGTAACTCCTACATTTCATGATATCAACCACAATTTCAGGATTGGAAAGACATAGTACAAATAGTTACCTGTAACGAAATGTGTCACAGGCCTCGCAAAATATTTCGAGAAAAATATGTTGGGGTAGAACAGGGACAACTTAAATTTACACTTAAAAAAACTTAAATTTTATGTGGCAATCTTTCTGCTGAACTACCTCTTTTCTAACTTGATAGCTGTAATTTATTATATTTTTTCGTTACGGTACCCACAATTTTACTTATTTCATTATGTATGGCCTTCTTTGGCCGGCCATCTTGAATGGACTGCTCGGGCCTTCTATGTCTAAGTTGTGTTTATAGCAGCACCACCCGGCAGGGCGATGCGGGAGATTCTTACCCGATGTGACGCCACCATAAAATGTACATGATTGATTTATTTACTTTATATTTCTATTATATTATTTATTTTGTTTATTTGCTTGAATTTATTTATGTTTTAAAATGAACGAATTTTGCAAGTCATCTCATAAATAGTTGAAAAAAAACATTGTTACTCCAAACCATCAAGCGGTTATGACGCTTAACTTTATTTGGACGAAATCCAGACATGGTGAGTCCCCAATGTTGATCGTAATTTTACAGAGCACGTAACAGCATTTCTGGACTCTCTAGAATATTTAACAACAAAATAATCTTATTTTTTCTAGCATATTTTTGTTTTTCCTCAACAGTCCCACTTATTAACATATCATTCATTTTAGTACGTTGTGAACACACATTCTATGATCAATGAAAAATACATTCGACAAATGAAAAAATCAATTTCGTCTGAAGTTGAATAAAATTAAGTGGATGAATTGAGTGAATGAACTCAAAATGAAATATGAATGAAGCTAAATAAAAATGTGAGTGAATGTGTATGAATGAAATAAATGGATGGGAAGTGAACCGAAAATGCCTTGACGAGAATGAAATGAAATGGATAGAGCAATTTGTGGTGGATCGGGGGAAACGGAGAAAAGCAAATTTTGAAGAACATGCTGGAAAACACAAGAATATTAAATAAGATAACCTACCTACCAAGCTCACTACAGTTTACACAGCATGCACCGATTGTCGAAACTAGAAATTAACCAAAAAGGTCTGTTTAGATATCATGTCCTTCAAGCTAAAACAGATAATCGAAACGATTGGAAGGAAGGCATATCAGATTTTCCGACAGGTGAAAGAGTTACTTTACAAAAGTAATTATTGGCGTTGTGTTGCATTGCCTTGGCACTGAAAGAGTAAAAGTTTCAATGCTCCAATTGGTGCATGAGAAGTATTTAAACGCCCACAATTGCATTTTCGCACGCTACACATCCTCGGTGCGGGAGGTCCCTGCTGAGGCCAGACGTCGAAGTCCCATCTCGCCCTCTGCGCGCATTTTAACTGCAAGAGCACATCCAAGCGCAGAGTTTGCACGTTATGGGATAGTATGAGAGGACCCACAACTTAATTATGCTTTTCATTACTTCGAATTATCCTTTTATTACACCAACTTTGAGTCAGAAAAACTCCCCATTTATGACACTCCAACCAAGTTATAGCTGCTTTATAAAAATGTACCACAAAAATGTCGTCTGTAATAAAAATGTAATTTTCCTTAATTAACTTCTCAAAAATATCATTTAGAGGCCTATTAAAAATTTCTTGAAGTTTGACGTACCACCCAAGTTGAATTGGTAACACGGTCGTCGAACATTTTATAGACTATTATAATCATTCTAGTGTTCATCTAAATGAAGAACATTTTATAACGTACACCGAAAATATCAATCCCAACACACGTCGATCACAAAAATTGGTTTTCTGTGCATTGCAACGTGTGATTGGACACTGTCTGTCACGTTCCTTTCCCAGAGTGAGTGCACTGCTTTTCATTGTGGTGCAGATGACACGATCAAACATTGAATCGCGACCGCTTTTGTAGTACCGTGTCACACAGTCTGCCTTTGCACGAATCCAGTTGCAAATTCGTAAACCTCGAAATCTGATGGCATCAGTGCGCTACTCTTAAAAACGTTTCGGCTGGTTGCCGTTTGCTAAAAAATCCTTTGAGACAGATTCATCGCATGTTGGTGTAGTCGCGTTCATCCTCTGCATCATATTGGTGTGATGGGCCGCGTTTCTCGATGTTTACAATCTAACGAGTAGCGCTACGTCCACGTCGTCTCGATAGATCGCAATCACAAAGAGAGTATAATGAAACAAAAACCTTGAGCGCGCTAAAATGATTACTAATCATCCTATTTTTTAGAAAACACAATACAACGTCAAGCGTTTAACCCCAATTATTGATATTGTGTGTGAGTTTTCGTTGGCATTTCCAATGAAAGTAATTATGAGTCGTCATCGGCCAACAATTAGTTTACTTATTAAATAGCAGCTGACGACTCATAACTTGTTTCGTTAAACCAATGTTCAAACAACGCACATGTCGCAAACACTTGGTGGATTTATTTAGATGTATTTATTAAAAAAAACATTTAAAAATCTTGTGAGTTATGGGGGAGAAGATTATCCGCGCGTTATCTGAGTTCCAAAAATCTTCCTTCATTTTAAACTATAACTGTTTAATTGTAGAAAACTATTATTTAGAGGAGCTTTCTTAAGAGCGTTCTCTTGAACGCTAGAGAATTCCTTTGCAAAAGAAAGTTTTTGCAGGATGGAAGTGTTGCAGGGGATGATGAATACTGCATTCTCGATTTATCAACGTTTTCAAGTTTAAACACAAGTGGAACAGTTGATTAACAAAAACAAGAAAGTTGCGTTACCATCTCTATCGAAGTTTCTTAATCTCAACTTTACTCTTCATTGTTACATAACAAACCTAAACTTGGCACCTCCCCGTTACATTTCATTTTCGGCTTATTGGACTAAATAGATTAAACGTTATTTTGTTTACAATTACTTGATTCTGTTATGTAACAAGTACAAAGATACGTATTGTGTCAAGTCAATTGGCAACTCGCAATCAACATAATGTAACACCTATGTGACCAGAGTGATTCCTGACACGTCTTAAAATGGTGTTATGGTGTGGTCGTGTATGAGAGGTATTGCCAACCCATTGTTTTTTGTGGCACTACCACGGCACAGGCCTACGTGATGTGTTTTAAACACCCCATCTTGCTTCCCACTGTGTTGAAGCAGAAAGACTCGGGGATGTAGATTGCATCTTTCAACACCATCAGCAACCTGTTCACACTGCCACTGCCCTTGGCGAAGTGGTTACGCATTGACAATACATTCCCTGTTAGTGGGACTGGCCTGCACAGTCCTGACTTGAATCTATCGAACACCTTTGGGATATTTGGAACCCGTCAACTTCGGGTCAGGGCCTCACGATACCTACATTCGATACCTTCTCGTGCAACACTCCCGTAAAAAATGGTCTCCACTTCCCAAGAAAACCTTCCGCTCTGATTAAAGTATGCCTGCGAGAGTGGAAGCAGTCTTCAAGGCTGAGGTCAGGCCAAACCCCATTCCAGCATTACGGATGGAGGGCGCCCCGAAACTGTTAAGGTCATTGTTCAGCCACGTGTCGCTTTACTTTTTCATTGCCATAGGTGTATATTTCATGCACACAATTTATACGTTGACAACGAGTTTTCTATTCTATATTAATAAACTCAGTTCACATACAGGGTTTATTTTTTCTTCTCACTTCCCAATTCTAGAGCTAGAACACATAACGATAACGCTTTTCTTTATACAATATTACAGAATAGGTACTACAAATCCAACAAGTACGAAAGCTTACAAATTACGCGTATTGCGCGTCCACAAAACATTTATTTATGAAATCCAGGGATGATACGTACACGTTACCCGAGGGCCTCTGCCGAATTATGACGTGTAATTCTGGTTGAGTGTGCGTCTTCCGAATCGAACATTAGAGTTCAAGCCAAGCACGGCTGGTTTGTATTGTAGTATTGGGTGTTTTTGACCGCTATGCGAAATTTGTGTGCGTGCTTTTTACAATACTAATTCATTCTCATGGTCCTGGTTATGATTGAATTCGAAAAAAGTGCGTGATAAAGAAAATACAGACGGCATATTTCCAAATGAAATCTCTCGTTCCTCGGAATCGGTTTCAAAACTTAATAAGCTACCAACAATAACACGGAACTACTTTGCTGCAGCGATGCGTAGACGGTTGAAATATTTTTTTACTGCGTAGCGCCTAAGGTTCGGCGTTTAAGATGGCCCCCTCATCAACATCCTCTTTCGTTACAAACGGCCAAAAAATTGTCCTTGAAGAGGTGGAAATATTCGGAAACACTTCCTCATTAAAATAAAAAATCTTCTGCTAGTCCTACTTTTCGTTGCCAACGCCATCGCATTCGCCCAACCAAAAAAGGCACTTCAGCGAATGCTGTGCGACCTCGCGGATAGAGGCTAGTCTTCTTAGTATTCTCGGTGAAACGCTCAAAACATTTGGAAAAGGGGAGGGAAACAATTGGTGAACTACGAACAGATCTCACACGTCCAGAGATGAATTAACACTTTACCAATCCACCGTGTTTTGGCTGTATCAAACGTCAAATTTCTTTCTTATATTTATCTTTCTTTATATTATCAAATTACTCCGCAAATATAATGAGTCAGTGACCGTGCAGGACATTAACATCATAACGAAGCCTGTAAGGAAGAATTCGCATTAATAACTATTGAGACATCGGGGTTATCGTGATTCAAATTGCAAGAAGTATTTTGGAATGGTGCGTGATCTGTAGTCAAATTTGAATTTCCATTTTGCAGAGATGCAATAACTCAGAGACCAATTTCCTGTACTTGGTAATGAACAATAAACAGTTTAATGGAGATATCCATTTTACAATTTAAGAAATCCAGAGAACTTTCAGACAATTCCCTTAGATAATGGCTCTAGGTTTTTTTTTATTTTTTTAAAATAAAATTAAAAAAAAAAAAAAAAATAATAAATATATAATAAATAAATATAAATATTTATAAATGGTATTTTATTTTATATATTTTTAATAAAATTAACAAAAAATCATAATGCAGTTTTTAATTTTTATTTATTTTAACATAAAAAAAAAAAAATTTTAGTAATTTATTTTTAATAAATATTTAAAAAAAAAAAATTAAATTTTTTTATAAAAAATTAAATAAAAATATATAAAAACAATTTTAATTTTTAAAATGGATAATTTTAATTTATTAATTTAAAATAAAAAAAAATTAAGAAAAAAAAAAAAAAATTTTTTTTTTTAAAAATTATTAAAATAAAAAAAAAATATTTAAAAATGAAAAATTTTAATTAAATAAAATGTATTAAATATAAAATAAATTAAAATTAATAAATAAAATATTTATTAAAAAAATAATAAAAAAAAATTAAATAATAATAAAAAATAAATAAAATAAAATAAAAAATAAAATTACATAATAATAATAAAAATAATTTTTAATGGATAAAAAATTAAATTTAAAATGATGAAATATTAAAAATAATCAAAAAAAAAAAATTTAATTTTAAGAAAAAGAAAAATTTGGAATGTTTAAAATATATTAATGCATTAAATAAAGAAAAAATTAAAAATATTAAAAAATAATTATTAAAAAAAAAAAATATAAAATGAAAATTAAAAAATGAATTTTTAAAATGAATAAAAAAAATCAAATTAAAATAAAAATAAAAAAATAATAAATTATAAAATTTATTAAATTAAACAAATAAATAATAAAATTATTTTTTTAAAAAAAATAATATAATCAATATAAAGTGATTTTTTTAAATAAAATTTAAAAAAAGAATAAAATATTTAATATAAAATGATAAATTAATTAAAATAATACTTTAAAAATTGAATTTATAAAATATTAAATACATTAATTTAAATTTATAAATAAAAAAATAAAATTAAAATAAAAAAATAAAATTTAATATTATAAAAAAAATATAATAAATTAAATAATAAATTAACATTTTAAAAATTTTAATTAAAAAAATTAAATAATAATAAAAAAAATAAAAATATTAAAAATAATAAATATAAAAAAAAAAATATAAAAAAAAAATAAAAAAAATAAAATAATGATATTAATATAATAATAAAAATAAAATAAAAAAATATTTTACAAAAAAATATAAAAAAATAAATGTAAAAAAATATTTAATTAAATAAAAAAATAAGTTATAATAATTTAAATGAAAAAATGGGGGAATTATGAATATCAATTTAGTTCGCTGTTAAATATAAATCAATTCTGGCCAGAATGTGAAAGTTATTTTTTCTTCAGAACACTATTCAAGGAGTTATTACATTTTTTCCAAATTGTATTACATTTTAAAGATACAATTTTCTACTTTTCATCAAATATCAACTATTCATGTAGATTAACTCGGCCAAAAACACGGCGTGAATACCCCCATGTACGATCAGGTTGTTCGTCCAGTTCCCTGATCCTCGAGCATATGCTGAAGATGGACCCTTGTTTTGCTTCTGACATAAATGTAAACTTCAAATTAACTTCTCCCATAGCAACGTCATACACAGTTTTAACT
>BOPP01000020.1:12675835-12689722 GCA_017312745.1 Gryllus bimaculatus
ATTGAATTAAATGCAATTTATTCTTCAATTGAATTAAATGCAAATTATTATGCAGATTTTTGTAGATCTTTAAATGATGACATGCACTTTTTAAAAATCGGAGTAATTGTTGTGTAATAACATGATGGATGAGAAAAGTTTCGGTGTGTCTCATATTTTATGTTGGGATAGTCAATGTTTAATGTTTTAAGATGGTATATCTAATATGAAATCATCCATTTTGTACTTGTTAAATAGTTGTTCATGTAAAGCTTCACGGTTGCTAGAACTAAAGAAAGGAAGTTTGTTTGTTGGTCTGTTTTGATTTCGCTGAGCTGACAGAGCGCTTTTATGAAAGGTAACGTAGTTTTGTATAACGTATAACTTGTGAAACGTTATTACAACTTTAAATAGTGTATTTCGAATGTCAAGAGTGATAATGGGTAATATAAAAGTTGGTGAGCACAGATAAAATTATTAAGTTAGATACTGGGGTTTAGATATTTAGTTGGTTGAGTGTTAATTGGCTCAACCCTTATAACTTCTGCAAAGAAGCACTTTGAAATACGTGGCAATGTATGCATGAAGATACACTATACAACAGTCTACAGCCACCAAATGGTGTTGCTGGTTTGTATATGTAGCTCATTCGAGCTGCAAATTAACGTGGCTTGCCAGTAATATCGATATATCGACACAATACAACGTTATATCGATAAGGCAACATGGAAGCAGGCAAGTATGGGCAACGGTGGATGTGTGGTTTCTCTGGAGAGAAGACATCTCAGATGAAATCTATTTTTATTTATTTATTTACGTCAAAAACAGTTAAAAACTGTGTATGACGTGCTATGGGGAGAAGTTAATTTGAAGTTACATTTATGTCCAGAAGCAAAACAAGGGGCCATCTCAGCATTTGCTCGAGGATCAGGGAAACTGGACGAAAACCTGATCGACATGGGGGTATTCACGCCGTGTTTTGGCTGAGTTAAGCTACATGAATAGTTGATATTGATGAAAGTAGAATTGTATCTTTTAAAATGTTATACATTTTGGTAAAAAATGTAATAAATCCTGGAATAGTACTTCTGAAGAAATAACTTTCAATTCTGGCCAGAAATTGGTCTATATTTACACGAACTAAATTGATATTCATTAATTCCCCAATAACTAGAGCCATTATCTAAGGGAATTGTTCTGAAGTTCTCTGGCTTTCTAAATTGTAAAATGGATACCTCCAATTACCTGTTTATTGTTCATTACCAAGTACAGGAATTGTCTCTGATGGTTATTGCATCCTCTGCAAAATGGAAAATTCAATTGACTACAGATCACGCAACCATTCCAAAATACCTTCTTGGCAATTTGAATCACGATTAACTGATGTCTCAATAGTTATTAATGCGTATTCTTCCTTACAGGCTTCGTCATGATGTATGTCTGACGATCACTGAACTCATTATTTGCGGAGTAATTTGATAAATATAAGAAAGATAAATATAAGAAAGAAATTTGACGTTTGATACACCAAACGGTGGATTGTAAAGTGTTAATTCAACTCTGGACGTGTGAGATTTGTCGGTAGTTCACCAAATTTTTCCCTCCCCTTTTCCACTATGTTTGCGTTCACGAGAACACTAAGAAGACTAGTCCTCTATCCGCGAGGTCGCAAGCATTCGCTGAAGTGCCTTCTGGTTGGACGGTGCGATGGCGTTGGAAAAGAAAACTGGGAACTAGCAGAGAATTTAATGAAGGGGAAGTGTTTCCGAATATTTTCCACCTCTTCAAGAGGACAATTCTTTGCCGTTTGTACGAAGCAGGAGTGTTGAAGTGGGATCATCTTAATCCGAACCTTAGGCGCTACGAAGTAAAAAGATTTCACCGTCTACCATAGCTGCAGGAAGTAGTCCACGCTTATTGTTGGTAGCTATTTAGTTTTGAACCGATTACGCGGTACGAGAAGGTTCATCTGGAAATTACGCATGTCTGTATTTCTTTAGATCACGGACTTTTTTCCATTCAATAATAACCAGGACCATGAAAATGAATTAGTATTGTAAAAGCACAAATTTCGCACAGCGTGAAAGAACACACCATATACAATACAAACCAACTTGCTTGAACTCTAATGTTTCGATTCGGAAGACTACACTTCACCAGAATTACACGTCATAATTAGGGCAGAGGCGCTCGGGTACGTGTACGTATCATCCTGAATTCATAAATAAATGTTTTGTGACGCACAATACGGCGCAATTTGTAAGCTTTTGTATTGTGGATTTGTCGTACCTATTCTGTAATGTATTGTAAAAAGAAAAGCGTTATCTATGTGTTCTAGCTTTATAATTTAGTATTGAGTAGGAAAAATAAACTTGTTTGTGAACTGAGTTATTAATATTACCATAGAAACTCGTAAAAGTATAATTGTGTACACGAAATATAAACTATGTAATGAAAAGTATCCGAATACGTGACTGAAAATGACTTACCAATTCATGGTGCCATCCAACGGTAATGCTGGCCTACCCTCAGCCTTGATGACAGCTTCCACTCTCGCAGGCATACTTTCAATCAGGAGCTGGAAGGTTTCTTGGGAAATGCCAGCCCATTCTCTACGGAGTGTTGCCCGGAGGAGAGGTATCGATGTAGGTATGTGAGGCCTGGCCTGAAGTTGACGATTCCAAATATCCCAAAGGTGTTCGATAGGATTCAAGTCAGGAGCCAAGTGTGCAGGCCAGTCCACTACAGGGGTGTTATTGTCGTGTAACCACTCCGACAAGGGCAGTGCAGTGTGAACAGGTGCTCGATCGTGTTGAAAGATGCAATCGCCATCCTCGAATTGCTCCCCGAACAGTGGGAAGCAAGAAAGTGTTTAAAACATCAACGTAGGCTTGTGAGTGCCACACAAAACAACATGGGGTGCAATACGTTTCCATGAAATACACGACCACACCATAACACCATTTTAGACGTATCCGGATACTTTTGGTCACATAGTGTACATCAGTGTTGATTGTGAGTTGCCAATTGAATTGACACAAACGATGTTTGTACTTGTTCCAAACATAAGAAGTGCACGTAATCGAAATAACGTTTAAATTTGTTAGTCAAAAGCTGAATGTGACTGGGGATGCCAGTTAAAAAGGCGATATTTTATGTAACAAATGACAGTAAATTTGAGATTATTACTTTCGTAGTGATGGTAACGCAACTTCTTGTTTTGTTTAATCAACTGTTCCACTTGGTGTTTAAACTTGAAAATGTTGGTAATGAGAATGCAGTATTCATTCCCTGCAACACTTCCATCTTGCAAACTTTCTTTTGCAAAGGAATTCTCCAGCGTTTCAAGAGAACGCTCTTAAGAAAGCTCTCTAAATAATAGTTTCTACAATTAAACAGTTATAGTTAAAATGACGGGAAGATTTTCTGGAACTAAAAAACTCGCGGATAATCTTCTCCCCCATACGTCACAAGGTTTTTAATGGTTTTTTTTTTTTTTGATAAATACATCTAAATAAATCCACACAAAGTGGTTTGCGACATGTGCGTTGTTGACATTGGGTTAAACGAAATAATTATGAGTCGTCAGCTGCTATTTTAATAAGTAATATTGTTGGTAATGACGACTCATAATTATTTCATTGGAAATGCTAACGAAAACTCACCCCAATATCAATATTGGGTTAAACGTTCGACGTTTTTAATGTGTTTTCAAAAAAATAGGATTGATTAGTATCATTTTTAGCGGGATCAAGGTTTTTGTTTCATTATAATCTCTTTGTGGATTGCGATCTATCGAGGACGACGTGACGTAGCGTTACTCGTAGATTGCCACATCGAGAAATGCGCCCTCACCGAATGTGATGCAGAGGATGACGCGACTACACCAAATATGATGCAGATGAATCTGTTCCTCAGAGGATTTACTACAAAGGAAACCAGCACGAAACGTTTTAAGAGTAGCGCAACTGATGCCATCGATTCCGAGGTTTACGAATTTGCAACTGGATTCGTGCAAAGGCAGACTGTGTGAACACGTACTACAAAGCGGTCGCGATTCAATGTTTTGAGTCGTGTCATCACTTCCACAATGAAAACGCAGTGCATCACTCTGGGAAAGGAACGTGACAGACAGTGTGCAATCACACGTTGCACATGCGCAGAAACCATTTTTGTGATCGACGTGTGTTGGATTGATATTTCGTGTACGTTATAAAATGTTCTTCATTTAGATGAACACTAGAAAGAATTATAAAGCCCATAAAATGTTCTGACGACCGTGTTACCAATTCAACTTGGGTGGTACGTCAAAGTTAAACAAATTTTAATAGGCTCTAATGATATTTGAGAAGTTAATTAAGGAAAATTACATATTACAACGAACATTTTGTGGTACATTTCATAAAGCAGCTATAACTTGGTTGGAGGTGTCAATAAATGGGGAGTTCTCTGACTCAAGTTGGTGTAATAAAAGGATAATTCGAAGTAATGAAAGCGTAATTAAGTTGTGGGTTTCTCTCTACTATCCCATAACGTGCACTCTGCGCTGGATGTGCTCTTGCAGTTACAATGCGTGCAGAGGGCGAGATGGGTCTTCGACGTCTGGCCTCATCAGGGACCTCCCGCACGAGGATGTGTAGCGTGCGAAATGCAATTGTGGGCGGTTATACTTCTCATGCACCAATTGGAGCATTGACTTTTACTCTTTCAGTCCAAGGCAATGCAACACAACGCAATATTACTTTTGTAAAGTACTCTTTCACCTGTCGGATCTGAATATGCCTTCCTTTCCAATGTTTCGAGTTATCTGTATTTAGCTCTGAAGGACATGATTATCTGAAACACCTTTTGGTTAATTTCTAGTTTTCGACAATCTGTGCAATGCTGTAGTAAACTGTAGTGAGCTTGGTAGGTAGGTATTTATTTAATATTTCTTGCGTTTTCCAGCCTGTTCTTCAAAATTGCTTTTCTCCGTTCCCCGATCACCACAAATTGCTCTGTCATTTCATTTCATTCTCGTTCAAGCATTTTCGTTCACTTCCCAGTCAATTTATTTCATTCATTCACTTCACTCACATTTTATTTAGTTTCATTCATATTTCATTTTGAGTTCATTCACTTCAATTAATCCACTTAATTTTATTCAACTTCAGACGAAATTGATTTTTTATTTGTCGAATGATTTTCATTGATCATAGAATTGTGTGTTCACAACGTACTAAATGAATGATATGTTAATAAGTGGGACTTTGGAGGAAAACAAGAATATGCTAGAAAATAAGATTATTTTGTGTTAAATATTCTAGAGACTCCAGAAATGTGTTTACGTGCTCTGTAAAATTACGAGCACATTGATCACCATGTCTGGATTTCGTCAAATAAAGTTAGCGTCATAACCGCTGATGGTTTGGAGTAACAATAGTTTTTTTCAACTAATTATGAGATGAATGCAAATTTCGTTGCATTTTAAAACAAATAAATTCAAGCAAATAAACAAATAAATAATATTAATAGGAATATGAGTAAATAAATCAATATGGTACTTTTTATGTGGCGTCACATCGGGTAAGATCTTCCGCCATCGCCCTGCCGAGGTGGTGACTGCTATAAACACCAACTAGACATAGAAGGCCCGAGCAGTCATTCAAGATGGCCGCCAAAGAAGGCCATACATAATGAAATAAGTAAAATTGTGGGTACTGTACGAAAAAATATAATAAATTACACTATCAAGTAAGAAAATAGGTAGTTCAGCTGTAAGATTGCACATAAATTTAAGTTTTTTTAAGTGTAAATTTAAGTTGTCCCCGTTCTAACCCCAACATATTTTTCTCAAAATATTTTGCGAGGCCTATGAAAAAGTTTCGTTTACAGGTACTATGTGTACTATATCTTTCAATCCTGAAATTATGGTTGATATCATGAATGTAGGAGTTACTTAAAGCAAGTAATTGTATATTTCTAGAAAGTGAAATTTAATGCAATATCATTTTTCTTCTTTTAGTTTTTGAAGAATACCGTTTTGTATAGAAATATATTTTAAGTTATGGCAAAACGAAATGACACATTTTTATGTAATTTTTTTTACACTTTTCATCAATTTTTATTAATAAGAAATTTTTTTCTTTTTACGTCAGTTTCACTGCATTTGTTGCTGATTTCGTCGATTTTAATATAATTTTAATGGAACTGTCTTCAAACAATATGTACGAGGTGTAATAAATGTTCACTACCGAATTCCTGAGTAGCCTATTCGATTTTTTCACCCATATTATTGGTCATGTTAGCCGTTGTGAGTACTACGTACGATTCCTGTAACGCTTCTTGGCCAATATCAGTTCGACCGATTTCACGATAAGTAAAGGAAGAGATTTTCTTTTGCAGAGCAGTACAAATCCATAGGTCGCAAGCCGAATTCACTTGAACGAAAGCAAGGAGCTTTGTTTTCATCAATATCCAACAGCTTGAGATGATCATCTAAAGCGGTTTTGATAAAAGTTTTTACGTCATTATTCTTTGTTTTTAGAGCATTTTTAAAGCATTTAAAGGGCATTTTATTGGATAATTCTTGCAAAGTTTTAGGTCATCAAAAACCGCCCCTAGTGATTACATTTAGTACTGATAATGTTATCTTCTTTAAAATCCATTAGTGAATTTTAATGTGTCCCATCCATTATCAGAGTCACTAATTTATCACTATCACGTAATTTAGGAAGGAGTATTTGCTTCTTGTATACTTCAAAAAATTGTTTTCACATTGTTCAAGTTGAAGTTCTAAACCAAATGAACAGAATCTCCTAATCGCACAAGGATGACGAAATATTATGAACTCTAAATGCTTGAAATGTTTATAAGAATATGGCTGTATAGTAAATAGCATAAAAGACAATGTGAGAAACCATGACTGTACTGATACGTACTTCTTTTCTTTGTAAGGAATTTTATGTGTTTCAACATAAAAGCAACAGGTTTGTCAAATTGTGAATTTGTAGATTTAAAACATGAGGTCTGAAATTAAAGCAAACCATGAGACTGTTATTCTACTTGTATTAAAACATAAGTTTAACCTAACTTTTCTTCTAAAATATCACTAATTTTATTCATGTTATATACACTATCTGGTATTGGAGGGCCTCAACGTTTTAATCCTTTTTTTTTACAATAGTACACAGTGGTTTTCAATTACTTATAAACCACAACTAAATTGATATTTTTAGGGGCAGAATTATAATCAATATGTTGAAAAAATACGGTTTTTCTTATTAATAATCGACCAAAATCGTCCAAAATAAACAAATCCAGTTGGCTTCTTAATTCATGAAAAAGTACTGAATATTTCATTTAATCTTGCAATGTCTTCTTTTGCACTTTCTTCAATAGCAGATTCAATAGCAGGTACTCGTATTCTAAACGCAATTTCTTTTCTTGAGAACTTTATCTGCAGAAAGTGTTTGGGCGATTCATATAAGCAGAACAATTAGGCAACAAAGAAGGCGTATCTTCACGAGACAGTCGTGTATGTTTTAAAGGAAGATGATTTTAGTCCATTATCACAGTACAACACTCAATTATTCTCAATTTCCCACGTTCGCAAATGCACTTCACAAAGCTGAAAGTAACCACTGAACTTAGCAACTTACACTTTTCTCTTCAAGAGTTAAACATAATTTTCTCACCTGGGGACACATCCCCTTTTCACAATGATTCTCACTATTATCAACAGCAGACCACATCTACATAACCACTCGAAAGCTACACGTGCTACTCAACGTACACAATAGGAACCCGTCAACTAGAACACGTCGGCCTTCTCTAGCCGCCATATTGGCTTTGCGCAGGCCGTGTATTGCTAGGGCAACTTTTGTTGAACGATGACATTGCTTTCCCCTCTCTGGGACAATAAACAGTTGAAGACAAAAGCTCGAAGCGAGCACTGATAACAACATTTCAAACGCATCCTCACTGGCACAAAATATAAACTATTTTCTGTTGAAGACGAGAACTTCTGTGCGTTTTTTTCTTCAAAAAATCTAAAGAAATGACCGCAGCAGGTGAAGATCCATCACAGGAGATGCCTCGAACTCCTGAGAAAATTAGAACGCAAATTATTGAGAAAGTTACGAAGGCATGACTGATTCTCCAGAGATTGGCATTGCTTCAAAAAATCTAGTGGCTGATTACTAAACTAATACCCCCACTCTACCCGCATTTCTTCAATCCATCTTTCAAGAAAAGTTGCGCGAGCAATACTATCTAGGTTGTGTTGCTGATATGGTCCGTGATTGCTCTGCCCGCCGCGTCGCGCGCTGCTGTCTGCGCCGCTGATGAGACTTCCAGTGCCGACGTCACGTGCTCTCGCGTCTCATCAAGCGGCTTTTTCTTCTCCCGCGCATTTCGTGAGGAGCGCGATTGGGCGGAAAGACGTTAATTGCGATCGCGAGGTCTGAAGGTGGTGGGTTGGTGAGCTATTAGGCGAGGTGCTGCGGGAGAACAACCAAAAAATACCCTTAAAATTTCAAAATTACACGGTGAAGGCGATGACGATGACGGTGAAGGCGATGACGATGACGGTGAAGGCGATGACGATGACGGTGAAGGCGATGACAATGACGGTGAAGGCGATGACGATGTCGCTGACACTCCGGCATTCTGAAAGTGATGAGGGGAGACCACTAAAGATTGTAGACATGGACTGCAAAATCGATATTAATAGCAGGTGAAATTAAGAAAGAGGTTTTGCCCAAACGTTTAGGTCGAAATGGAAGAAGTTCTGAACTGCGGTCGCAGCATGCGCTAAATTCCCATAATGTCAGATTATCCTGACTCTCTGATGCAACATTTTTTGTCATAAATTGTTTTTTCTACCTGTCTTATCGTGCAATGGGAGTCCAGAATTCCTCCTGCAAAACTTTTAAAACTATAGTGCATGTATTCCTAAACTCTTTTACCTTTTTGTGGAAAACAAATAAAACTGCGTCTCCCAGAACTTCAACTTTCTTTACGATGAAGATGAAGATGCAATGACTAGATTACGTCTGTCTGACTTATCTTCATTTCTTGCCGAGTTCTAAACACAGGAATTCAAACATCGTGAAATTATTCATTAACGTTAACCAGAGGAATATTCTGCTTGATACGACGCAGGGAGGGGAGGGAAAGATAGAGTAGAAAAGGGATGGGAGAGGTGGAGGAGGGAAGGGAGGGGAAGGGTTGGTTGAGCTCGAGGGGGGGAAAGGCCTCGACAAAGAGAACTGTGGGCGGCGAAGAGAAGCTGACAGATCTTACGACTGAGCAGGCACCACTCGTGTCTCTTCGCAAGCTCCCCCTCTGTGTAGCTCGCTGGTGGGGGAGGGGGGAAGACAATACTCAGTGGTAGAGGGGCGGGGGGATGCGAAGGAGGGGTGGTGGTGAAGCGGTTAGTGCACGCGCAGATAACTCATTTTCACTCAGTTTTCGAGCTCCTCCTCAAACACAGCAGTTGCTTGCGCTCGAGTGCTCACTGTGCGCGTAAGCGATGCTGTTGCAATCTGGCAGGAGTTTGCCATCGGTTTTTGTGGAGGTGACCGACATTTCCTTAGAACTGAGGTGCACCTAGAATTTTTCTGTGTGTATGTGTGTGTGTGTGCGTGTGGGGGGGGGCGGGCAGGACACTGCGATCCGTATCGTTTTAGCGAACTTTGTTTTATTATGAAGTTAGAATTTATGGTGAATATGAAATGTATTTTTATTTGACGACTGATAATACGTATTTATTACGTAATCAATTAATATTTTGAATGGTAGTCATTACAATAGGAAATTATGAAATGCTGTATGTTTTATAGATATCTTTGGCCTTTGGGGGGAGGGGTGAAGATTCATGAGCTCTCCCTTAGGTGCACCACCGTCATGATCAATCTACCTGACCTGAGACGGACTGCTCAGTGGAAAATGATAAGCCAGCCTAGCCGTAGGCGATATAATAAAGAATTATTAAAGGCAGAATTCATTCCTACCTTTCACTGGACCTGTAACACACGCGGTCAATCTCTCAGATGAATGAGTTATTCATTTGTTGATAGAGCGTCGTAAAAATTATTTAGAACACCGTCGCTCTCAGAACCTCTGTTTTATTGTTCTCAATGTTCTTGCCAGTAGGCATTTTGCTGTTCTCACGAGTGTGCAACGATTGAGAATAATCTCATCAAGCCGTGTGAAGCGCAGCACACCGCAGTCTGGAGCATGAAGTACATTTACAAGTGATACACCTTTTTAATGCATATTTGTACAGTGTTCTTATTATTGCCTATTCTACTCGTGAAATTAAAACGAACAGTGTTTAACTATACATACAAAATGCCCCAATCACGGCGATGTATCTAAAAAAGTTTATCGCTTTTTCTATACGATTTTTCTTACTGCTTCTACTGATCAATCATAAACTGTGACTCGTTGGAGGAGTTATACATCGATACTTAACAATGTCCAATAAATAGCTTATGTACTAACTATGTATAACATAAACTTTGCTTTTAATATACGATTTCAGTTATTTTCAATATATTGCCCATTTTGGAACTCTGTTGGAGATAATTTCACTCCTGGAATAGTTTTATAAAATACCACTCGTGCTTAGGAAATTCTCAGATTAATCCACTAGTTGCTTCGCGAGTCGGGGATTTATCGACAATTTCCACAGCACTCGTGGCTAATTTTCCATTTGACACACGCAGCTGCAAAAAATAAACCAGTGGCCCGCGGGTTGAGACCAGCTGTCATTTACGATATTCGTATGAAGCCACTTTTGAGACCGCACGTGCACCAGCCCCAACATTACGATAGAGATATCGCGCAACTAAACTCCGCCAGAATTATTGAGTGTAATCACGTGACATGTCTTGTGTACGATAAGTCACGTGTTCACGTTAAGTGTCATCATTTCACGTTATTCTACACAAAACGTTCCTTTTGACAAAACCCAATGTTTCGATCTCAAAGTTTTTAAAGTTTTGCTAACTGACAATTCAATGAACCAGTACAAAACTGATTTGCACATAACTAATACACAATTCCATGATAGCCAAATGAAAGAAAAATTCATTCCAAACAGAATACTTGCAACGATTTACCCTAGAAATGAGTGAAAATGATGCAACACAAGTCGAGTTATCATTGTTTCTTGCTAGAAAAAGTGATTTTATAAAATTTGCTTTAAATTCTGTAGAATTGCATTTAAAAATTCCGCCCTAGGCCAGCTGTGAAAACGCTCATCTCTCCATTCCTCTCACCCTGTCTGTTTCTTATAATATTCTCAATTTCAACTTGTGGAGGTTAACTATTAAGTAATGATCCTCAAGAGAAAGGTGATCCATATCTGAATATCAAAGCACTCCTGGTATAACCTGTGATAAACATTCAGTGGTTCAATAAAGTTTTAACGTTTCGTTTTGGTAAATGTGTTTGGTGTGTGTCTGTGAGGCGTCCCGCAGGGTGCGACGGCAGGGGCCGTGCGGCGCGCGGGGAAACCGTTTCCATGGCGACGGGCGCTAATTGGCGCGAGGCTCCGCGCGACCCCCGCGCAGCGCGAACGCGTCATGAACCGTCATTGCGCCGCGTCCCGCGCTTGGATTTCTTCCGCGGCCATCGCCCGGTGGGATGAGCAGGAGCTGGAGGAGTTGCTTCCAGGGAACCAGGTGAATCGTTGGGGCGCGACGATTCCTCGTTAATTTATTCCGTTGGCTTTCTTTCCTTATACTCTTTCTCATAAGACGAATTGATATTCCGTCGTTTGCTCATTCCCTCATGTTTTCCGTCTGTTCGCGCTAATACCCGTATTCACACTTCACTCATCTGCGTAGTCGCTAAATGGTTGGTCCCTTGAGATCGTGGAGGCTGGTTGATGCGGTGATGAGGGAACGACCCCAACCCGGCCCATGAAATTGTGGAGACTGGGTAGATTCAATAAGAGAGCGCGCCTCAGTGACGCGTTTTTCAAGTTAATGCAAGTGCAGCCGCTTGGAAATAATCTGAAAAAAACTCGAAAACGATGGATACTAGGTCTACAGACATCTCAGCTAGGCAGTTGTCGGCATCGTTCTAGCTACTGAGATATCGAGAAGTCGTCCTGTGGAAATTCGAAATATTTTTTGGGCCACGAAGTTTGTTGGGATGCCACCACGAACGGCAGTACATAAGCGTAAGGTACGCATGAGCACACGCACGGCAGTGGCAACGTGAGTAGAATGGAAGATATTATAAGAAATTAATGCTGCGTTGACGTTTTGATTGGAAAAGAAAACAATATATGCGCGTGCTGTCATTTATTTCTCAGAGGAATATTTCTGGGTGGACTACCTCTGATCCAAATAATTCTGGCTCAATTCCTCGATTGACCTTAAGCATCTAACTGCTCCCCACCCTGCATGAGAGCGACATATACCTGTTTTATTTCTACTCTTCGTTTCCTGTAAGTGCTAACTAGAACGCGTGGCAAACAAAGATATGTTTGCCATAGGGAGGCGTGTGTCAGCACTACTGAGGTACATTTTATATAACGAAATAATATTTGTCATTTAAAATAACATATGAATAAAACGTAATACGCGAATAAAATAAACTACCTACCGTTCCTACCACTCACGCCCGCTCCGTCTCTTACCGCTCTCCGGGACCACTCAGTCAGAAATTGCAAGGTTGTTCGATCTTGGTGATTGTAGCAATGATATTTATCAACCATTGTACTCTAACGATGTATCTATTTTTTTTGTTATCGACGTGTGTAAGCAAGGTAGCACTGAATTAAAACTGACTGAGAGTACTATGAAGTACAAAGTATTTAAGTAGAACTCAAAAGTTTGTTTCATTCTTTTCTGAAGCAATAAGGCTGTTGTATAAAAAATGTGTGCAACTTGTTTATAATGTTTGGTGTATTGCATTCATAAAAATTTGAATATTCACCTCGCGACGCTAGTTTTCGGAACTTGTTAACTTGCATTATACAGTACCAAGAAATGTGTCCGTACCGAAAAAATAACGATTCGAATCTGCATTCAGTTGTAGAAATTCATACCTGCATGATATCACAATTTGTACAATTTTGAGAATATGGAATATCAAATTTTATGACGAAATCTCTCTTGAAATGTTAGAGATTTTTCGAAGCGTGTAATATTCAAGAAAGTAAGAAGAATTTCAGACAAATATAAAAATTTTATATATATATATATTTAAAATATACTTATTATATATATACTTATATGTAATTATATTTAATTATGTACATATTTACTTGTAAAAATGTCATGATCTCAACTAAGTTTCTTTCGAGAATAACATGGATTCAAAACACACGCTGTATTTCATCGTAAATGAACAGTCTTTGAAACAATTTCTACGAACTGCTGCAGCGTCTGATATCCGCGGGTGGGGCCTGCGCGACGGATGGACCACAGAGCGGACGTCAGCGAGACTGTCGTCGGACCGCATTCCCAAAACCACTTTTTCCCCTTTTCGCTTTCCTCGAACGCGATATCAGAATTTCGCGCTATTTCAAAGCCCCTCCACTCCACACTGGGGCAAATGATGAGGCCGTCTAGCGGCGGCAACAGGAAGCTGCGCCGACTTCAGCGCTGCCACGGCCAGGAACGTAATTAATAATAATTATCTTCTGTACAGCCGTTATTATTTTATTGTGCGCGCGAGGTAATTGTTCCCCAGCTCTTTGCAAAGGTTGTGCTCTTAAAAAAGTCGCAAATTTATCTCCGACGTGGAGGGAAGGAGTGAAGAGAAAGAGGGAGAAGAGAGGGGAGGAGAAAAAGCAGGAGAGATCTTTTCATCAATGGGGAAGAGAACATTATTTTTGTCGAAAATCCGCGAAGGCGGTGGTGAGGGCGAGGGCGGAGGCGGGGGTGGAGTGGGGTGGCGGTGGCG
>BOPP01000020.1:12690006-12704091 GCA_017312745.1 Gryllus bimaculatus
AGGGCGGGTTGCGAGGGCGGGAGAGTGGGCTGGGTAAGGGTGGGGGTGCGGTGGCTTTTCTTCGAAGAGGCGCCCGCAGACGCGAGATTGGATGTGGCAGCGTTCATTTGACTCCGCAATGGACAGCCCGCAGCGCCGCGCTGCCGTCGCGCTGCCGTCGCGCTGCCGTCGCGCTGCGTTCGCGTTGAGCCCAGAAGAGCTCTAGGATTTCCAAAGCGGCAGCGTTTTTAATTTCGTTGTTGGCCGCATGAGGCGCTTTTGCTGCTGCCTTTCTGCTCTTTTTGGTGGACGGGCGATATTTCAAGATTTAGCTTTGGACTCTCTATTAGAGATCGTCGAATCCAGGAACTGTATTAGATTGAGTTCGCATATGCCATGGACGTTCAGAGTTACGTAACACTCACTGCGTCAATGCTAGCTTTTGTGCGCGACTTCACTAGCAGGCAGGGTGCCATCGAAATATCACATTATCTCAGTCTGAAATATAATTAGGAGATACTCCATGAAATTGAAATAGAAAGTTCGTAAAGGCAAGATTTGTATGTAATGTTTGTTTTGAGTCACTCATGATCTCGTCTTCCTTATCTAGCCTCTGTTTTTTATGAACTTACCACTATCTGTCCACACGTAATGGTTCTTTTTGACATACCTGTTAAAAAAAGTACCTCAGACCCTGATAAAAAGAACTTTTGTGTAATACTTCAATAAATTAAATATTTTTTATCAAAAAGTCTTACCGAATACTGCAATAACATGGAAGAGTACGCATGTAGTGCAACCGTTCTTTACATGCTAATAATATAAGAAGTCGCTGATGTACACCGCAGTACATGAATAGAAAGTATTTAATGACAGGCGGCCACTTCCTTGAAGCCATACTATCGCAATACGGCAGTTGTGATGTAAGCAAAGATGTTTTAAATACGAGAGTTTTGTTGGGACTTGCAATATGAGCATAAGTGGAATAACACAAGCAAATATTTGTATTTTCCTGTCGAAAATAGTTCATTTTTAAAACAAATTTCCCCTCGTTCCCCAGTCTATTGAAACCATAAAACCCTTTCACACGGCCTAAGGCTGTCTAGTTTTCTTTTATTATCTGCACGCCTCAGAAATTTGTTTTATATAGAATATTATCATTGCTCATTACTCATTATCACACATCATTCATTAGTCATGTCGTTTTTTTATTTCCTTCTCTTCCTTTCTGCCATTTCTTTCCTATCCCGTCTTCATTCACTCCTGGTGTGTCAATGTATTCACTCTTCACCTTAATGGACCGGAGCAGGTAGAACGCTGCGGCCGTGGCGCAGTGGGAAGGCTCCCATATAAAGTTGTGTTCTGCTAGCGGTGGCGCGTGTTCCCTCCTCCGCTTCGCGTGGCGAGAGTCCGGCGACGCTTGGCGCAGCGGCGCATGCCTGCTGCACGTGGGAAGGCCTCCATTCAAACCAATGCTCTGCTACGAGTCGCGGCGCTCGGAAGCGCACCGCTGTCGCGACGTGGGAAGGGGCCCTTAGCAGTTGAAACCTTTAATAAATGGGTCAATCGAAAAATTGCCGCCACCCTGTCCGGCGTTGCGGAAGCGGGGCGCCACGCGGCAGGGGAAGCGATGGACGGCAGTGGTTGTTGCGCGCTCTCGCAGCCTAAGAAAGAGCTCGCGGGTGAAAGGCAGCCTCGATCCTGAGGAGTATCTCAACGAAAGCGCTTCTCTCAGCTGAACGTAGCATCGGTGGTTCAGTGGTAGAATGCTCGCCTGCCACGCGGGCGGCCCGGGTTCGATTCCCGGCCGATGCACATTTTGTACAGTTTGCACAAACCAAACGATTGTAGCAGAGAAAACGCTCCCATACAATAGCTATTTCGATAAAGCAAATAATATCCTCAGAAGAAACTGGAAATTAAATGAAATATTCTATTCTTTGTGACAAATAAATCTATGGGTTTTTGTTGCATGTAATTATATGTTCACACTCTTCATTCCCCCTGTTCATTTTGTACGATTACTTTGCAATTACTCTCATGCATTATAGGATTATTCTGCGTGCAGTAATTCAAACATGTTTTCGAGTTCTTATGTAATACATAGCTTTTCATATTTATTTATTTAAATGATATTAAATCACATGTTAATATTAATTGCCTTTATAAAAAATAAAAGAGTGTTCGTGTAAAACATAAATGAATCGGAGAAAAACGAAATGTTCAATGCACTTGAGCTTGAAATTTTGAAAAGCAACAAAAAGGTTCTAAGTTCGTGCTATCGATAAAATTTTCTTAACATTGATAGTCAAAGGACATTCAAGAGACGTCACTGAGTTCACAGACAACGAACATTTATGTATTGAAAGAATAATTTATATTTTGAGAACAGTTTACCACCTTTAACTCAAAACTGACAAAAGTGACAACGAATCTTTTCATTTGCACAGATTCAAATGTGTGTTAGTATTTTTCTTTTATTACAAAAAGACACAAAACGGATTGTGAACATTTATTTCCTTATTTTTGATAGAAATGTATGGAATGAAGTTATCTTTCTTGGCCCATTTGGTTGTATAAAACTCACTTTGTTCCGCTTTGTTTGATGTGACTAAATAATTCATTTCTACCTTATAAGATAATTCTACTTGCTGAAGTTATTAAATACATTTTATAGAAGCGGTTGATTTGGGCACAAAATCTGACAAAACTAAACCAACACTTCCTTCGCATGTGGTGCTCTCTACGCCTTTTTTTTTGTGCCCCTATATAGCTCACCCTCCTAATTCACATGCATATATATTTATAGGAAAGACAGACAATTACATACAACAATAATTTGTAAAAAATTAGAATTATTAAGAGATGACGACTGCAAGCAAGTATACAAAAATGGAATCAAAAAGATAAAAATTATGTCAAAAAATACAAAGATTCATGTAAAAATATTACCATGATATGAAAAATTAACGGAAAATTCTCAAAGGGTTAAAAAATCTAAAATATGACATGTGAAAATTGCAAAATTGTAGACATTGTACATAAAAGCATGTTTATTTTACATTTTCCATGGAAATGCCGCAAAGAGAAAAAGAAAAAAATTGACTTGTCATAAACATCCGGGCCTTATTGATAAGTGTACACCAGATATCAGCAAGTTGTTTTGTGCAGCCCGAGTCGCGTCCTTCGAACAAGGTGTAGGCCATGCGTTAAGGGGCTGTTGATTGAAGACGACGTGCAGCTTAGGAACGTTTTCTACAAAACGTAGTATCTATATCGAGCTATGAAATCCGTCCCGTTAGAGATGCCAGGGTGCTGGGTGTTTTACAGCAGCAAGATTGGTACCCTTTCCCACTTAGGAATACCTGAACGCACCCTCGGAATAGAGAGTTCCTTAGATGAGATACAATGTTTTTGGCATAAAATTACCAATGCATTTTTATTTAGTGTTTCAATAGCTGGCAGATAATGAGTTAAGGTCATGTTGCCACCACAAGCGGTAAAAGAATAATATTGTTCCACGAGCTCATGAGACAAATTCATGGCCGGACCCAACTTATTTTCTTTTCTTCCTGGGGATGTCGATTTCGACTATCCGCACCGGATACCCACTATGCCTCTCATGGGGGGGGGCACATATTAATCTTTTTTCATTAGACACACTTGCGGCTTCTCGGTCTGTGTCCGCAGACTCACAAGGCCCTCTGCGACAACACATGGAAGACAAGTGACAACCAACCATGCCCACGCCGGGACTCGAACCCGCGCTCTTCAAATCGACGCGTTGAGTCGGCACACGCTCTAGCCATCTCGGCGATCCAGGTCGGCCGGGCGAATCCAACATAGGAGAGGGCTCGCAGCGCTGAGCGCGAGGCCCCATATGGTGCGCACTCGTGCACAGAGCTCGCGCCAATCATCCGCCGACAATGCCCGCGAAATCAACTAATTGCAGCGCGGCTTTCATTTGCTCAGAGCGGATGTCATCACGTTAATATTTTCATGAAATAATGCACCGATAGGCCAGGCAAACGCGTTATATATTCTCACGTGAAATGAAGGACGGGTGCGGCTGATAGTACCAATTTGTTAAGTGCTGCTAATGGGAAGTGTGTAATTTAATGTTGAGGCTAGTTTGTTGATCGAATAGAATTTACTGATTAAACTAAAAGCAGAACGAAGCTGTTACTGCAACAGTTCAACTCACCAGCGATTTTCTTGCATATGTCAATGGAATAATCTCCGAAAATGAAACTTTCTCGTGTCTTTAGTCCAGTAGTCCTTATGTCACACACTTATGTTCAAGCAGATGGAGTCGAAGGCAATGGGTTCGAAATCCGCGTATGGTATGGGAATTTTCACCTTGCGGTTACGCCGTAGTTATTTTTTCTGAACTACGCAACCCGCATGAACATTCAACTCATCCTAATTATTCGTCTGGTGCGATCCGTAAATCCCCAAATCATCAGCTGTAAATGCTTAGCTCTAATAATTGTCTCCGCAGTTATGCAACCAATGTAAAGCAATGGAAACTATAATTGAGGCATTCATGGGCCAAGGCGATTAAATATACTTTCAATGAAGACTGATCTCAGAGCTGAAATGTAGTTAGTAAACAATAATGTATCACCTTTTAATAATGGCGTAGTTGGTTGCCCACGCCCTGGTGCGTAATTCCATTTTCTCCACCATCCCATCCTAATTCATCTCGGGCGACCCATGAAGCCCCAAATGCCCAGTTCTGAAGGTTGAGCTCTAAAGATTACTCCTACTGTTATCCAACCAATTTTAAGCACTTGTGAGCCATTGATGGGGCAAGGTGAATAGGAGCACTTTCTCCTTTCACCCGCTATCATCACCACATCACGTCATCTTCACAGTTACCATACCGTTAAATGCAATAGTGGTCGCTAATGACCTACATGTTGATGCGACCCTAAATAACAAAAAAAGAAAATAATGACGTGGCTGGTTTCCACTCGACAAAGTATTCCGTCTCGACAATCATCCCCTGCTAATTGTTCATCTAAGTCAACCCGTGGTGTAGTTATCAGAGTGCTTACATTTCACTGCTGAGTGCCATATCACTCGGATCCTGTTTGATGCTCGTGGAGTTGGTCGTGGACAAAGCGGGTTTCCGGGCAGGCTCTTTCTCGGAGTTCTTCCGTTTTTCCTGTCTTAATTTATCCATCGCTTCATCATTTGAGACATATCAACATCATCCCTACAAACCCTTTCATCAAAAGTTGTGATTTCAAACAAGTTGTGAAACAGAAAACGGAGACTGTGCTCCTAACCGCTGGTCCTCGAGGGCGAGTCCTCTTTTAAACCGGCGTCCATCGATTGGGACCTAAGTGTCTGCTGCAGCGGCGGGGATAATCAGTAGGGCTCTTGCTGGTGCTTCTTTCGTAAGCAGTTTCTCTGCTTTAACAAAGGATATGCAGCCCTCACCCAGGAGTGTCCAGATAACCAGCCTATAGAAATTATGTGTAATAAACTAACAAGTACTTGGTAAAGTGACATATGTGTTGGGGTAGGAGCAGAGATGAAGAATCGCCAGGTCAGATTCTAGCAGACTACAAACTAAGAGTTATGTATTCACAAAAAAAAAATCATCAAGCCATTCATTTCGGTTTTTGGAAAAGGCTTAGGTAATGAGAACCTTAACATAGTTTAATCATTCGTCTCCCATAAATTATTGCCTATGACCATCCATCTATTGTTAGGCTATGGTCAATTCCACTGCGATTGCAGGAAAGGGGGGAAACCTGGCTGGCTTGCAGGTATCGGTCTCAGCCAGCTCCACTAGCGGACAATCACGTAGGTGTTTAGTTGGCACTGGTTAGACATGAGCTTTTTAGATTGCGAACGAGGAGTCCACGAGCCAAGACAGTATCCAATTTATTTTAAAAAATGGTATAGAAGTTGACGTGGTGTTATTTCGTATCAGCTCAATATCTTATAGAAACCCCAACAGAGGCTTCAATATTCTGGATTTTATTCGGATTATTGGAAGTCTGGGAGGGTATATGTTGTTTACACTGATCCTTGATGGGGTAGTAGCTGCTGATCAAGCCTGTACAAGGCCTGAATGTGTAGTATACAGAATCGCGTGAGAAAATTAACCGTTGTCAACAGAGGTCATAGCTTTCTTTTGTTCGTCATCGCGTTACGTTGTCATGGAGACGGCGTAGGAACCCGGAGGTGCAGCCGACGTGCATCGCGAGCGTTCGTTGCTAGGGGGCGTGAGGCGGGAAGGGGGCGTGTGCAGCGGTGTGTGGCGCGCGCGCTCTGGTGGGCGCTCGGAATGGCATGCGCATGCGCAAAGCACGGGGCGCTTTGCGACGCGAGGAAAGATGAACCCGGGCGCTGGGCGCTTTGAGGGCGACGGGCCTCCGGTTGCGGGCGTTTGATCGCCTCCGCCCCACCGCCCATTATGTGCCGGCCGTGATTTATCAAATTCAGCAACCTGTTTTCGCTTCTCGGGTTTGGTGATTGGAACTATCCTGGATTCCATAATTGCGGTCCTTTGGGAAAGTTAATTGCCTCAAATTCCAATTAAAGCAGTTTTTTCGTTTTCGAGTGAAGAAATTAACAACGAATACAAAGTGGCTTCCTTCATGATCTTCGTAATTTACATAGAAAGTATACGAAGGGTTCAGTTTCCGACTTTTTTCAGGAGTTGTAATGACGAGATCGCGTTACTAAAACAACTCAGTGCCCTCCTTTTCGAAAAGACCAAGCGAATTAGAAAATGGTTTATACATATTTGCTATTTGAATAATAAGTTTGTTTCCGCGTAATGCTTTTTCTTTCGAGGCAGCAGTACGAAGAAACAACCTTAACAATTTCATTAGTGTACCTATAAAATGTCTTGGCTATTTCTGTAGTTCCTCAAAACCTGTAACGAACATCATTTATGGCAAGTTTGACTTTGAAGGAATCGGACAATCTAACAGTTTTCTGACAATGGGAAAGTCACAGATATTTTATTTCATGTTCATCCAAAAGATTTCAAGAGATAATTGACTTTCAAAGCTTGTAGCAAGTGAATGCTATATATAGATCAGAAACAGAGAGGTATGAAAAAAAAACGAAAGAAGACGCCATGCTTTGGTACAAGTGAATTAAATAATCAGATTCTCTTGTTATTGTAGGTTTAGGTTTACTCTTTCGCGGTACATAAAGATATGTACCTTAAATGTTTATCCAAGGCTTTATTAGAAAAATAATTTCTGGCAAAAGAAAACGCGAATGAAGAATGTAATGTATCCCACGAAAACCATAATACAATCTGTCGGTTTTTACCTTCTAAAATAGTTCAAAAATATGTTTTATATAAAGACTCGTTTTTTTGGATCCTGTTAAAATATCATCTGCTACAAAGTATCATCGATGCTTAAATTGGATGCATATAATGACCTACAAATTGAAGGAATAGTCATAGGCATGCAAAACTTCAGGTCTTTAGTTTAATCACTTTTTTTGACAAAAAAGAAAATGTAAGTAGAAAATTCAAAATGCTGTTCTGGAGAAAATAGAAGTGAAAAGGCTTCGTAAAGTGTTAAAAACGGTAGATTGTTAAAACAATTGTAAAAATTAACTTTTTACATTTGAAAATTATCTTTTAAAAATATATATTTGTTACAATAATTAGAATAGAGTTGAAATTGAGAAAATTGTCAGATATAATTCTCTTGAATGGAGAGAAAATTACCAAAATTTAAAGTAGACGATTGTACACAAAAATATTTTTTCCAAGTCTTTTTTTATTCTGAAACGTTGTCAGAAGAGAATAGAAGTAAAAATGTGTTGTTCCAAAATATGGTAAGGATTACATTTGTGTTTTATTACTTTTCTTTACATTGTACTTTGTTTTGTAGTAACGTTATAGATTAGAAGATACATTATATGCATGAACACGAGAAATAGAATTTTAAGAAATGTAAGTATTATATTATTAATTATATAATGTTATGCTGCGTATGAAAACGAAAGCTAGAAGAAACAGGGGCGTTTCAGAATGCCACCGACATGTGAACTGCGTGTGGTGTGTGCCGTTTCCGATGCAGCGCCTGCGTGTAATGAGAGCCCTCGCTGTGGAAGGTCGCGCGGGTGTGAGGTTATGAAGACCCCTTCGCGCCGCCTGTTTGCATCGTATTTGCATTTCCATATTTGTTTTGCGGATGTCGCTGGCGCTCGCGTTCATTCTCTGCTTCGTAAAAAGCTGCTGAATTCCCTCGGCCTCGCCCCCGACCTTTTGCCCTGGCTCTGTCCATCGCTCTCGTTCCAGCTCTCCCCGTTCTCGCCCTCCTTCTGACTCTGGCTCTTGTTACAGTCGTCACAGTTTTCGCCCTCGTTCTCGCACTCGCCTTCGTTCTCGCACTCGCCTTCGTTCTCGCTCTCGCCTTCGTTCTCGCTCTCGCCTTCGTTCTCGCTCTCGCCTTCGTTCTCGCTCTCGCCTCTGATCTCGCAGAGGAGTACATCGTATTATAATTTCCTGTAGTGCATGTCGGGAGAACTTCAGCGCTGGCATACATGACCCTATGTTGCTTAGGCGATGATAGATGCGTAGTAAATTACGAGCTCGTTAATTCTCGTTCCACGCCTGCCGACATTGCAAATTAGATGAATGGCTGATTGTGAGAAGTAGATAAATTTAAGTTTTTGTTTCCTTCCCCTTGTTCATTTTCTATCCGAAAACTTTCTCGTAAATTACGAAGAAAACTTCCAAAATATCTACATTGCTTATGTCACGGTTTAGTGTGTTTCTACTATTTCTCAGGTCCGTTTCTTGAACTTGCTAATCAGAGTATGCAAATTTTGCTACCTGCAAATTGGATAAGTCCTGAATGTATATTGAGAATGTGTAAGTCAGTATCGCTGTGGCAAACATTAAATGTGTAAGCGTGTGAGGGAGGGTGTCGCACGCTTGGCAAAACATCACGTGGCCGATAGCTGTCACTGTTGTCACAGCTAGCGGTAAGGTAAGGTATGTGTAGGGAGAATAAATAACCTGTTTTGCTCTCCGGATGCATCAGTAGGGCTTATATTTAAATTCTTAACTTGGTGTTGAGCCAATAATTTCAGAAAATTGACTGCATCACTGAGCCTGCCATCTATACTACACAGTACTGCACCGCATTTCGTGGAAGAATTTTGTTATATTATTCATGAATAACTAACCCTAGTTATTTTCCGCTAGATGGTTATGTTGTAATATTCACATATTGTGCTTTTAAATTATACTTGAATAGAAAATTTCTCCGTTTTCCGCTGTGTTAAATGTCCGTAAAATTTGTTTTTAAAAATAATGCAATTGTTTTCCTAGCAATTATCTGTTTGCATGATTTGTACTTTTTTATTTTGTACAAATATTGTAAAGCGGTGAAGTACTAAAAAAATCCGCGCTATTTCTTCACATGCAACGGGAAACTTTATACGAGTGCATTTGATGATTAAATAAAACCTTCATACATTAGATTTTTGAAGGGGTATACATAAATGATTAATGGGAATTATTAATGCAGTTATGAAATGAATGTGCGACGAAGTAAGAGTATCAGGTAAATTATAACTACGTTTTTTATACGTAGGCCGTAGAAAATGTAATAAAAAGTACAGACGTTGAAACACATTTTCTTAAATTAATGAGAAAAATGAATTAGAAATTAATTAGAAATATGTTTAAAAAATGAAATTAAAATATTTATTGTTAAAAATACTCCTTTTAGATCGTTGAAATTATTGAAAAATCACTTTGTATGTTTTTACAATGGTTGATATTTTGGATTCCTTATTTTATAAGAATGAATTTGGCTCGAATTTGATACTCGTAACATCCTAGAAAATAATTTTGAATTCCACCATATCAAAATATTATCAAACAATGCAAAGTCGAGAACTTCTCGACGTCTTTCTTCGCTTCTTTCCTGGAACGATGTCACGATAAGAGTTTGACTTTTGATAGTCATATTTATTTTAGGACGCCTTTCAACTAATTGGTCATTTAGGCACCTCAGTTACATCGACACAAAAATCAGATCATGTGTTACATTATTTTATATAAACAGGAATTATTTACAACATCATAACAAAATTTTGAATTAGACATATCAATATTAATCTTATTTGCCTTTGCATCAATAGATATTTTAATCGTACTTAACATGCTTTTAGGTAGACAAGAATTGATTTTAACATAATAACACAAAATTTGGATTAAACATATGAACAGTATTAAACCAATTACCCTTACATCAGCAAAAGTTTGAATCGTACATATCATACTTTCCCATAGCTAAATATTAGTTTTAATATATTCATACATTTTGGTTTAAACATATCAACAAAATTAAACTATTTTACTCTTACATCAAAGGAACTGTCATTTAAACATTTCAGCAGACTTTTTTACGCACATTATTAAATATTTGAGTTAAATATATTACAATTACATCAGCAATTTCTGATTTTGGCATATTTTGTCATTAATTTAAATTTTCGTGTAAAGAATCTCGTATAAGTTCGATCATTTTGATGCATTCTGAAGGCTTGCAGGCAAAGACTTGTAGGTTTGAATTCGTTTACGAGGATTCTTTGGAACGGCTTTCTTGAGTTGCAGTGAATAATATAAATTAATAGCGCAAAACGAATTTATTTGAAAGAGAGTTGGGTCAAGTCTCGGTTAATTCTAGTTTTTCAAATTTTTAATTTAAACGTGAACATTGATCCTTGACACTTTTTGCAGGGAGCGTTGGAGGATTTATCTGAAAGTTGTAATTAGGCCAGGAAGACCGGAAGTAAATGTTTTCTCATCTGCTATTTTGTTAACCTCTTTTAGTTTTGTGCAATAAATTCATTAATTGATTTAAAGAAAGGGGGTTTGTATTGCCATGTGATTCGATTATTTCCTTGGTAGGTGTCCATTGTAAATCTTAGTTATGGTCTCTAGTCAGATTTTATTTTAATCTCTTTAGGTTGACTGATTTCTTTGTGTTAATGGTTTCTCCTATGTCATTTGGTAGTTCTGTGAGAGATGATTCCGAATAATTGTCAACTGTTTGATACCACGCTCTCAGGTGGATGTACAAATGCTGCAGTGTTACACTCGCTGATAGACAGCGGTCGTGACGTTCGAATTCTCTGGCCCTCCTCGCCACCGGCTCAGGTGGCTCAGGGCATCCACTCACGTCACCGCAGTGCCTCTGATCTTCGATCGCACGAGAAGGGATCGCTAGTTGTCAGGGATTTCTGTGACGAACACCAGGAAACGAACGGGCCGCGGAGCGTGCGCTATCTTTCCTTCCTCTTCTTTGCTGCAATGCTCCCCCTTAAACACACGTATAAATACACTACATTCCCACAAGCATCGGGAGCTTAGAGCTACTCCCAGCTGAGTGGAGATACCTGGAAGTTGAAATCCCCCGTAAATTGACATGTAGGTTACCGCTGAATCTGACAATCCGGTGGGGGAAGAACACAGTCACCTCCCGGGACGAAACATTCACTACATTAACGGGACTATTGCCGTATCAGTAGACCTGCTCTGAAACATCATTTCAGGTGCTGGCGCTCCGAAACTGTTCAGATTTTTTTTCATCAATTCTTGTTATCGGAGGAGTCTCATTTTCTGTTTCCTCGCTATAGTTTGCACCTTTATCCCTCAGGCCTCTTTAGGCTTGGTGTAGTATTAGCCACCTAGAGGTTGATATAGCGGACGCGGGAAGCGCCGGCTGTGTCCCGTACGCTCGCACTAAACACACTCGTCCCCACACTGATGTAGGCGCTGGCCACCCGAGACACGAGAGAGGCTCACTCGTAAGGCACGCGGACTTCCCACACACTGGAAGAGCGTCTGGCTGCGACCTTACGCCACTGGGCCTGGGCAGACTTGACAATACGCATGCAAAACCACAGGCGCGCAACCACAGTGCGTTCTTTTGAGTTTCCCGCGATTAGTCTGTGTGGCAGCAGGGATTGGGGTTGGGAGCCGCCAGTCGAATAAGTTGGTGGACGCCTGGTCGAAGCCAAAGAGGAGGGAGGGGGGAGAGGTGCAGTGGGTTTTGTCTCTACCTTATTGATTAGGCTGCGCCGTCGAGGGACAAGGGAAAGGGAAGGGAAGGGAAGGGCTGAAGCCCGCGAGTGCTGTCCACGCGCTAGGGGCTCTAAAGGGCTACGCTTGGGCGCTCACACTCCCTACGAAAAGAGGAGCCCACACATATCACACAGTTTTAAAACGTAGCATCTCCTAACATTTCCAAATTAACATGTAATGTTTAAACTATATGTTTTTAATATGAAACGTTAGTTGTGTATTATATTAACTAATCATCATAAGTCAGCGCGCAATATTATTAATTTGTTTGCTTTTATTAACCCTCCGAGTACCATGGGGTCTATAACTCTTGCAAATTCTACGGTTAATCATTAAAAACATGATTTAATTCTTGCTCGATGAATGTTTTATACAATAATTTTGTATCTTATTTCATTTTCATTTTGATTGAATACATTTGATAATGCCTTACATTATGTAATGATTCCTAAAAAGTGTTTGGGGTCCTTGTGAGACCCCTTAGTATTATCTGTAACGTGTTTCGGAATAAAAATGCTTGGTTTTGTTTCATAATATTGCACTTCTAACAAATTGATATTTTTCCTATAGATCAACAGATGCCAACTAAAAGGATTATTAAATTCCAATCAGAAAAAAAGTGTCAAACCGTGTAATTGAAAAAGGGGTTTCACCACTATTGCTTGTAACGGTATGGTAACTGTGAGGATGACACGATATGATGATGATGATGATAGGGGGTGAAAGGACTAACACAATTCAACCATGCCCGAGACGGGACTCGAACCCTCGATCCTTCGGTCCAAGCCGCGAGCCTTCGGTCTCGGCCATCGGATCGGCTCTGATGGGTTGTTTTCCGTAGTTTCTCCGATCACAGCACCATGCGAATGCCGTAGACGCACCCTGCAGGGGGGGTGGCCGTGGCGTGGGCGTAGGCTCTGCGCCAGAGGAGCATGAGAAACAAATGAAGGGAGCCGAAGCGAAGTGCGGGCCGCGACAAGAGAAGGGTGATGAGAGAATAGGATGACGTATCTGACTGTAGCAAAGTCAAGACTAAGGACGTGACCGGCGCGGTGGCCAGAAGCTCAGAGCTGCTAACAATTTCGGCAGTTGTATCAAAACCTTTTAAAAACGTAACACGGATTACGGAACCAGTATTGTGATATTGATATTGAACGGAAAGCTGAATGTGGATTTATCACTCCATGACATTATTCCACTCCACTCCTTGACATTATTTGATCAAGACCTTACTTGTAGATGCAGGTGCATGGATACAATTTTAAATGTCTCAAATATCACTATCAGTCGGTGGACACAACTAATAACTAAATATGAACTTGTGAACAATGAAACTGAAAATGTTTCGAACCAAAGTCAATTGAATAGTATCAGGAAAGTTGAAAACATAGCTCAACAAATCTTAACGCATGTCCAGTGGTCGGTGAATTCATTTTTTAGAGACGACATTCTAGTTTTGAGCCAGTCATTAATGGTTTTCGCTGAAGTTTTAAAATACGACTCTGTTTTGAAACTGAAAAACAATTGACAGTAACTAATTAAATTCTTAATTAAAATATACAATTGTGCACTGTACTCTTACAAAAGTAATCGGGGAAGAATAACATGTAATCATTGTAACCTTTCGAAAAAATTATTAGTGAAATGAAGCAAATGTTGCGTTCGCATCGGTTGCGTTGAGCGTTAGCCGCGGCGACAGCTGCAGATGGTGATGGAGAGTCAGCGGGGCGGCAGCGCGCCGGGGGAGTGGCTGGGTGGGAGGGTAGTGAGTGGTGCGGCGGGTGTCCGTGCGGATGGTAGCCGGGGTAGGCGAGGAGGGGTAGACGTGGGGACGTGAGTTTGGAGGGCGGGACCATAGAAAGTGAACGTGGGTGGGAGGCGTAGCGTAAGTACGTAATGTGGGTAGTGTAGCGTGGGGGTGAGCGTAGCGTTGGAGCGTGAGCGTAGCGTCGGGGGGCCTGAGCGTAGCGTGGCAGGCGTGAGCGTAGCGTGGCAGGCGTGAGCGTAGCGTG